>VZRO01001341.1:1491794-1677536 GCA_013397915.1 Daphoenositta chrysoptera | reverse complement strand
AAGAAAAAAGAAAAAGAAAATTAAAAAAGAAGAAGATGGAGGAGAGGTTGGGGAACCTAGAATACCTTGGGGTTGTACTAAAGAAAGGAGAAAAGACATTGGTATTTCAAATCTGTAATATGCTGTACATTGGGATTGACAATTTTGTATTTCTTCCCCAAATTACAGAATAAACACTTCAGTAGAATCAAAATTTGACATCAGCTACCTGGTTTATCAGTGTTATCTTGCTGCTGTACCAACATGTGTCTACTAATTTTGAATTTGTACTTTCAAGAAGTCAGGATGGGGTAGTGATGCTATGACCACTCACATATCTTGGAATCAGAGAATCATAGAAACATAAAATGTCTTGGGTTGGAAGGCACCATAAAGACCATCAAGTTCAAATCCCCTTGCCATGGGCAGGAGCACCTTCCACTGGACCAGGCTGCTCAAAGCCCCGTTCAACCTGGCTGTGAATACTTCCAGGCATGGGGTATTCAAAACTTCTCTGGGCAACCTGTTCCAGTGCCTCACCACCCTCAAAGTAAAGAACTTCTTACTAATATCTAAACCTGCCCTCTTTAAGTTTGAAGCCATTTCCCCTTGTCCTGTAACTACATGCTCTTATAAAAAGTCCCATCTCCAGTTTTCTTGTAGGTTCCCTTTAGGTACTGGAAGGCTGCAATTATATCAACACAAGGCCTGCTCTTTTCCAGGCTGAACAGTCCCAATTCTTCCAGCCTTTCCTCATAGGACAGGTGCTCCATCCCTCTGATTTACTTGGTGGCCCTCCTCTAGACCTGCTCCAACAGGTCCTTCCTGTGCTGGGAGCCCAGAGCTGGGAGCAGCACTGCAGGTGGGGCCTCACCAGAGCAGAGCAGAGCAGAGGGGCAGGATCCCCTCCCTGGCCCTGCTGCCCACGCTGCCTCGGATGCAGCCCAGGATACAATTGGCTTTCTGGGCTGCAAGCACACATTGCTGGGTCAGGTCCAGCCTCTCCTCCAGCAGCACCCCCAAGTCCTTCTCAGCAGATCTGCCCTAGAGCTCTCCATCCCCCAGACTGGATTGACACCAGGGATTGCCCAGACCCAGGTGCAGCACCTTGCTCTTGGTCTTGTTGAACCACATGAGATTCCCACAGGCCCAATTCTTGAGCTTGTCCAGGTCCCTCTGGATGCCATCCCATCCTTCAAGTGTGTCAACCACAGCGTTCAGCTTGGTGTCATCTGCAAATGTGCTGAGGGTGCACTCGATCCCTTTGTTTCTGTCATCAATGAAGACATTAAATAACACCGGTCCCAGTATGGACCCCTGATGGACAGCACTTGTCACCAATGTCCATTGGTATGGTCATCCATCGCAAGAGCAGGGTGATCAATGATACTAATTTTCTGAAAACAAGTTTTTTCTTTAATTAATGTGAAATACCCGAAAGTTAGCGGCTCTTGATATTGAGTTGTCTAACCGCAATTGATAGGCAACAACCAGATTATGTGTTCATATCCAGCACCTCTGGAGGCATCACTTTAAGACAATTTAATGATTTATTTCGTAGTCTTCAGTACTTTTGGTTGAACTTGGAGGGTAGGGATTTGGCAGAAGTGATGGGCTTTTGCTAATTCAGCTGCTTGTTTGCCAGAAATTATAATCAGAGTATCTGATTTTTTGCAGAGTTGCACTGTGCTGCCATGATGCTGGGTATAACTGTAGCTAAAAGACTTCTAGCAATCCTATAACAAGTGGCAGGAGCAATTAGCAACCATTGTCATCCAGAAAATTTGTCATTGTTCTGGGAGTGGTACTCTGAGATTCATACTTCTTGATTTCACTTTAAGAAAGAATCAGTCTGGATGTTAAGTTATTGGACAGAGACTTGAGATACAATTAACCTTTGTGTGCTGCCACTCTAGAGAAGTTGGAGTCTGCCTGTACCTCAGGTCTGCTTTTGTTAAATTGATATAATGCTTTTCTCTTCCTTTCAGTTGTCCATCTTCTTTCTTGAGATCGTTTCTTGTCTTGATGTCACTCCTTTCCTATGTGTTTAGATAATCTCTTGGCTTTGGTCCCAAGAATCCATGGTCTCAGTGGAGGTTTCAGGGCTTAGTGCTGCAGGGCAAAGCAGTATTACTAAAAAATCCAAATAACCAGCTTCATTGATGTCTGCATCTGGGTCTGACTTCATCCTCTGTACCAGAATATGACCTGTGTTTGGGGTTCTATCTGGCCTGCTACCTCCTGGAGCATGAAGCCTTATGCTTTGTTCAAGGTGATGATTTCTTAAGAATCAGATATGGATACAAATAATTGTGGCAAAGAAAGATATAAATCTATTGTATATGATACATGGTACTAGGAATTGCTATTTTACAATGGTAGTTTAACAGCAAGTTTAACACTTTGAGCTCATAAGAAAGGTTCACGTTTGTTGCTTTTAAACTCAGATATTTAATGGAGTTAACTCAGTTATCTAATTCGCTTAGGTAACACATCTTCCACATAGACATAGTTTTGTCATTTACCAAAGTGTATTGCTGAGAATATCCTTGAATCTTTCCACTTGCATTTTCTGTCCAAAGTCAGCCATGCAGGTCAGTGATGTACCCAAAGAGGCAAAGATCCCATGGTGTGGATTTCATAGGTGGGTTGCCTGCAGATTGTGAAGTTATTTGAGACTGCATACCCATTTGAAACAGCTAGTGACCAGCATTTCTTCTTGTGTTGAAATTTCATGCTTTGGTGTTTGATGACAGAATATTGTTCACTGTGTGAGCAGGGAGCATGTTTAACAAAACTCTATTTGCATTAAAATGCCCTCCACAGGATTATAGAATCACAGAATTATTGGGATTGGAAAAGGCCTTTGAGATCATTGAATCCAACGTATCCCAACACTGACAAGTCCACCACTAAACCATGTCACTAAGTCCCATATCCATCACAATACCTCTAGGGATGGTGACTCCACCACTTCCCTGGGAAGTGTGTCCCAATGCTTGACAACCCTTTCCATGAAGAAATTGTTCCTAATACCCAATCTAAACCTCGCCAAACACATCTTGAGGCTACCTCTTCTTCTCCTATTGCTTGTTACCCAGAAGAAGAGGCTGACCCCCACCTGGCTACAGTCTCCTTTCAGGCAGTTGTGGAGAGCTAAAAGGTTTCCCCATAGCCTCCTTTTCTCCAGGCTGCACAACCCCAGCTCCCTCAGCTGCTCCTCATAGGACTTGTGCTCCAGACCTTTCACCAGCTCCATTGCCCTTCTCTGGACATTCTCCAGCACTTCAATGTCCTTCTTTCAGTGAGGGGCCAAACAGGACACAGGATTCGAGGTGTAGCCTCACCAGTGCCAAGTACAGGGGACAATCACTGCTAATCCATGTATTGCTCTCTGGCCATCTTTGAATTATTTAAACAGTGCAGATTTGAAATGTTTATTTCTCTAAAGATAAGTTTTATTTCTTCTGTAACTGTGAAGATTTGGTACTGCATGCCATGATATTTTATTTTCCTCTAGTTCATATTTTTAATGTCACCCAAGGCCTTACTGTAAAAAGTGGAAATATCTGCTGATTTTTTGAATGGAAATCCCTACTGTGCTGGTGGAGTGATCATGAATTTGCCTTTTGGGGTTCTTCCTTCAGGAAAATGTCATCCAAAAGGCAGTTTTCCTTGCTGGCGAAGGTGTCCATGTAGGTTTTCTGATAAAGGAGTCCTTTGTTCAGTTCCTCTCTAAGCACATGTTTTTATATTTTTTTGGATATAATTTTATTTTTAAATCATAAAAAAATATTGAAGGGAGTTATTACAAACCTTTTTTGCAGACTTTTATATAAACAAATTTAATCAATATATAGAAGAGAGGTGATTTTAATACTTTTTTTTAGCCACATAGAATCTGCAGATAACACTAGGAATAAATGCTTCTCCAACTTTGACAAGAGATTTAAAAAATGCTGTTGACATCTTATGTTATTTTTCTCTATTGTTTTACTTCACTGAAAGCTTTAAACCAAGGCCACACTTCTTCATGAGACATTTAATATGAAGATCTTTTTCTTTGTCTGCCTATAAAGGAAAACTAAAATAGTTCTTCAAAGGGATCTTCTGATTTTTTAACATTCTTTTTCTTTGGGCCTTGCTTCGTAATGTAAGGCTGTATTAAAATAATTCTCTTGCTAATGTAGAATTCAAGTTATATTAGAATTAATAGTTTCACTACTTTCTAGACCTTATTTGGCCCTTAATTAAATGCCATAAACCTTGGTTTAGTGTATTATAAAGTGCATACTCCAAAATACAATTTTCTTTCCAAGTACAGCTGTTTCAGTCTTCTATGCCCTGAAGAACAGGAAACTACTGAAAAATTAGTGGCTGTTTAGAAGCCATAGGCCCTAATGAGTGATATGCTTTCAGCAGTTTAACAAGTGGCTCAGAAGTTGAACAAGTGGTGCCTGCACAAATTACTTTCTCATAGCCAGTGATAATCTTCGTATGTAAGAGGCATGTTCTGCACATACTAAGGGATTTTCTTCATTTTTCTATTTAACCTCAGCAGGGAGGGCATGCTGAAGATTAACAAATATACACTGAGTTGCACTCAGCTAAAGAAATGTGTATATATATATATGTTTTTATACTGATGATATTTTGATGGTAATAGCAACTTGTGACTAAGTGTCTCATTTTAAAGGTTAAAAACCTTGAGTTCCTCAGAGCTCCTGTAAGAAGCCATGGAACTGTGTCAGCTTTTTGAAGGGATTACTTAGCAATGTTCAGAGAACTTAATGTCCAGAAGAACAGAAAAATGCATGAAAAAGTAATAGAAGCGTTAGGCAAAATATTTAATCTGTGAGAGAGATACCAGTTTCTGACTCTGGCAATGGACTTCTAAAGGTTCCAGTGACTTCTCATTGCCTTTAGTCCTTCGTTTTTGCCTCCATTGACAATTTATGCCACTCACACTTTCCTCTTCCTGCTTGTTTTATTCTACAGTGAAAATGAAGTATTGGGTATATGTTGATGGCTTAGTAAATGCAGAGATTTCATTAGAAATATAATATCTAAAACATTAAATAATCCCAGAAGTTGATTTTTTTTTTAAGCACAGTATGGTGATAGAGCAGAATCTTAGGAATATAATTATTGATCTCTTTGCTTTGAATGGTCTGTAGTGGTATGTGTGTAAGTGTGTTTAGAGGTCCAAGTTTGTCTTTTAAAATACATTTTGTAGCAGCTAGCACATGCGGTTTCCTGCAGTGAGTAAGATAGCATAGGTGGGTGTTTTGGTGTATTGGAAATTTGTACAAGGAGCAGGAAAATTGGATTTTGCAATCACTTGATCCATTACTGTTTGCATACATTTTTACAAGCGTAAGAAGCAGAGATAAGAGTGGATGCTGTGGTAGTGAGGGAATGAAGAATGTTATGGAAATGGGAACAGTTTGGGCTTTTTAGTAGCCTCTGTCCAGATGTTTTTTTCATACATTGCTCTATGTTAAGATGAAGATTCATATAAAAATACAACATGTTAGGAAGTGCTACATGGAGTCTTCTGAAAGTCCTTCACAATTTGTTCAATATTTTAGTATGCTGTTTGTTCAGCAATTCCCCCTGATTTTAATTTGTCACCAAATTTTCCTTTAGGCTGGCATGGAAAATATGCATAGGAGTGTTTGTTTTCTGTAAACTCAGAAGGCACAGCGAGAAGGATACTTGCTACTGCCTGTTTCAAGTGAACGTGTTTGAGCTGAAGGCTTACTTCATTAATATGTCTTGGGAACCCATGGCTGAGGGAACAGAGGGATGGGGAAACCTCTATCTGAGTATTGTTTAAATGCCTTACAAAGCATTTTTCTGAATGTATGTGTGTGTATATAATCTACCTTATATAAAAAATCCATATGTATGACTCTATAGATAGAATCCTTGTATTATCAGTGGTTTCTGGCACAGATATAAGTCATGCTGCATTCCTGCTTGCCATCTGTCATCTAACCTCATCTTCCATAACACGTTGTTTCTGCACTCTTGTTCTTTCCCATTTACTTCTCATCCACATCCAGCTTCATATCCTCTTTTCTCCACAGCCTCAGCACTCTTGTCCTGACAGTTCCTGCTTTTGTTTGTGTAGTCCCAGCTCTTCAAATAACAATCCATTAGAGACTGAGAAAGCTGTTGTTCTTGAGACTCCCATCCTTCCTCCAATCACACCACACCTTTGGCTGAGGAAGCAGCTGTGTGTGTAACACCATGCACATTTTAAACAGCACACGTCCTTCAGTTTTAACTGTAAAAGGAACAGCTGTGTCTTTGTATTCCCAAAAATAGCCCCTTTCCAAACATGATAAAAAGTATTTTGTTTCTAGTGCAACAAATAAGGAATTTGTAGGTCAATCTTTAATGAAGATGAAAGAACCAAACCACTTAGAAATAGCTTTGAAAAGTCATGTCAGAATAACATGAGAGTTACTTAGATCCAATCTTTATGTTTGGCCAAGCTGCGATCAGAACAGGACCCAAAATGTGTTTTTTTTCCTAAGGAATGTGTGTTAGAGTAGCCTGTGACTGGTAACAGACTGATGAACTTTTTACTGCTGGGGTATTGACAGGTAAAGCTCAATGGTTCCAGATTATCTCAATTACTTTATAGTCCTTGCTAAAAAAGAGATGTTGGATATATCTGAGTATTACCATTTTCTAGGATGGTCTGAGCTTTTTAAAATCTACTCTTATAACTTTGAAGGGGGACTGTTGGGGTTTTTTTTTTTTTTCCTGAATTTTGCATAAAATGAAGGCAGTATGCCTATTAGTGATGTATTTTTAATAATTTAGTGGAATTAGTGCCAACAATGTCTGATAGAAGAAAACTGAGAAAGGAAGTAGATGAAGAATGCCCTGATACACAGGTCTAGAAATATTCTTGTATATTTATGTAGGCCTTACATGCAGTGGTCAGCTAGACATGACCTGGGAACGAAAGATATCCTTGAAATCTCCAGGTGCACAGTCCAAGGCAGGGCATCAGAAGTGACTCCATTCACTTCCCAGACAAACCTCCAAAGGAATATAGTTAGGATAAAGAGAATTACATCTATCAAAATGCTAATTGCACTGAAGAGACTTAATGATGTGACCACCTATGCTATTTCTCCAGCAGCCAGGATACCTGTTGGAGTTCTAGGGAGGACTAAACACCTAGAAAAATATATGCATAGGTGCAAATAAGCTAGTTAGAAGTTACAGAGAAAACCAAATTTGTTTTGAGGAGTGTATTTTTTATCTTCCTAACAAACCCCTTCCTTTTTACTTTTTGTTTTAAGTGACGACTGTTTTATGTTAAGGTGGAATGAGAACCTTGGTGACGATTGTCAAAGTAGGAGGTACTGCTTCTCCAAAGCTAGTAAGTCAGTATAACAGTAGGAAATGCTTGTTTACAATATGCTGCAAGAAAAAGAGTAACCACTGCAAAGGTATTACATGAGGAAAGAATTTGAGGAGGCAAATTTAGAAGGGGAATTTGTCTCTGCCGGTTCATTTGATGAGTGCCTTGCTTACAAGTTAGAAACAGGGATGTGCTTATGTTCCCTGTGTACAAGCAAGCCACTGTAATAATTTAGGCAAGGAAGTTTTCTGCATTTGTTTCTGTTTCCTGCATTTGTTTAATATTTTGTTCACCAGGTGCTAGTTCTCTTTGTCTATGAAGGAAGCTGTTTTCTTCAGAAGTGAATATATTGAAATCAATTATTTCAGCCATCTCTTCAATGCCTGTATGCTGTGGTCTACATTTAATGACATATTGCCACATCCATAACTACTTAGAAATAGTTTTCTTAGTCATTGTTTGTTCAACCAGCCATTTAATACCATGCAATGCTACAGTCTGGGGCAGAGTGGCTGAAAAGCAACCCAAGCAAAGGACCTGGGGGTGCTGGCTGGCAGCAGCTGAGCATGAGGCAGCTGTGCCCAGGTGGCCCAGAAGGCCAAAGGCTCCTGGCCTGTATCAGCCACAGTGTGGGCAGCAGGAGCAGGGCAGGGATTGTCCCTCTGTACTCAGCACTGGTGAGGGTACACCTCGAGTGCTGTGTCCAGGGCTGGGCCCCTCAGTTCAGGAAGGACATTGAGGTGCTGGAGTGAGTCCAGAGAAGGGCAGTGGAGCTGGTGAAGGATCTGGAGAAACGAGTCCTGTGAGGAGCAGGGGAGGGAGCTCAGGGTGTTTATGCTGGAGAAGAGGAGATTCAAGGGAGACCTAATCACTCTCTAGAACTGCCTGAAAGGAGGCTGTAGCCAGGTGGGGGTCAGCATCTTCTTCTGGGTAACAAGCAATAGGAAAGAAGAAGTGGCCTCAAGATGTGCCAGGAGAGGTTTAGATTTGCTATAAGAAACAATTTATTCACAAACAGGGTTTTCAGACACTGGAACAGACTTCCCAGGGAGATGAAGTGGTGTAATCATCATCCCTAGAGGTATTGAACAGATGTGTGATAGATGTGGGACTGAGGGACATGGTTTAGCGGTGGACTTGGCAAGTGCTGAGTGTGTTGGTTTTGGCTGGAACCTGTTAATGGCTGGCCGTGAGGATCTTAAAGGCCTTTTTCAATCTAAACTGATTCCATGATTCTATGATTCTAAGAGAAGTGTTTCAAAGCTTTTTGCTAAAATTTTCCAAAGGAATCCACTCAAACATAGTGAGTGGTCAATTGTATTAGTTTAACTTACAGGAATTCACAAATGGCTAAAAATACATACAATTAAATGTCAGTTATTTTCAAATTAAGATGTTTCTGAGTTTTATCTTAAATTAAAATATCACTGTGCTACAGCTAAATTTTTTATGATTTAGGAATGGATTGCAGACAGAGTGGAAGGGTTGAACTTTTCTTTAGGATGTACTTAATAATTTACATTATATAGAGACCCTTAAGTCTTCCACTTTTAATAAAAATTGGTGGAGACTGGAATTACTCAAAACATCCTGTAACGTGGTGTCGTGGAAGGGAAGAAAGACAGTATATTAATAAGAGGTGATATTTGTTTAGGCTTTTTAAAAGGATATTCTGTTGAATTTCATTTATTAACTGTATTTTCTGTCTCTGAAAAATCTAATCCAGAGTAAACGGTGGAAGTTTATCTTGTAATGTATCATGACAAATATGAAAAGTGTTGTGTGTTAAGTGTGATACTCTCTATAGAGACTCATGGTTATATCCTTTCCCCACTGTCTTGGGGTGACTTTATGATGTGTATCCCCTATCACCGCTCTATGCCCAGAAGATGAATCTTGTGCCTTTAAACTCAGCCTGAGAGGGGGAAGAGAAAAAACTGAGTGAACTTTTTAAAGCAGTCTGTGCTCCAAGGTCCTGCTTGCATTCTGCTGTGGGGAGAAGAGCAGAGGAAGGCACCTTCTGGCTTTTCCCAGCTCTTGGCTCCTTTTCTTGGAAGAGAGAGACAGAGAGTTAAACTCCTTTGTTTCCCTGCAACTTCGGCTTCTTCTTCTTTTCCTCTGGAACTGTGCACCAGCACCAAAACATCATCCAGCAGAACTTTCCACCAAGGCCCAGAGGTGGGTCCACGCTGACCCAGCTCTGAAGAGGAGGAGAGAGACCACACCCATAGAAGGACTCTAAATCTTCCCAGATTTTTCTCCACAGACAGAGGTTTTTTCTTTTATTTAGCATTATTATTCTTTTCCTGTGTGCTTGTTAAATAAATAGTTTTTTCCTTCACTTTCGTCTGAGGAAAAATCTTTTTTTTTTTTCTCCCGAACCTGGTGGGGTAGGAGTGGTTGTAACTTGCCTTCTGTCAGAGGATATTTTCCTCCAAATTTGCCTGAAACCGGCATACCCACTGAAGTCAGTAGGTACTCTCCTCGCTGCTTTCAGTGCAATTGTGATGTTTCTGAAAGAGAGAGTAAGTGCTGAATGTATTGAATGCCTCTGCTGATACTGGTGTGGTGATATGGTGTCTACTGGTAATATGGTATCTATCCCTGTGCTGTAGCTTTGATGCAGCCACCAGCATCCCGCTGAAATGCAGGAGTCTGCTGTGCTTTGCAAACACATAGGCATGGCTGTCCTTTCCGTGACTTCATGTTTTCAAGAACTCAGTGCCAGTGCTCACTCAGCAGGCCAGATGCTTGTGAAATCAGATTTGTGTTGGTGCCTGAAAGAAAAACTGAACCCTTCTGAATGTTTGCCCTATTGTGTTACATAGTGCACGTAGACTAAAAAGAGTAAGACACACCCTCTAGTCAGTACTGCTGTGTGTGTGCTGATTACTATTTTTTGGGATGTAGCCCCAAAGTAGAAAAAAAAAAATTTGGATATACATTGACAAAAAAAGGTGTATTTTTAAATTGTGCTTAATCAGAAAATTCTCACTCATTTTCCCCTCTGAGAAAAACCCCACAACGAAAGCCAAAAAACAAAACCCCCAAATCATCCTGTGTATTTAAAAAATTTCATGTGATTAGAGAGCAGATCATACCCAGTCAGATTCCTAAGCATATGTCTTAATTAGTGAGCTGTAAAGTCAATTTGGTAATTTCAAATACACTGAGTAAGTTCAGTATTTTTTGTATCAGCTGCATCAGCTGTGGGAGAGAATATATCCAAGTACTCTGGATCCTGATGGCTAAGGATCTTGCATGAAGAATGTAAATTACAATCCTAAAACCTGGTTTTGATGCAAAGTGTAACCATGTCACAGGTGAGGGTCTTGACCACTCCTTACTGGCAATTTCTGCAGTCTTTCTGTGGTATGTTTAAATGTGTTTTCTATAATGTGTACATATATATATGTGCGTGTGTGCATCCATCAGTGTATTTGTTGTAAATCAGTTCAGAAATTTCAGTGTGAGAAATTAGGTCATTTTGTGAGATTCTGTGATGCGCAGAAAAGAATTTACATATAAAAGGGGAGGGAATTATTAAAGCTTTACGTCAGCATTGTACCTATGCAGTTCTGGACTGTTTCAGACATTGCAATCAACTCTACAGGTGTGTCATTGACAGTCACAAATAGAGAGATTTGTCCTCACCTGACACCATCGTATGTGTTCTTCAGTGCCACCCCTTGAGAATTTCTTCTCTAACCAAGGGAGCTCAGTGTTGGAAATGAAATACCAGTAGTCAAAAGTGTGCAAAGTTCAGTCCTCTGCTCATAGTTCCCTGTCTGCATGCCTTGGAGGAATGCTTCTCTTTGTGACACCATGGGTTTTACATTAATGAATCCCCATAATGTGTCACACTGAAGTGGAGACTGGTATTTTGATTCCCTAAATTCTAAAAAATGTACTTTGTCTTTCTTATATATTCATTTCCTATATTTTCAACTGTATCTTCCTACAGTATATTGAGAAGGGGAAAGGACAAACTTCTTTGCAGAAAATGAGAAGGGATACAGTAATCCAAAGATGTGTATTTGTGGATGAGTGAAGCGTGATGGGTGGGTGTGTCTGCCCTTTCCAAAATAGTTGTCTCAAATACAGCCATTTGCAGAGACTGTGCTCTCAAGTGCTTTCCCTGTCAAGTGCAGTAAGATCTAGGCAAGCAGAGCTGTGGAAATGTGATAATGAGAATGCCCTGCTTGTGCATTTGGTCCCCATGTGCCTCCTGCTGCACCTTCCAGCCATGCATGGACCTGTGCCTGCAGATTTTCTCTTTTCAGACTTTTGTCGTGAATATGGCCTTGGACCTCTAAAGACCTCACAGATATCTTCAGTGAGACATAGACACAAACCTGTGCAACCAGTAACCTCTGAGCAAGGCAGGGACTCATCTTTAGAGGACTTTGCCTTCTGAATGCTTTGAGATCTTGGATGAGAGATGCTAAGGAAGTGTGAAGTATTGCAACTGGGGATCAGATGCAATGGTTTCTTCATGTGCAATTTTGTTAATTCCTTTACTTCATGTATGGTAAATTGCTCCACATGCCTTCAAGCAGTCTCAATTTAATGCAACTAAGTAAAAAAGCCAAGTAATGACTTTGACTGACTGAAGAACTAATGAACTCCAGCCACCACTTCTCATCATCTAGCTTGATAATGATGAGGGTGTAGGTACCCTTCTCTCCATTTCTTCTTGCACTACAGCTCCCTGAAAACATGGACCCTCAAAGAATAATGACAGTGCTTGTGTTTGCACATCTGAAGGCCACAACTCAGATAGAGATAGAAAAAGGTGTTGTGTTGTTTGGTTTTCATGTATGTGTAATTTCATGCAGGAAAGAATAAATCAGAGGAGGGTTTCTAATCATTTAGTAGGAAGTTAAAAAGCACTCAATGCTTTTCATTGTGCCAGGGCTTGAGTGACATTGACTCAAAAACTGCAAAACTTGGAAGGGTCTAGAAAAGTTGAATGATTTGACCTTTCCAAGAGAAGATTTCAAGAACTTAGGAATTGCATCTGTGTTATTTTCTTCCCAAATACGAGCTTGTTTTATCCAGTAACATGCATATCTATGTAATTACCCATCTTCCCACTCTGCCACATGCATGCATTCACACACACAGTTATATCTTTTATACTTAGGTCTGTCATTTCAGTGTGTTAAAGATTCTTTTAATAAACTCATCTCAGTCATTCAGAGCAACAGTTTTGTTTCAACCGTAGAATGATCAAATGGTTTAGGTTGGAAGGGACCTTAAAGATCACCTCGTTCCACACCCCCTGCCATAGGCAGGGACACCTTCCACTAGATCAGGTTGCTCAAAGCTCCATCCAGCCTAGCTTTGAACACTTCCAGGAATGGGGCATCTCAAACTTCTCTGGGCAACATGTGCCAGTGCCTCACAAACCTCACAGTAAAGAATTTTTTGCCAACATCTATCTAATCTAAACCTACTCTCAGTTTGAAGCCATTCTCTTTTGTCCTGTCTCTACATGCTTGTAAAAACTCTCTCCAGCTTTCTTGTAGGCTCCCTTTAGGTACTGGAAGGCCAGGCTGAACAGGCCCAATTCTTCCAGCCTTTCCTCATAGGACAGGTGCTCCATCCCTCTAATTTACTTGGTGTCCCTCCTCTGGACCTGCTCCAACAGGTCTGTGTCCTTCCTGTGCTGGGAGCCCAGAGCTGGAAGCAGCACTGCAGGTGGGACCTCACCAGAGCAGAGCAGAGCAGAGGGGCAGGATCCCCTCCCTGGCCCTGCTGCCCACGCTGCCTCGGATGCAGCCCAGGATACAATTGGCTTTCTGGGCTGCAAGCACACATTGCTGGGTCAGGTCCAGCCTCTCCTCCAGCAGCACCCCCAAGTCCTTCTCAGCAGATCTGCCCTAGAGCTCTCCATCCCCCAGACTGGATTGACACCAGGGATTGCCCCGACCCAGGTGCAGCACCTTGCTCTTGGTCTTGTTGAACCACATGAGATTCCCACAGGCCCAATTCTTGAGCTTGTCCAGGTCCCTCTGGATGCCATCCCATCCTTCAGGTGTGTCAACCACAGTGTTCAGCTTGGTGTCCTCTGCAAATGTGCTGAGGGTGCACTCGATCCCTTTGTTTCTGTCATTAATGAAGACTTTAAATAACACTGGTCCCAGTATGGACCCCTGATGGACACCACTTGTCACCGATGTCCATCAGGATTCTGAGCCATTGACCACAACCCTCTGGATGTGACCATCCAACCAATTCCTCATCCACCTAACAGAATCCTTCCATCTCCAATTTAGAGAGAAGCATGTGGTGGGGAACCGTGTCAAAGGCTTTACAGAAGTCCAGATAAATGACATCTCTGGCCCTTCCCTTGTCCACTGATGCAGTCACTCCATCATAGAAGGCCACTGGGTTGGTCAGGCAGGACTTGTCCCTGGTGAAGCCGTGCTGGCTGTCCCAAATCGGCTCCCTGTCCTCCATGTGCCTTAGCACAGCTTCTAGGAGAATCTGTTCCAGGACCTTCCCATGCACAGAGGGGAAGCTGACAGGTCAGCAGTTCCCAGGGTCCTTCTTTCAAAAGTGGATACAGTGTTTTCATTTTCCAGTCACCTGGGTCTTCATCTGACTGCCATGACCTTTCAAACATCACAGAGAACGGCTTGGCAGCTACATCAGACAATTCTCTCAAGACTCTGGGGTGCTCTAATTGTGTCCCATAGACTTGCGTGTGTTCAGGTTCCCCAGGTGATCACGAACCTGATCTTTACTTAGAGTGGGAAGCACTTTATTTCCACAGTCCCCATCTTGCAGTCCACTCCCTCAAGAGGCTGCCATTGAATACTGAGGAAAAAATTTGTTGAGCACCTCAGCCTTCAGCTCATCCACTGTAAAGAGTTTTCCAGCATTGTTTATTGGGTGGTACACCTTCTTTGACCTTCATTTTCTGGTTAGCATCCTGTAGAAGGCCTTCCTGTTATTCTTTGCATACCTTGCCAACTTCAGTTCCAGCTTCACTTCGGCCTTTCACCCCATCCCCACACAACTGAATTTCACCTCTATACTCTTCACAGGGTACTTGTTCTTGTTTCCACAGCTTGTGCATTTGCTTATTTCCTTTTAGTTTGACCAGCAGTTTGAATCCATCCAGTGGTTTTGGTGTGGGTGTTTTTGTTGCTGTTGTTTTGGTTATTTTTTTTGTTTGTTTGTTTGTTTTGGTTTGGGTTTTTTTGTGTTTTTTTGATTTTTTTGGTTGTTGTTGTTGTTTTGTTTTTGTTTCTGAGAATCTTTTTTTATTGTCTTCTTGGCATAGAAGAAAAAGAAATGCATCCCTGCAATTCCATCACTGCTTACTGAGAGCTTAGGAGCTGCATTTGTGTAACTCCTAGTATTCTAAATGACAAAAGAATAAAGATACCTGAAATGCAAGCACGGAAGGGCAAAATACAAAAGGAAATCAAACTGTGGCAAACTTGCATAAATTTGGCTGTGTGCATCCAAGTAAAAATTGCAAAACTTCCTATATTTCATATTTCATCAGTGATTGATGCTACAAATTAAAGAAAAATAATTAGTGGGGCACATTTCTTAATTTAACCAAATTAATTGATTAAATGAGATAATAGGAATACCATCCAAAAGTGTAAATTTTGGTCTCAAGTTTTAAATTCATCCTAGCTGAGATGAAGTATATATATATAAAGATGTAATACTGCCATGTTTATTCCACCTGTGACTTACCCTGCTTATATAGTAGACCTGTTCCATACAGTCATTGCTACACATAAGCCAGCGTAAACTTGTTGTTTTTACTTGCTAAGAACTTTCTGAGAGTTGTGGTTGTGTTCTGCATTTCTAAGAGAGAGATCTGAACATGAGCTGAATGTACAATTTAACGAGAGATAGTGGTGTTAGACCCTGAAGGTCTGCTGCTAACTGTATGGTTGGCAAGAGGCAAAGCATTTTACACCGTGGAATTTGGAGGCATTTCACAGCAACTGAGTTGGATATTTTTATTTGCTGGCATCTTCTCTCCTTGCCCCTCTGAGCTTTTTCTGTGGCTCAGGTCATTGCAAACAGTGGCAATACCAAAGCACATGTGCTTGGGTTTGCTGCGTTCCTTGCCAGTGCAGCCTACTGGAAGATGAGATATTCTGATCATGTAGGAATCATGGTGGCAATTTGACAATTTCTGAATATTATTTTTTGACAAATATTATAAGTGTTATAGAAATATTTTCATGCAATATTAACATTATTGTAACACCAGTATAGAAGCATAAATTACCATATGAGTCAGAATTATGGCCCTTTTTCGCTGTGTGTGGGCAGACCCCTGCATCTGTGCTCATTGCAGGTTTGGGACCTAAATGCATTAGATGCGTACTAGAAGAAAATGAGTCTGCAAAGTATTTTAATAGAAGGAATACATTGCTCTTACTTGAATAGAATCCTCTAAAAATGGAAATGTTCTTGTGCTTCACTTTAAAAAATACAAGTATGTTAATATGGAAATGTCTCTGGAAATTCTTGTAAGATTAATGACAAAACTGGAAAAAAAATTGTAAAACAGCTCAAATCAATGTCTTGAAAGAAAAGCAGAAGTGTATTGTCTTACAGAAATTCCAGACAAGATTTGTCTATGTGGACTCTAGTGATGGTCCAATATTTCTGTAAAGTATATTTGTAGGTAATGTACTAATATCTCACACAGTATGGTAACATCATTAACTTTCCATGACAGCAGTTTTCTCAAAGTCATGAACTGTAATTTCATTGTCTGCCTCTTCTCAGGGGAACACTGAAAATACTCACTAATAGGGATCTCTCATCTGACAGCTTTCCTCAAACAGAAGCTTGCAGATTATTGAGGAAGACATCCTGTTGCTTGGGATCCTGAGATATGTCTTTATTTTTAAGTACTTCAAAGATATCTGTGTGCAGCACTGCTTTATTTCTTTTTTCTTCCTCTGTGAAAATAATGTGTACCATATCTGTCATCTGGTTTGGCTTTGTATACTGAGAAACAGCAGTAAATATTTCAGAAAAGCAAGTAGTTGTGCTTTTGCTCAGAAAAGTAGAATTACAAGAAAAAAGCATCGAAGTCAGAAGGGGCAAATGAGGAGAAAGACTTAATTTCTCACAGCTGAGGCTGCTTAAGTGGATGCTGCCTCAACTTCTACAGTGAGCATGTTCTGCATAGGATTAGAAATCTCTCCTTTTTGCTGTAAATAAAAAAATTAATGATTCTCAACTTCCTCTGAAATGCTTCATGCTCCTTCTTTCCTGAGATCTCACCTTGTGCTATTTCTTCTCTCATCTCTGTGTCTCTGCGAGTGTGGGAAATAGTGGCTTCTCTTTTTCTTCCCCCTTTGCTGCCACCTCCAGGGATGGTTAAAAATCCAGCATCACTGAGAATTCAGCTTTGCCAGTCCTGAGGGTCATCTTGAGACTACAGTTTTCAAGTTAATATTCAGAGCAGCTACAGGGACCCCTGCTTCTTCTTTTGTTTCTATTAATCAATTTAGAAAAATTTGATTAGCTCTGGTTGTTTGTGAGAATACAGATCAACCCTCTTTCTCTTTTCAGATTGCCTGAATCTGGGTTGTCCTCTGAGATGCCAAAACTTTCTGACATGCAGATTTCTTTCATTGAACCAATTTTCATCTAGTCGATTGAATTATAATTTCATCTAACTTCTTCCTTTCCTGAAAGTGTGGTATTCGTTGTGAGCTTTTTCTTGGTTCTGTAATAAGATTCAACTTGAGTATCAGAAAAAAAGTAGTACTTGGAAAATATTTTGATAGTCTTACAAGTCAAGTTATATTGTCAGATCTTCTAGCAACCACATACAGTATAAGAGCAACATATATAATTAACTTGGCACAGGTGGGGGGAGGATAGGGAAATTGTCTCTGTTACCTCCCTTCTTTGGTTTTGAAATCTCATGCTCTTGTATGATATGCTTGGGAAATTACAGACTGTGAGTGGGATTCATATGGCAAAATGTAGACATCTACATCTGAGTTAGTCACCCAAGGCTCCCTTGTGTGGGGAATGGAGAGAAACAGGACAGATGAATCACACCCTTGAAGAACCTATTTTTTTTTACCTCTATGCTGAGACAAAATGACTCATAGCCTGAAAGTGCCCATTCGGCTAGTAAAGGAGGTTGGGGTAACAACTGGGATGTGATGGCTCCTTTCTATGCTCCAAAAACTAGCTGAGATGTACGCGGCGCTTTGTGGCTCTGCTGCATACCTGTGTGCTCACATGTACATGTTTGTCAGATTGTGTGAGTGTTCAGTCCCAGGAAAAAAACTCACTAGTTTTCTACATAGAAATTCCTTGACAAACTAAAGACAACTTTAGGTTTACATGTGTGAGAACTCAGAAATCAAGAAATGTGTAAACCGAATTAGCATGTTTCTCCTGTATGTACATTTCTCAGTATGAATCAACAAATAATAAAAAACCCTAATAAATAAATTTTCAAGACTTTGTCAGCCCATCAGTTTAGTAGCTGATGATGCCACTGTTTGTTTAGTCACCTTTGGAATCTGTGTGCCCTCTGCTTTTAGGGAGATGTGCATCTGATGCTTTCCAGATGCTGTAGGGAGCTGTGAGCTCTTTGTGCTACATCTAAGGTAGTCTCTTCTCTCTGTGTGTAAACCACATAATATGTCTCCCTCAAATTATCTTTGTCTTCAATCAGCCTGAGGAGTCTGCAGTAAGTGAATATGTGAAGAGCTTGCAATGCTACTTGCAGAAGGGAAATCTGTCTTCCTGTGTTTGTTTTTCAATACATCATCGGCAACAGCACATGGGGTGTGAGCCGGGGTGGGCTCAGAAACAAGTTTTATTCACAGTGGTGCTGACGCCACTAAAAATCTGTGTGGAGTCCCCTCAGCTGAAAACACTGCTGAGCAATAACATGATCCTCCCACAAAAAGGTGAACAGTATTAAAATAGAAATGGCCAATGAAACAAGACAAATAATGATAGGCCAGTAATACAGCATTTATTGTTTCTTTACAGTTTTTGTTTTGTATGAACAGATATGCAGGGTTGACTGACACAAATAAAACTGAGGAGCTTTTATTTGAAAGAGAGAATAAACTTGTTTGGCTTAGATCTGTAATTAGAGTAGGTCCAGAAAGATAGCTTTTCGTAGAAACTGAGCTTTTTCACGCCCAAAATCTGAGGAGCATGATCCAGTAAGTAGATTCCAGCACACCAACTTCCTATGTAGTCAGCACACAGAGATACCCTAAAAGTGATAGCACAACAACAGGTCCTTCTTCTCTGGTGATCAGAGCTGCAAACTGGGACTTACTCAAGATCCATACCGTGGACATATATTCTGGGTAGCTACGTAAATCACAGCTGATTTTCATGCGTGAATGAAGCCATGGTGTATCAGAAGCAATGCATCTAATAGTCTTCTCTGCAAAATCTGCAGATCACAGATCCTAATTCCCAGAAAATCTTTCCCTGCCAAGTCACACTAGGTTTAGAAGGCACATCACTTTGTTGGTCCCTTTGAAACTGGACCGTTTTGAAGCCAGACATGCAAGATTTCAATCAATGATAAGGAAGATGTGGTCTGACTGTAGCCTGACAGTGACACAGAATAATGGGCAATCACTGGATTCAACACCCTCCTGCTTGCAGACAAAACCAGCATTGCCTCTATCATCCTCTCTCTACCAAAAAAAAGAAGAAAACCCTCAGAAAAGAGCAGTGGCTGTGTTATGGAACCGTTATGAAATCTATGTTTGAAATACGCAGTGTATCCTCCTGTATCAGGGAGAGAGTTCAGTTTAAGTGATGCCTCCACTGGCTTTTGTTTTGGTTAGATCAGTTCAACACCATGCTGTAGGTTAAATTATTGAAGCTGCAGAGGTAGATGAGAACTGGCTACAGCACTGAATTTCTCCCAGCTGCTAGTGTTTTGTCAGCACTGATCAGTGGTTTGTGCTCAAGTCATTTGGTCAGAATCATCACCAGTGAGCAGCAGGCTATTTTTGGCTTCTTCCCTTACCTTTCTGCCAAAGGCAAGCAGATCCAGAAGAGCAGCCTTTCGTGGGAGCTGCCCTGGACAGCCGTGAGCCGACTCACAGAACCAAGTGGCTCAAATCTGTGTGTCAACAAGTGCCTACAAAGGCAGGGCTGGAGTTCTGCCAGTCCCTGGAAAGACAATGTGCCTCTTCCAGGTGAGAATCACTGTGCTAAACCTCAGACGATCAGTGTGGATGCTGCCCGCTCCTGTCTGTGCTAGTTTGAGGAAAGACTTTTTTATAAGACAGTATCTTCCTAAATTACTTCCCACTATATAGCAGTTGAATTACTTGCTGGTCTTTAAAATCTTTATCTGAAGAAAAACCATATATATGTGTATACACACACACACACACATACACAAGTAAATTAAATTTTTGTTTTGAAAGATACTTGTCAAATAATGATTCCTGGATTTAAAATTCCTACTTTTATATACTGATGGGCCATAATTTGAATTATAACTATTTTAGTATACTGCTTTTGTACGATAAAAAAGCTTTTAGTAGCAGCTTCCCTTATAATTCAGGTATTATGATGGTAGAAAATATTTCAGATAACTGATGAAAATATCTCCTCATGACTTTATATGTGTTTGCACTTCAAAGGACCAGCAATGAAAAGATGATCACACGTCTGAATCAGAAGGATAATATTTATATCTAAACTGGGTAACCATGTAATTCTGTTGGTGTTTCCCATACTCTGTCTGTCCTCCTCCACTTGCATGCTATAGCCTGATTCAGATTTTCTGTGTGGTGTTTATTACCTGAGCTGAAAAGCTCAATCTAAATATTTGGTCTGTTCAATGATGTTCCCAGTGTACTTCTGGCTGCTATGTACTTATGGAAGCGTAAAATACATGAGGTTGGTCATTCTTGTAGCTCTGTAACTTTTATTTTTGATATTCATAGGATGCTTTTAGAACCTGGTTAAAAATTACATTTTCCAGTATTCAGCTGCAGAGGAGGGCTTGGTATTTTCGGATGTGTTAGGAGTGATGCTGTTTGTACGCATACATATAACTATTCAGATCTCTGCAAAAGGATTCCTCTGTCACAAGGCCTCCAGATGCTGCCTAGAAGAGATCAATCATCACATCTGGCCTGGTAATTAGATAGTATAAATTTCAGGCTGAATTTATTTTCTATATAGTGTATATGTATTATTTATTGTTTAGCTCTTCTGCTCTGTGCATTTTACTCTCATGTAGCTTAAGAAGACTGTGTTACGTTCTTGCAAGATTTGTTTGGGTGACCAAATGAGCTCCTAAGGTCTGCTTTGCTCAGGCAGGCTTCATTCCCAAGTCATCCTGGTTGCATTTTTACCCAGCAGAATGTTCCAAGAGGTTTTCCTCTCTCCCTTCTTTCTAAAAATGCAGAAGGACGTTGGCCAGAGTCATAATATATTCTTAAAATTCAAGAATTGTCAGTGGGTGGCTACCAAGATATGCAACTTACAGACAGATTCATCATCTGAGCTAGGCTGAAGTAATCATTGCAGTTGAGGAGGCTCTCAGGGTGGTCGGGAAGTTTATTCCTCTTACCCTTTTTTTCTAGTCATTCCAGTGGTGCCTTTAATTTCTTTTCATTCTAGTTTTATATTCTGCCCTTTTACATTTACCTGATATATTTTTTCATTACATTTTTCAAGTCCATAAATCCTTGAATTCTTAAGGACTGATTGAAAGTATATGTTGCTAATTACTAATTCTCACTTGTTATTGGTATGTGAACGTAACAAAGTGAGGGGAACCTTCCTGTACCACTTCTACAGCAAAACATCACAGGCCACTGTTTCTTTCTTTCTCATTAGTTAATTTCTTGTCTTTATTTAGTGTACCATGCATTAATGAGGGACTAGAAGGCCTTTAGGTGGAACTTTAATATGTGTATAATTACAACAACATATAAATTATATAAGGTAACAATATATGCAACATTTTCAAAATGCTTTAACAGGAGGTCCAATACATTAGGCTTTCACTGGCTTTTCCACAGCATTTCTCAGTACAGATGAAGTTTTGAGAGAGCTTTTACAGTGGTAGAGTTCTTGCATCTCTATCAGTAATGCACTATATTTACCATATTCTGGGACTGCATTTGTTGTTCATAGTCATGCTGTGATGAACGAGCAGATTTGGGCTGTTTGGTCTCTTTTCTCACTCGTTTCCAGGTAATGAACTCATATCTTGTAATAGATGCTATTAATCTGTAGCTGCCTGACAATACATTTTGTACTACTGAATGTAATCTTTTTGTGCTACTCAAGGTCATTTGACTTTGTGTACAGTTCAATCTTTCCCTTAATTATCGTTGCCTCCCGAATTTGTATCACAAGAAAATTTCTTCATCACAATTATACATATTCTAGAAATACCATTGAGATAAATGATGAATACAGGCAATCCTAATCCCAGTTCTGTGAAAGTTGATTACTCATCCTTTTGGCTGGTAGTACCCCTCTCAGATAAAGGTTTTCCTGCATTTTCTTCAGCTTAGTTGTTGAAGAAACCTTCTTTAGTTTAACCAATGATTTCCCATTTGACTCTGTATCAAATGCGTTACTGATACGTACATCAACTGTCTCCCTTTATTTAGAAGGAGAGACCTGTATTTTCACAAATTCCTTCCTTTCAATTTCTTATGTCTACCTCCATCTTTGATAGTCATTTCCCTCCAAACCATATGACTGAAGCCTGGCTAAAGTCACATGTACTGTGTAGATCATAATAAAACTTTGGATGCCCAGGCTACTGAGTGCTTTAATCACCTTTCTGCAAACAGTTGCAAATTTTATTTTTCCTCATTATACGACTGTCCCCTGCCGGACCTGCAGTTATACCTGGAGTTTCATGTGCCAGCTCTTTTGACACATGGACCAGTACTGACTCATGCTTTCCTTCTGCTCTACCATCTGTTGGTGTCCGTGTGTTGTGGTGTTCCCTGTACTTGGATAATCTGCTGTCAGGGGCTGTGCTTTTGCGACTGCACACCTAGAGCATCCAGGGCATCCACAGCTCTGGCTAAAATAGAATGATCAAAAAGATTTGTCAGATTTTGACATTTTTTGGTTTTTGACTTCTGTTTGGAGAAGCTTTTGCTTCCCTTAGTAGCTCCTTCTAAAGCTGGTAGAAGTTTGTCCTGTGTGTTTGATGTCATCTGTCTAAGGAGAACAATGTATAGAGTTGTGTTCTTTCTTCTTTCAAGCACTCATTATCACTGAGCTCCACAAACAGAGGAGGGAGATAACCTTTAATATCCAGAAGCTTTCATGGTCTTTACCTGAGAAAGATTGTTCTGGATAAAAAAACCCCAATTGTTCCAGGGGCAGTAAGAAAAGGTTAACAAATAAACCATTTTGAAGAAGTTTTTTTCAATGTTCTCTGAAACACACATGTTCACTGCGCAATAAATGAGACTCAAACAAAATCTGAATGCTTTTGAAAGTGCAGAGTCAGGAAGGAGGTTTGTCCTGTAGTCATACAGAGTCACTCCCCAGGAAGTTCCCGTAGTCATTTTGCAAACCTGTACTTGAGAATATGCCAGTCTTTGCCAACTGAGACTGTTTTTTAGCTCTTTGATGCTGAATTCAGTGCAGCCAATAGCACCTCTCTCAGTATAGAAAATCTGGTAAGTGGGAGTTAGGTGTAAGGACAAAATGTGTGTTTACTTAAAATTAGAAGATACATAGTGTTAAAAAGTTTTGTAATGTGTTAACCTAACTATACATCTCTTTATCAGCTATGTGTTTGAAAGTCCTGTACCATACTAGTATGTCATTAATCAGTGAGATGAAAAACACTGGTTTAGAATTTAAAATAAGTTAGAGGGACATAAGTCAGTATTAATCATCCTTTACTGATCTTGTAAAGTGTAGCTGTCATTTACCTATAATGCAATTCAGTAGCATGCTGACATTGTATGTTACTTGTTTTTGCTGTTTACCATTAGTTGTTTGAAATATTATGTTAGTGTTTGTTCCCAGCTGAAACATGCCTCTGTTTTTAGCATGGCAGGTTTATTTTCATGTGGTTCACTTCAGCACATAGTCACAGTATCTGTTCAAGATAATTGGTTTTAATGTCTCCTCGCAGTCCTTTAGCACTTTCCAGACCAGAATATCATAGTTGTTCATCAATATAGAAAAGAAAAGTGCCTATTGAGGATGGTGGGCTTGATTTAAAAAACTGTCATTGAAGTAAGAGAGTTCTTAGATGAAACACCTTAGAGGATTGTCAAGGTTGTCACTGTTGGAAAACCTGTTCCTTTTTTAAAGGAAGGCCTATTTGAGTACCTCTATTCCTTAGTAACATTAAAAGAAAGTGTCATAAATAAGCCTATCCATTTTTTACTTGTAATGCAAACAACAGTAGAATCAAAATATTTACTAACACTGAAGTAACAAACTATCTGTCATTTCATCTGCTAATTAGTATGCACTTACTGAGTCTGAAGTATAGCTAGGGAATTCTTCTTAAGTGATTAGGATGCTTCTATTTTATTCACCTTTTGGCATTAAAAACATTATTTTTTTTTATAATCAAGTAAGGAGGCAAAAATTGATCTGCCTATCTTTTCTGCTTTTGTATTTACAAGAGCATACCCCACCCATTAAGCCACTTAAGCCATCCAAGCAAACCCTGACTGTAAGTAGACTGGCATCTCAGTATCGCATGCATGCTGGCTCTGGCTGTTGTCAGTAATCCTGAGTTTTAGAACTCTGGATTTGTGAAGTGGCTTACAGGAGCGAATAATAAAGAATTGGCTCAATCACCATGAATTGCAGCTGCTTCCCTATTCACTTTTTGGTCTCCTGTTGATTATTGCAGTGTCCTGTGCAGAGGGTGGTGCTGTGTATGAGATGTCTGTAGATGTGGCACATAAGGTCATGGTTAAGTGGTGGACTTGATGAGTTAATAGTTGGACTTGATGACCTCTTGGAGGTCTTTTCCAGCCCGAATGATTCTGTGATCCTATGAGGCCTTCCTTGCTTTGTAAGAAGCATAAGCAAAGTGCTTCTGGTGAGCTTCATGGTTGTGATATTCTGGGTGTGGGTCAAAAGCCTTGAACAAACTGAAAAATTCAAAAGTCTGAAGGGCTTTGAATTTCCTCTTGCTAACAACTATTGAGCACATTGATAAGGGCCAGTTTCTGTGCACTGACTCCTGTTTGGCAAGTGTTAGAAGCTGGTCTGCAGTGAAATTTTACTCTTTGTTTTAATTTGCCATGCAGAGGCAGAATGCTTTTGACTTGAAAATAATGAATGAAAAACCCTAAAGCCACCAGGATATTTAAAAATAAGTAAACTAAGTATGTGTTAAAATATAGTAACTTAGTTCTTCAGTGAACCTCCTTGCTATGCCCCTACTTTATTTCAGCCAAATTAAAAAAGAAAACAAGCCCCCTAAAAAAGTAAACTTAATGACTTTGTTAGCAACAATAAAAATACACAGTTGGATTGACATATCTTTTTCTGGCTGCATATTTGATGAAACCCAGGAAATCATGATTCTTTAGAGACTGTCAGATGATAGGCTAATGGCTATGAGTTTAAGCCCACTCAGAAGGGTAGTATGTCAGCCCCCGCAGGAGAAAAAGGGGAGTGTGAACTTAGTTTATGTGGTAATGAATAATATTGAATTTAAAATTATTGCTAAATAATATTTTTAAAGCACTTTGATGTGTTCATTTGCAGAATCTGTTTCTACAGAACACTGAGTTATATTAAAAGATTGTGAATGTAATTCATTACCAGTGCAGTTAGTATTGATGGGTTATCTTACAGGTCACTGAACCAAACCATGTAAATTACTTACTTATTTCTAATCAGTCTCGAAAAAAAATTGATACAGTTTTCTGTAGATTTGTCTCCACTTTTTTTTTCCTCCACACCTGCAATTGTGTTAAATTGAGTAAAAGATTATTTAAGCCTTAAGCATGTGTTACATGACTTTCCTGCTTGCCATGCTGACCAAGCTTCATCTGATTTTGATGTGACTTTGATCACACATATTGAAGGAAGAGCCTCCCTCAAACTTCATACACTTAGTCTCTTAGCTTTTAAGTCTTACTTGAGAATAGTTTGTCTGAAACAGAGACTCTTAATTACAAAAGTGTACACTGCAGAACTGTGTGTAAAATACCTTAAAGAGAGTCATTTGACATTTGGTCAACAAATGCAAAAAAATCCACTAAACCAATCATAGTGTCAAATATCATAGCTTTTTACTAAAACTAGTCTTCTTTAAGGAAATATATCAGAGTGATTATTCATGCCTAATTAATCTTGCTAATTGGTAGTGATTTTGATAATACTTTCACATAATAATACTTTAAACCTAGATATCCTATTGTTATAGTGAATTCAGTGATATAAACATTAAAACCAAAATACAGATAGACTGTTATAATGCAATTTACATTGGGCATTTTTTAAGAAAGCAATTGAAAATTTAAAAGCACGTCAGGAGACTGATCAGATTAATGGACTCAGTTTTGATGTACTGTAGTTATCACAGAAATATTAATGACTTATCTCTAATGAAAGGAAATAAGGTTTTTACCTACCACTGTGTCTGAAATTATTAGGTTTCAGACACAGTGTGACAGTTCTGAAGTAAGCTTTTATGCTATAATATAATTTGAAATTTAAAATTTAGTTTTACTCTGCTATTGCCATCTATTCCACAGAATGTCTTGACTGGTTGAGGTCAAATCATGGTCTTCTGACAATTTTTTTCAAGTACAGAAAATATAACCAAGAAAGAACTTGAACTCGTGATTTAAATGACTTAAATTTTGATGTGGAGACAGCATTGCCCACGGAATGCTGCCTGTATTCCAAAAGCAGAATTTCATGGCTGCTATTGGCTTTTAGGATAACAATTCTTTTAAAGTCAGTACTGGCATCTGTACAGTATACAAAGTGTAGTGTAGCATTTACAGGTGAAGGAATATCTATGTAGCAGTTTTTCACTTGGAATACTGAAAAAGTTACATTCTTTCATATTTCAAAGGCATTTTTTCACTGAATATCTGCTGAGTACCCTGAGAAGTAGCAAAATAGTGAAACATTTTTTTCACTGCCATTTAAAACCAAATTAAATTTTCACTGTGTTGATAAACATTTAACTTTTGCTTTCCATGCAACTTTACTTACAGTATTCTTTGAGCAGATTGCATATTTAAAGAAATACCTACAAATGTTTGATGCAGATAT
The DNA here is from genome assembly GCA_013397915.1 of Daphoenositta chrysoptera. NCBI lineage: Eukaryota > Metazoa > Chordata > Aves > Passeriformes > Daphoenositta > Daphoenositta chrysoptera. The sequence goes on along the minus strand of VZRO01001341.1, from coordinate 1,650,907 downwards.
TTAATGTGAATTTATCACAATTGTTTGCAGTGCAGCCCTGCCTTACAGATTTATATTCATTCAGTGAGGGAGCAGAAGTATATCATGCATTCTAATTGTTCACATAACTCAAATTTAAGATAATTAGTATTTTGAAAGCTTTGTTTGAAGTGAAAATTACTTGCAGATCTTTCAATGTGAATAATTTTCAATAACAAAAGGTCTTAAAAGAGAGTTTTGATATTTTCGTAAGGTTTTGTAATCAGCAAAAATAGAGGAATACAGTCAAGCCTGTATAGAGAGTTTTTCAGGTGTGTCAGTTATAATCTTTGTTTTTTAGCATTACCAAGTACTGGCTCTTAAAACTTGTCTTATTCAAGACAATTATACTGATTCTTCAGTAGTGATTTGAGTGCTCGGTTAATACTTTTTAGGTATGAGGCCATTTTAAAAGGATCTTTCTGTTATGTGAATAAGTCCACATAAATAATAGATCTGCTGTTAAAGCAGAGGCAGAGTTCAGTTACTTCTGCAGCTGTAGGTTGGTATTATATCCAGTTTTAAACCACCCACATTTCCACAGCATCCACTCAGTCATGCGTTAAGTGGCACGATTAACATCTGTCGTGTGTGCTTCACTGTCAGCCTTAGAAAGCTGGGTATGTAGGATAATAATGTATTTTAGTAGAGTTAATTTTAATTGTATTTTGTATGCCTGAATTAGAAAAGGCAGACCTGAAGATGTGTCCTTGAAGCAGAAAGCAATGATGGTGTATGTACCTAGTGAGACCTAAAGTCCTCATTTCAGCTGATCTATGAGAAAGTTGGCTCCTGCCAAGTGGGGTTTTCCTTTTGAAGTGTAAGGTGCCTTGTGATCTCCAGAAAACTCCATGGTTCAAAATGGTGGCCAACAATCAATGGTGGTTGTTGTCAACCATTTCCAGCCGTGGAGTTTTCTGGAGCTCCTGGACCTTTAAAGGCCCTGGAGATGAGGTGTGGGTGAGAGGATGACACAGGTGATGACTGCGTAGCTGCTTCAATAGTTTGGTTTCCTGCTTAAACTTCCACTCTGTACTTAAAAATATCTGATGCTGGCATCTCTAAATTTCAGTTCCAAGTGGTGGGAAATTCACAAGATCAGTTGTTTTTTCTCAAATGTTGCCATCTTGGCCTGAACTCAAATGACAGCAGCTGTTCTCATGAGATTTCAATTTCAGCCAACTGAAAAAACAGCCTTTTCCTTTTCAGATCTAACCAGCTAGTGATGGTGGCAGTGACTTCTCTTCATGAATCCATACATCCCCTCCAACACACCACATATACATGAAGAATAAAATGGAGGTGGACTCCAATGTGCTATGTATTTATCATTTTTGCTGAATGGAATTGTGTATTTTGTATGTGAAAAACATGGCCCAGTCCTCCAGTGTTCAGCATTTACATTTAGTATGCGATATATTCACTAAGGATTTATTTCTAAAAGAAATTCTGTAAATTTCTTTCTGTAAAAGAAAAAAACATTTTTCTAGGGAAGCACTGACTGCGAATGACTTCCACCTTCAGTCACACGCAATGGCGTTGAAATACCAACTCCTTCTGATTGCTCTCTGCCAGTGTTCACTTGCCCTTCTTTCTTCCAGCTTTCAGCAGCATATGGAGCATCAACAGACTCGTGGGCAGCTTGGCTTGACCTGAAAAAATCAGAAAGCAGTACCGGTTTTAAAAATAGGGTGCGGAAGCTAAAAGCAACTTGTGCTTCTGTCTCACAGGAACACAAGGAGTGGTGGAGGTCAAAGAGGACTATGTTGGGAGGATTAGGACCAGGTATGAAGGGAAGAAAATAGGGTCGTACTTCTCCTCCCACTCTTAGACATTGGAGTGTTCCTTGAGTGTGGCATGGGACTGTGGCTTCTACAGTCTCTGATGGAAGGTGGGAAAGGTGCTCCCTTCCCCCGGGGCGGCAGTGCTATGTCCACAGTCTCCAGCTTTCTAACTGATGAGCTTTCACTTCCTGGCTGCTCTGCTGGGCTATCTTGTTACCAGGCACCCTTTTCCTCACCGCCATCCAGGGTGGCACCCTGTCATCCCACTAGCTAGCTAGGGGCATGGCTTGAATATGTGTCTTCACTGCCCCAAGACAGAAAATTATGGTTTGGAATAATGCAGATTTTGTTCAGTTTAGACTATAGGAAAGGGGGAAACCACTGAGAATTTACCATACTCGTGAATAACCACTTACATGAGAGTTTGAGTTTTTCTCAGTCTTTCTTCCATCTGAATCCATAGAACTCCTGATGGTCAGCCTGAGAGCCATTTTGTTCAGGCTTCCTCTCATGTTGTTGAAAGGAAAGTCTAAAACTTTCTGTCTAAGAGCTTATTTAATCCAGGGACGTGGAATTCCCAGCCAGATTGATAGGAGGTTAAATTCGTGATTGTGGGCTGAAAAACTGAGTGACATATTTGAAGCTTGATCTTAGATGTGAAGTGTCAAAGGAAGAGTGTCTTTTCCAGGCTGGTGCAATGCTGTTCTTACTTTAACCCTGTGGAGCTGAGAGGAGTTAGCTGATCACTGTTACATCTGTAAAGATCAAGCTCTCTGGTGTGTCTACAGCAGTCCTCTGGCTGTTCAGACACCACAAAAGAAGAAAACCTTCCCCCAAATATTCTTGGTATGTTTTCTTTGCCACATCCAAATCTAAACTGTACTAGTATGTGCTCACTTAGAAACCATCAATGGGATTCAAATTAACAAATATAAGTGCATGCCTGTACCTGAAATCTCCATGCAAGTTTGTAGTCTGAAATTCTCCATAGTTGTCATTGGAGAGGAATGGATGCTTGTTAGGGTAGATTCATCTCATCCTAAGGTCCATGTTGAGCATGCCTCAGTTCTATGCCGACTACAAAAGTAACCTAGAGTGAGTAACTCAGCTAGTGATTCCATTTTCTGGTAGGTGTGTGAAGATAGGCAAGTTGAATCTCACTCCTTGTGTCAGTGAGGCAACATGGAGCTGCTTGCCAGTAGCTATGTGTCAGAGCTAAATCCTCTTTCTCAGGATCAGGAAACTGGAAGAAGTTCCTGGATGCCTGTCCTATGCATCAGAGAGTTACAGCACAGGGGGATATCTTGCTCCAAAACCTGTGTTAATGAACATTTAGAGAAAACATAAAAATAACCCTTAGGGGAGCATTCACATTTGCAGTCAGGACTGTGGATACAGAGCTGACAGAGACTGCCTGGAGCTGGGTTTGATGTTATAAGGAAAAGAAACATGAACTGTCAGTAAATGGTCAAGGTAACCCATACCTCAAACTATCAAGTCTGGGACTAAGATAATATAAGATTCTCCAGTATCTTGCTGGGTGACTTTGAAAATATTTTTTATTCTTGCTCTAGCTCTAGTTCCCAGTAAGTGTAATGTGGACAAGGCATTGATTTCTTGCAAACCCCTTTGTCTTGGTTTAAGACAATTTACAGGGTGGAGCCTGGGAAACAAGCTACCTCCCCTTTAGTTTTAACAACTACGCTTTCACCAGTAAGGAGAGATGAATGTGAGAAGATGTAAGTGAAAAAATAACAGTTTACTAAAAACTGAAAGAATAACAGGCAACATAACAGTAATAATCACTAGATACAAAGGTGCTGATCCTCATGGATTGCCTAGGCAACAAAGAGAAACAAGGTATGGAAAGATATGGAATACAATACAAATTTTTTGGGTTACCCAGGATACCCTTTGTGAGGCCAAATTAGGAAGTTCTGTACAAGTGCTGAAGGGTTTTCTCCACATACTAGAGAAGTACGGAGTTCCGAAAAAGTACTTTAAAGCTGCCATTTAATTTCAGTCAACAGGTCTTAGTGTAAGATAGCATTAGAAATATTATATGAATAGATGCAGTAACTTAACCAAAGCTAAGAAAAAAGGATACAGGTAGAGTATACCAAATGTAGCTCTAATTGTGCAGGAAATTAGATGACTTAAAGTAGTAGAAAAATAATCCATGCTTTCAATATGCAGAGGTCAGGAAGCAAGCTTTATTGTAAGCAGAAAATAGACTCGCTCATCTTTCGTAGGAAAATACCATTTTATAAAAGTAACAGGTATCTTCATCCACATAAAACTAAATAAAATACAGTGATAATGATACACAAGTTCTTTCTTATAAAGGTTTCCCTATTAGTGATAAAATAAAAAAAAATATATTCTTTTGGAACTGAATCAGTATTCATGCTAGGCTTCATATCTGAAAGACACCAACAAATCTTCTTTGATTATGTGATTTGATATGGTCTTTGATTATAGTGACTATAGTAAGATTTCTTCCATTTGCCATATATGAATTCTGCTTAAATCACAGAGCTTGAGCTTTTAATTTACACAGTTTTGCTTTTATATTTCATGTTTTTTCACTTTTTTTAACCTCCACAAGAACATCATGCTTTTTGTGTTAGTGTCTCAAATGAATTCTCCATGTCTAGGCCATATAGAAATAGTGTTTTACCTTCTCTGTTGCTCTTAAAACCCTATCACAGGGTATAAGAATGACCTCTCCAAGTTTTTTTTCAGGACACCAAATTGTGTTGCCTTCCCCAGAGATAGAAGGATGGATGTTTACTATGAGAATCTTTCTAGAGCTTGGGAGTAGAGGATTTGGGTGATTGCAGTCATTCCCAGCGTGAGCTGATGTAAAGCAGCACTGGTGTTTTTTAATTGAGGGAGACCAGGAGCAGTCATATGAGCCACAATGATGTCTGGAGGCAGAAATGAATATAGTCAGTAGATGCTGAAGTAAACTGCTGCAATGAGGTCTGCAAAAAAGTATGTTGTGTGTGCAGCACTAGTCGAAGGAAGCGAGTTACCTAATGGAGTCTAGAGCAGAACGTGAGAAGCAGGGCTCCTTTGTGTCCAGCTGACATGTGCTCTTATTAAAAATGGCAATGGCGAGGACACCACTCAAATACACCACAGTTGCCTTGAATGCAGTTACATTTTTGACTTTTGAAACATTAAATTGTGAATGGTTTTCAACAAATCAGATGGAACATGCAGAAAAAAATAGTTCAATAGTCCAATAAGAAATTCTCTTACCATATGCTTTTCTCAAAGCGATTTTATTGTCACATTGATTTTGAGTTCTCTTTAACAACAAACCAATGGGATTTAAAAAATTCATATAGCACTTTTTTGCTTTTCTAAAATAAATATGCTTTATTTGCAATATAATTATTCAAAGGACTTGCGCCTGACTCATATATTAAAATATTTGGGATTGCATTTACGTTCTTAAAAACACGTGCTACCTTGTGTGTCCAACCACACAAGTACAGCAATTTAACCTGCATCAGGCTAATGCTGATGTGACTCCTCACATGCAGTATCTGTTACCCAAGTTTATATTTTTCCTTTCTACCTAAAAAAATGAAATCCAGTACACGTAGCTGAAGCGGTTTAAAACATTACTCCTCAGTTGCTGTTCACTGCCAGGAGAAGGTCACAGTCAGCTGCTGAGCTGCCTTAGTGGGTTGTGTATGCTGTCATCTGCTTCTGTACAAAGTCAGCTGGGTTACTTGTGCCTTGGCTGTTGGTGCATGTGGTTTTTCAGTCTCTCATGGAAAACAGCTGTAGGAACTTGCTCCTAAACTGTTATAGCTGTTTCCAAATTATTGCCAACTCTGCGGGGCTCTGGTACAACGCTGTGTGCAGACCAAAGCTTTTTAAAAAATGTCAAAAATACCACTAGGTGAGGAGTGTTTTAGAACTATTTTTGCCCTAATTGTACATTGGGAAGAGCGACAGTTCCTTGCAAAACCAGGGCTTCATAATAATGAATTTGTAAGAATAAAACTTATAAAGTATATTTGACAGTATTTAGCAGCTGCAGAATTTCGTCATTTGTTCCGTGATTTCATGCTGTCAAATCTGACAACATGAACTAGTGCCAATCTTTGCTTTGAAAGACAATTTCCTTTTTATATAAATTCTAATTATTAAGGCTAAATTTGGATTTTATTAAAAGGAAGTTGTTAGTCTTTTATATTTGTCAAATAGCTTTCAAAAACTAAGTTGGTTCTACCTTTGACAATTAGTCAAAATGATATTTACTGCAAACCATAAATTATATGTTTTTTCCACCTTCTGCTACCAATGGATGAAGTTGGTGTCAGTGGCAAGGAAGGCACTGGTATTTTTGATACACATAAAACCTGGTTATCAATTATGTAGAAGTCTGGATTTATTAACCATTTTCAGACACACTTAGGGGCACACTTAGACCTCATTTAGCTAGGGACACTATTGAGCATCCACTGCATTTGGAGGAGAGGGTATTCAACCTGTGAAGTTAAATTGGATGTTGCCATAATTTGGGTCCTAAAGATATACAACCCTTTTATCTTTGAAATGACAGTGCTTTAAACACCCTTCTTGATTGAATTTACAGGTAGTTTAGGCAAAAGTTTGAATTAATGCAAATTAGCAGCTGCCACTGTAACCTATGCTCTGGATACAGGCTACCTCAGCTCAGATGCTGCTGGCCTTCTGAACTGTTCTGTGCTTTGTCCAGATTCTGTCACAACCCAGAAAGCACAGACCAGTTATTCCACTGCTTACCTGAAAATAATGCATGTGACAATTTATGGTTTGGGGGCAAGATGCCCTTTTATTAACTAGCAGCAATCTAGTTTCCTGACCTCTTTCCCTGGAATACACCAGACTTCTGGATGCAGAACTGATGTAAGTGTGCAATTGGCTGGTAATGATGGATTTGTGACCTTTTCCCTTCTTCCCCCACATGAACTTACTGTAGAGACTATAATGAGAGTTACAGTAAGTACATTTTCGACCATACAGGAAACTTTGGTGCTGGTGTTCTGAGGCTTCTTGACTATGTTTTCGTAAGTATAAGCAATAGAGGCAGGACCACTGAAGAAGTACTAATGAAATGTGAATTTTCTGCACCATCTGATGATACAACCATATTCAGCTTTTGAAACAATATTCCTGGATGAACAGTTTTTAACTTACTGTATTATACTCTGTAGTTCTAGCCTGATTCTGTGAGAAATAACGAAGCATATATATTAAAAATAAAGAGAAAAATCTTAGCACAGTGCAAAATATTGTAGAACACATACCTACAAGGCACCCCAGTGCACACAGACTCATAGAATAGTTAAAGTTGAAAGGAACCTCTGGAGATCGCCTAGACTAGCTCCTGTGCTCAAGCAGGATCAGTTGAAGCAGTTTGCTCAGGGCAATGTTCAGTCAGATTTTGATTATCTCCAAAACTGGAGACTCCACAACCTCTGTAGGAAACCTGTGTTCAATCAGCCTCTTGATTTAATAAAACAAGCTTTTTCTTATGTTTAAAAGGAATTTCCTATATTTCAGTTTCCACCATCTGGCCCTTGTCCATTCACTGTCTCCCACAGAGAAGAGCCTTGCTCAGTCTTCTTTGTACCCTCCCGTCACATATTTACACACATTAATGAGATGCCCCCGACCCTCTGTTCTCCAGAGTGAACAGTTCCAGGTCTCTCAGCCTCCCCTAGTATGACCCTCACTTGTCTTTGTGATCCTTTGCAGATCCTGCTTCAGTAGGTCCATGTCTCTCTTGTACTGGGAAGCCCAGAACTGGACACAGTACTCCAAGTGTGGCCTCACCAGGGCTGAGTAGAGGGGCAGGATCACCTCCCTAGACTTGCTGGCAGTGCCCCCACCTCATGGAGGTCATGGTGTTGACCTTTGTGAAGCTTATATGCTCTAGTATTGTGTGGCAGGTTTCACTAGAGAGCACTAAAATTTTAGCAGAAGTGAACTAGCTTGAATTAAAATTTTAAATGGCAAAATATGGCCTCAGTGAAGTGAACAACGTGTGCTAGTAAACTACAGGGGAGAAACTGTCAATCTGGGAATGAGACAACTGCCCACAGAGGCTTCAGTGATCAATGAAAGCAACCTGAAGAGCCGCCAGAGTACGATGTATTTCTTGGGAAATCTCTTGGTCTGGGAATAAGCCTTGGTTTGGCACTGGGCAAGGGGCTAGGGCATCTAGTAGACTACAAAGCTACCAAATAATACCCTGCAGCCTGCGGGAGGTCTCTCTATAAGCTCCCATTTTTATGTAATTATCTTCTTATTAGAGTTGAATTTGGTTACATATCTAAAATACCCTGCTGCTGGCTTTGCATAAAGCCATTTGTAAAGAATAGTTAGGGGTGAGTCTGTGTTTCCCCCCTCCCGTGCTTCCAGTTACTTAGTCATGAGAATATGATGAGGAACTGTTTTGACTTTTTTCCCCCACATGCTGGGTGATTAAGGACCTGAGTGCTGAAGACCCACTTTCCCCTTCCTTGAGCATCATTTTCTCTTCCACCCAATTTGCAATATGTTCTTTAGGCTCTGCTGGAGCTCATGAAACATTTATACCCGTGGTTATATGGTACATTTTGTAGCACTTGTACCCTGGTATTACTGTGTGCCTGTAGCCACACAACATCCTTGTATCTAAACTGAGGGACATGGATTTGACTGATGGACCACTTGGTGAATAAAGAATTGGCTGGATGGATGGACTCAAAGGATTGTAGTCAGTGACTTCATGTCCAGGTAGAGACCAGTGACAACTGATGTTCCTCAGGGACTGGTGTTGTGCCTGACGCTGTTTAACATCTTTGTTGGCAACATGGACAGTGGGATTGAGTGCACCCTCAGCAAGTTTGCCAATGACACCAAGCTGTGCAGAGGGGCCAACACGCTGGACGGAAGGGATGCCGTCCAGAGGGACATGACACGCAGGCCTGTGTAAACCTCAGGAAGCTTTACAAGGCTAGATGCAGGGTTCTACAGATGAGTCAGGGCAATCCCAAGTACAAGTACAGGCCTGGATGGTGAATGGATTGAGAGAAGCCCTGAAGAGAAGGTCTTGGGGGATGTTGGTGAACGAGAAGCTCAGCATGACCCAGCAATGTGCACTCGCAGTCCAGAAAGCCAAACACATCCTGGGCTGCATCAAAAGAAGCATAGGCAGCAGGGCAAGGGAGTTATTCTCCCCTTCTGCTTAACTGTGGTGAAACTCCACCTGGAGCACTGCATCCAGCTCTGGAACCCTAACATAAGAATGACATAGACCTATTGGAGTGAATCCAGAGGACCACCTCTCCCATGAAGATAGGCTGAGAGACTTTGAGTCGTTCAGCCTGGACAAGAGAAGGCTCTGGAGAGACCTTCTAGCAGCCTTCCAGTTCCTGGGGCCTGTGAGAAAGCTATAGAGGGACTTTCTTATGGGGCATGTAGTAATAGGGTAAAGGGATGTGGCTTTGAAATTAAAGAGGGTTGGTTTAGATCAGATACTAGGAATAAGTTTTTTATGGTGAAAATGGTGAAGCACTGGCACAGGTTGCCCAGAGGAGTTGTGGATGCCCCATCCCAGGAGGTATTCAAGGCCAGGTTGGATGGGGCCTTGAAAAACCTAGTCTTAATGGTAGGTGTCCCTGTCCATGGGAGGGGGTTGGAACTCGTGGTCTTTAATGTCCCTTTGAAACCAAACCGTTCTGATTATAGGATATCTGACGTGCTGTTTACATGAATTATGGACCTAAATGTTCTGTCTGAAAACATGCATGAAAGCAAGTTATTCTCTACTTCATTTAATTGTGGTCCTATTTCTTGTCTCAGACCTTCAATGCTGATTCTGTACTTGGAAGTCCATTCTTATGTGGCAAAACCAAAGAAATGAGTATCCATAAACAAAAGGGAACGGGACAGTATGATTGCACTGGTTCCTTGGTCTTCAACATATTGCAGTCTGATTTGATTTCTAATTTGAAATATAACTGAAACATTAAAAAGAAGCCTTGTAATGATATAAAATCTCTCAGAAGAGGAGTCTTTTTAGCTAGCTTCAAGAAACCCATGCCACATGAAATATGTTACCTGTGGGCCTCAGTTTCTCTGTGGCTGCCATTGCTGTGAAGAAGCTCTTTCTTATGCAGCATGTGGCTGAAAATCACTTCAGGCTCCCATGTTCCAGGAGAGTCCAAGTAGTTTAAAAAGTACTTAATTTTCTGATTGTGCTGACGTTTTCAGTTTAGGAGAATGCTGAAAACCAACTCACAAGTTCATCTGAATGCTCTGGCTAGCTGGATTAATTTTCAGGCTGTTTTGCGGGTTTTGAAGGAAACCTTTGTTTCCTCCTTCATTGTATCTGAAGGAGGTTTTTGCAGTCCACCTGCTTGATGGGTTGGGATTGTTCAGGGAAGCAGTACAATAGCAGGAGAGTCCCCGTGGAAGAACCCATCCATGTTAGCCTCTGGAACAGCAGGCTAATGGAGGGTGGAGCAGTTGGAGGTCGTGGATATGCCTGTTGGACGTGTGTGCTAGATGGGAAGTTGTGGCCAAGTTTTGGACCTGAAGGAGGAGAGGAGAAGACTATATTTATAGTATCAGGGAAGATGGAAAAAGGATTGAGAGTGTCTTCACAGAGACCCTGCAGAGAACCTGAATGTCCTGACTGTGCAAAACAGGGCAGCCAGAGTCTGAGGGCAGTTTTGGAGGCATAAGTGGAGGAACACTGTGTTTAGGAACACTGGAGGCTTATGACTTCTGTCAAAAGTTGTCCTTACAAGGTTGCTGTCTTATCTTGAAAAGGGAGGTCAGGCAAATTCTCTGTTGAGTGGATAAATGCAAATGTGCCCATCTTCAAAAAAATCATGGAATTTTCACTTGAAGAATGACAAGCCAGTCAGCCTTACTTCAGCCTCTGTGAAAATCATGGAGTGAATCCTTTTGGAATATGTTGCTGGGCAAATTGGTGATTGAAACAATCAGAATGGATTTCTTAAGGGTAAATAATTCCTGACCAACTGAGTTGCCTTGCTATGATGAAATGACTGTCTTCGTGGATGAGAGAGTACTGTGTCATTGACCTTGGCTTTAACAGAAAGTTCTGTACAGTTTCCCACAATATTCTCATGTCCAAATTGGGGCCCCACTGTCTGGATGGACTAGCAACAAATAGAAACCCGGCTGGATATTCAGACTCAGATTGTAGCAGTTATGGTTCATACTCTGCCTGGTTACCAGTGGAGTGCCACAGGGGTTTCTACCATTTAACATCTTTTTCAGTGACCTGAAAAAGGCAACAGAATGCATTTTGATTTAAGTTTGCAGATGGTGCCATACTGTAAGGGCCAGTAGATAGGACAGGATTTTCATCTACAAGGACCCTGGTAAACAAGAGAAGTGGGTTGATAGGAACCCTATGAAATTCAGTAGGTCAAATGCAAACTCCTGCATCTGGGAAACAGTGTACCAGTGTGGGCTGGAAACTGACTGGTGGCAGTTCAGCAGAATACTTTGGCAACCTAGCAGACGGCAAGCTGAATATAAGCCAGCAGTGTACCTTGGTAGCAAAGAAGGCCAACAGCATCCAGCAGCTGGGAAATCAAAAGTAGGTATTATCCTCTGGTCAACACTCACTAGGCATCATCTAGAATATTGCATCTTTTGGACCTTTTCCATCTTCCCTCATACAATACAAATAATTTTGGACCCCACAATACAGGAAAGGTGCTGATGAGCTGCAGTGAGTTCAGCAGAGGCCACCAAAATGGTCAGGGATTGATCTGGAACACTTGCCCTGAGAGCGGCTGAGGGACCTGGTCTTGCTTAGCCTGGAGTAGAGATGGCTTTAGGGGGAACCTGTTAGTGACCTTCCAGTACCTACAAGAGGTTTATTCAGAAGATGGAGCCAGGCTTTTCCAAGCACTGTGTTGGTTTGAGGATGAGAGATATTTGGCATAAACTGAAATGAGAGACTCAGAGTGAATATAAGGAAAAGCTTTCTCCTCGTAAGGATAGTCGAGCAGTAAACAGCTGCCCAGAGATTGTGTAGTCTCCATCCTTTGAGGTTTCAAGACTGACTGAGCAACCTGATATGATGCAGAGCTGACCCAGCTGTGAGCACTTGGTTGGACTAGATCATCTCCAGAGATCCCTTCCAACCTCAAATATCCTGTGATCCTGTGCGTGTAGGAGTATGTAAGTATAGATTATGTACAGAATGAGTTCTGTGGAGACCATCTATGGAACGTGTCTTCACAGAGGCCACAAAAGTGGTTCACTTTTGACAGGTAATGTATACTTTTTTAAGAATGAATATTCAGATTTCCATAAAGGAAAAAAAAAAAAAAAAGCTACTGTAACTGCTTTTCTCTGCCTCCCCAGTTCTTTGCAGATCTTATTTTAGCCCAGAACCAGCAAGGTCTGAAATGTTGTCACCATATTCATGCACACATTGCACACATCCCTTGCTTGGATTCATGTTGAATGCATCTCTGTGAAAGATTTAATAAATGACTTCCATTTACATCATTTATGTAGTGAATAGAGCATGAAAGGTGGAAAAAACAGCTTTCAAAATATCAGTGTAGCTGTTCTATTTGGAGACAACCCTTCAAATACCTGAATTATTGCATGTCTATTAAAGTGAAGACAGTAAGGGTGATACATGTATTCTAGGTAAACACCATGCTGGTGTTTGACAGTTTGCAAATAATTCATACAATAAATGTCCCCTACTGTAGTCTTAATGCATCTCTCAGATATTTCCAACTGGGCAGCATAGATGTAATCAAGAATAATTTAAGAGCTGATTTTGTGCTGTGTTAACAGAACTGTCTTCCTGAATATGTTAGGATGCCTAACATGTAGCCTTTCTCTATGATCGTGTTGTTTGAATTGGATGTGAAAGAATGGTTAGTACTGTTTAGTCATAATCTGTCATAAGAATCTTAAACAGCTTAGAAAAAAATTCCTAATTATGTCCCTAAGACTGATGGTATTTCAGATCTTGCAGTGATAAAGGTTTTTTGGTGTTGCCTCAGAATTACTTTCAGAAAAATAAGTATGCTCTCAACCTAATCATGTCAGCATCAGAACACCTGCAAAAATAGATCAAAAGAAAAAGTGGAATTACTGAGGTTTGCTTGCTATGAATAGCACTAGTGTAAATGTGTTAGGCAGTCATGTTCGCTGTACTGAAAATGCAACATACCCAGGGGAACAAATACAAAGGGAAACAAATTTGTGGACATATTAACTGTTTTGATAGCAGTTTTGGCATTTTTGCAATCCTTTTCTTTGCTCCTTTCTCTGGGGTAGTGAGTGAAACACCTTGTGGGGATCATCACATGTTCCTCAAGCTGGAGGATGACCATGAAAACTGCAAACTGAGTAATGCTGTTCTCGTGTGGAAAATGTTGGGTTTTGTTGTGACAGAAGCAAAAGTCTTACTTGATTACTGAAGTCTTAATGGCTGATCATCTCCCTTGGGTGCTTGGCCTAGAAACCAGCCAGTGCAAAGTGATCAGCTCTCAAAGCCTGTGTGCAGCAAACATCAAGGAGGGGACATGCTTTGTTAACAGATGGACGTCAGTGTGGTGGGATGGGAAAGGCACCAAGCTTCTATCAGGGTTAGAGAACTTCAAAGGCTGTCTACAACTGGTACCTTCCACTTTTCTGATAGCAGTTTTGTGCTAGCTTGTGATAGTGTAATGATGTAAGTAAGCACAGCAAAAAAAAAGAGGTGATCATCACAAGACTGCCTAAAACTGCTAGAGATGGAGAAAAAAAATTAATTGGGTAAGAATGTGCTTATTGTCAGGCCTTCAGGAACTCCTATTCCTTTGTAGCCATTTGATCTTCCTTAAGTAGGGAAACTATTAGTCTGTTTCTTGGGCTCTGTGATTTTATTTCTTTTGCAAAAAGGCTTTAAAAAACCACCCAAAACACCAGAAAACCCAAACCACAGCAAAAGAAATTGCTGCTAAGGGTTTGTTTTCATACTGTGCCTCAGAACACAAAGGAAATGTTAGCTCTGTCCTTCCTTTCATACGACTCCATCTGTCCTGTGTGTATCAGTATTTGCTGGGAATTGGAGAAGAGGAAACGATTTCCTTTAGGGCACAGCACCTAAGGAGGAGTTCAGTAAAACCTTCTGATAGATTTTGTGATGATTTCATGGGTCTCAGCTGAAGTTAAGCCCTTGACATGAAGATAAAGGTGTTGAAATACTTCTTTCACTACATACATTACTACTTACATTATTTTCTTCATGCTCAGGTGAGCAGAGCCTGACTAGGAGCTTCATTTAGCCCAGCAGGATTAGAGAAAGTGTATGGAGAAAGGGATTTGAAACCCGTGTACTGTTGTTTGGTTATTAACACATTTACATTAAAAAATACTTACTAGTGCATTAAATTACTTCAATTTGCTGCTATGTTAAACATACTGACAAGATCTTTTTAGGTCCCAAGTCCCTCCCATCCTCCTCCAGCCTTTACCTGTGATTCATGGTCATTATTTAGCAATAATTATGCTGAAACACGGTGTATAAGTTTCCAGTGTGTTAAATTGCATCTTCAAGCCTATTCTTGGTAACTGCTAGGCATTAGAACATTGAACACCGCATCCTCTGACAGCTCTTCCTATGTTGCTGTTCTAGATCCTTTATATTTGTCCTGATTGAATAATGCCCAGTGAAGGCACTGCTGTACCTGTGCCGCTTTCGTATTTCTGAGTGTGCTAATTACAACCTGCTCATGTTCATTTATCTTTGCATGTCCTAGATATGTCCCGTTTTCCCTTCTAGATACCGGGAGATACAAAGCTCTGCTATTTGCTGTTATAGCTAAACCAAGGAAAAGACAGGCCAAGGGAAGTTCAGACAAAGCAGGCCTGACAAGTGTTAGTCCTGAAGCCTTGAAAACTCAGTGCAAACCTGTGGCTTCTTCCTGGATGTGGCAATACTGGGCTGCAGGGTTGCAAGAACTGAAAGCAGTAGGCAATAGAGCATACCTTGCATTTTACTTTATTTTATTTTACTTTATTTTATTTTATTTTTCAGTTATTGCAGAGCCTTTTCAGAGCATGCAGTGAGCAGCTTGTTGATTTATATTTGGCCCTAGTAAATAATCTGTAATTAAAATGTGGGTCCTGTGTGGGTTTTTAACCTCTGCTTACAGTCACAAATTTAGATTGATCAGGCTATGATAGTAGGTGTGACATTTAACATTTTTATAGGCCATTCTCATTGTAATAAACCAGCAAAATAGTACTGATTTTTTTCATGTATCCATTAAATTACGAAATTGGTTACATAGAAGTAACTGCTTTCTGGATAGAAGGTATCTTTTATGTTGAAACCTTATCAAACAGTATTTCAAAACAACTGACAGATTTTTGTGTTTTGGCTGCAGATAAATCTGTTTGCTGGAAGTAGGTGAGGGCTCTTTAATTCCTGTTTTCCTGTTTGTTGCTGAAGCAGTGAAGCATTCAGAAAAAGACAATTTCACTTTGATTAAATGCCTAAAAAGTTATCTGGTTGATTAAAAAAAAAAAAAGAAAGAAAGAAAGAAAAAGGATGTTGCATAAGCTTTTAATATTTAATTTCTATACTCTAAGTATCCGGAAGAACATTTAGTTCCTGTTTTGAAAGATGAATGCTGTATATTGGAAAGTGTACTGAATGCTCATTTGCAGTCACGACGCTTGTTTGCTTCTCTAGTATGTACGTGCAGGGAAGAGTAGAAAGGGTTGAGTGGGCAGTTGGCAGTCATTCATTGTCAGTGATTGCTAGTCATTCACAAAAAACTGCAGAGCTGAAAGGTGGAGCCAGCAGCAGCAGCAGCCGCCTTTCAGGCTCTTGCAGAAGACGAGTTTGTGCAATCACAAGCGATTTGAGAAGCTGTTCCAATATGGTACGATGAATGTAATGAGAAGATGTGTGCTAAATGCATCTAATTAAAAGGGGCTGCTGAGAATAAAGAAAAATGTTTTAATTCTTTTCTTCTCAGCCCCACAATGGTTTGTGAACATGGAGATCTAATGGTTCTATGTTCATGTGAAGGCAATAATTCACATTCAATGAGTGCCCTCTAGTTTATGATACCTGTGGAGTATGTCTTTTGCCTTTAAAATAAGCAGTTTTAGGAAATTAATGGGTCTTGATCCAGTGATAAAAGGGAAATTTTGAGGTGAGTAAGGAATATATTCTTGTACTGCATAATTTTGAGACAAAAAAGACAGCAAAAGTTTAATTTCAAGAAGAGACTGTGTCAGAAGCAGCAAGCCATCCTTTATGTTCTCACTCTAAAAATTGCTGCATCTATATTTCTCCCCTCACTGCAATGACTGCCAATTTCATAGATGATCTCAACAAGATTTTATTTCATCTTTTTATCCAAAGCGTGGAAGTTACAGCAGCTTGAAAGACTTCAATTTTTAATTTATAAATCTGATTTATTCAACTGGGTGTGAGTAAAAGCAGTTGTATCAGCTGTTCTGTCTCTTCTAGTTTGGCCTATGCAGTTCCCAGCTTCTAGGAAAGCTGCAGAGCTGTCACTGCAGGCTGATCTATGACTGGCTGGGACATGGCATGTTAGGCTGGGTTTATGTCCAGGCTGCCATTGTGTTTAAATTTAAGGAATTCACCTGAAAGTAGAAGGTTCTTGGTTGTTAAGTCGAGGCTTAGGGTCCTAAACTCAAAACACTTATTCGCTTACAGAACCAAAAATCTCCATTGAGTAATGGAATAATCACGCTTGAATTTACTGTATTTGACCTATTTGCAGATGGACTCCTGGGTCCAATACTGCTCTAAGCATGGTCTGGAAGAATATAATGCTGGGATAGGATATTTCATTTTAAATGAAGGTCTGGAGCCCTGTCTGTGTATGGTTTAGAAGGCACCTCATACTAAATGTGTTTGTTCCTTATCAGATGGCAGAATTTCAAAGCAACCTCAGTCTCTCTCTAATAAATTGCTAATTAAATTGTACACTGTAGGCTCTTTGAAGCTTTTTCAGAAGCTCTGACTAAAATATATATGAGCCAAACATCACTATGGCAATGTTCCAATGAAAGTGCATGTATGCTTTATTTCCTTTTGAGGAAGCTTCATGTTGTAGTTCAGGCAGCTCAAACTATGGCAGTCACCGTTTTCAGTAGGAGTGAGTGCATATCCCCTGGGGCTCTGGTTTCTTCTCTTTGTTCTCAAGAATTTCTCAGTACTCTCATTAGTATTAACAAGTGTAATCTATGTACATCAAAGAAAAATACACACTTGAAGAAAGCATATTCTATGTGACCTGATGAGAGATTAGTGTATGCAAGATCAACCTGGAGGTGAGACTTCTCCAGGTGTGTTACTTTTCTCATAGAGTGGACTGGCAGAGTCTCATGCACCAATAAATACACCTTCCTGCAGTAGACTGGTTTCTTCTTTTGAGATGGAGAAGTGATCAGTTGTTCAAGTACAGCAGCACACAAGGGGTTTGAAGCCTTTCTTATCCCTACGTACAGGTGCAGTTAATTTACTGTATCAAAGTGAAGTGATTTACAGGTGCCTAGAAAATATCTGTTCATAAGATTATGTGGGTGTTAAATGAGTGCGCTTGGTTCTCTGCATTTTAAAAAATGAAGTGCTGTACAAATACAATTTTTAAAACCATCTCTCTTGGTGTTTATTTTTTTCACAACAGAGGAAAGAAATCAAATGTGAGCTTGCATTGCACCTTAGTGATATTTCATCTTTTGGAAGTTTCAGGTCTGTTAATTTTAAGGCCATTCACCTGGGTGATATTTGGAAGCTGGCTTGAAGTCCTTGTCTATTATTGGAGAGATGCTGATATTAGAGATGAGTGGTACATAGCTGTTTATGTACAGCTCTAAACATTATATAGGGGAATGCAATGCCCTGAAAATAGTCTCAAACCCAGGCAGGCTGGTCCCACTTTAGTAATTGAGCATCCAGCTATTAAAGATACCTTTTTTGATTCCTAATGATCTCTTTTATTGCAACAGTCAGAAAGCAGAAAAGCAGAGGCAGCAGCAGATCCATCACAGTACTTTCAGCTGACCTGCTGCTGATGAGTACATGCATTGCAATACACTGGGCTGCTTTTAATTTCTCTCTGCAGTCAGCACTGCAAGTTTTGGTGTTCTGAAGTAGGTAACATTTTATAATGTTGGGGATTTTTAAAGAGATTCATTCTTTTAAATAAAAGAGATAAAAGCCGTCTGTCAGTGAAATGCATCTCACAGCTGTAGTCAGATTGGCAGTTTCTATTTTTAACTTGGCAACTTCCCCATGTAACAGGCTACAGCTTTCTGTGACATTTCAGATATAACTAATATCCTCTCAAGTTTTTGGGAGGCCCATTTTATTTTAGATCCCCCAAACAACAACAGTGGATGCTTCTGGAGAATGAAGGGAAAGGGCTACACAAAGCTGAGCAGCTCATGTGGTCTCCCTATGTATTTACATCTACCATCTTTTATTAGTATTAGAGCCAAAATACAGGACTGAATGGACCATTGGCCCAACCCAGTTAAGTATTTTTTGTGCTTTTTTTGTTTCTTAGAGTTCAGTGTTAACAACTACAGTTAACAACTACAAATACAGACATAGATTTATTTGGTAAGAAAAATCATAGTCCTATATTTGATTCTTTGTCTTGGAACATGAGAAAAGACCAAGAAACAAACAAATGCTTCTGTGACAGAAGTGTCATGGCTGCTGCAAGGCTGAGAAACCTACCTGCAGAAACATTTCTCTGTGTTTTATCTTTGCTGGCAGTACGCATTCAAAACCGATATCTTCTCTCAGTGAGGATTTACACTAATCGCTTCTACCTACTACTATGGTTTTCTGCTTGCTTCTGTATGAAAATGGGAAAATGTGGAAGAGCTGGTAGTACTGGCTGACTGACTAGTACTCAGCTGCCATCCAGACAGCTAAAACAGGATGCATCACACTGTGTTTAAACATCTGCAACATCACTGGCTTCTTCTAGGGTGGTTGGTTATAAAGAAAAACTGGTTAATTGAAAGGAATAGGAAACTCTGTATCAAGACTCCCTATGTCTAAAGTACATATGGACAACAAATGAGATATTCCTACATGTGCCTTTTTCCCCTGTCTATGCAAGAACCACAGGGTGACTGGCTTTAATGTGGATGAGTAAAGTCACAGGAGCCAAGTCTCTCTATGTATGAAAAAAACATTCTGAGATAGAGTAGTGGAGTTTATTTCCTAAGCCAAGTAACTTATCTTTTCCATCTTTCTAGGTAGCTGTGTGTTCTGTCATTGCTTGTAGCCTAGGTGCAAGGACAAAAATCTGCACAATGTTTAAGAACCTAAAAATTCAGATAAACTCTTTACTATGATCTCTTGTGTGCCTGATGAGACTTTACCAACCCACTCAAAAATCTCCCTATAAGCATGACTACTTTTAAAAATCATTCCCAAAGGACCCGTTTCTGTGTGAAGACAGTACATGTTTACGCATGCTTCCCCTTGTAGTTCTGTCTTGTATGGCTGTAATGGAGACTTCAGGAAAAGTGTATTTGGAGAACCAAAAGGAAACCCTCCAGGTTGAGTGCGATTTTCTTAGCTAATTCTGTTGGAACTGCCATGTAATCTGATTCCAAATCCTTTCCTCTTGGAAAGCTGACCCTTTCGTCTTGTGTTACAGTAGAGTAGGTAGAGTTTAAGAGAGCTAGTATCTCCTTGTGTGTTTTTATGAAGAAGGGTTTTGGAGCCTATTGCAGTAAACTAGCTAGCAGCTTGTTTTTGATTTGGAGAGTCTTCATCTGATTGATTGTGGAAGTTACTGCAGAACTGTCTCTAGTAGAACTGGAGATGGGGAGGAATTTCTGACACAGGGGCAAGGGGGCGCCTGAATGTGCTGGCCTAGAGCAGCACCATGTGTGCCACGGCGGTGTTCCCTAGCCTGCTTCTAGCACCCAGCCCTCTCTGACAGATGAGCAGATGGAAGAGGCAGGTATTGCCCTCCCTCAGATCCAGAAATTAGAGCCTGACCTTGTATGCACCCTATAGGCACCTTTTCCATTTTGTGTTTTTATGAACTAGTAGCAGACGGGCCAAATCCTTTTGAAGTTCCTTCTGTTTATATTTACTATTTAATATAATCTGACAAGCATAGAGCTTAGTCTCTCAGTAGTGTGTGGGTTTTGGGAAACCTATATCTTCTTTTCTGCAAATGTACGGAGCTGGAAAGTGATAGCCAGGCTTTTTTCATAGTGTGAGTGACATAAACGAAAGCCACAGTCCCGTTGGATGATGGAGGAGAAGATGATAATACTGTCTGATCCGAGAGAACTTTGATAAACATCAAGTACAAAAATGTCTATTCTGTTCATGTATTCTAAGTTAATGTTGAAGACTGGCCTTGTTGTAGGAAGCATTGCAGTCTCAATAGTTCTTTGCTACAGAGAAAAAAACGAATAACCAAAACAACAAAAGTTGATTTAGATTCAGGAAAAAGTGTATTTGCTGCATTGTAAAGAATAATTTTGAATGCCCAGGGGCACACATGAGAAAATGGAAAGAGGATGCAAAGGATAGGGAGTAGGAAGAATGAAGGCAGATACTGTGTGAATGGAAGTGTGTGTAGTTTTTAACTTCTTGAACCATAGGGTACCATAGGGTTTTTATTTAGAAAGTGTAAATCTAACAATCTGTGAAAAATGTGCAAAAACAATGTTCAATTCCATGTCATGATTAGAAATGGCTACTTTTTAATTCCAAACTGGGTGGAAGGGGAAAGGTGTAATCAGTATAAAAGCACTTTTTATATAATTTTTCTAACAAATTTATAGCTCAAATATTTTCAAGTTTTGAAGAAAATCATGTTTGTTTTAGAATCCTAGCTGTGTAATTATGGGGACTCATGCTTCCAAAAATCCTGTTTTGTAATCCTTATATCTGCTGGAAGTAAGGGTAATTTGCATGAACTTACCATCTAAAAACCAAAACTGAGTCAGTGAGTTCCCCAAACTACAGGTTCACCTGTAGGTGAAGGCTCTGTGCATCTGTGGATTAAATATTTTTTTTATAAATCATCTATTGTCATTATACTATGATTCAGGGTCTCAGGCCTGATGTGCTAGGGGTTAGACTAAGGCTTAGACTCTTCCAGACCTGAAGAATTTTAAATGCAAACCCTGGGTAAAAATCCTGTATTACCACGATCTTCCTAGGGCAACGGTGTGCTCCGTTGGCTCAACTCGCTTTCATGCAAAAGGGTTTAATAGAAAAATCCACTTTTTTGCCCCTAGTTGTAGTCGTCCTGATAAACAGAAACCATCCCTTTCATACTTTTCTCACCAATTGTTTGCTTAGTTGTAATATTAGAAAGCTTAATCTGGATTGGGGTTCAGATGGGGAAGGAAGGAATTGGCACTTTTCTGTGGGATGTTTGTGGGGCTGCTGCCCTTTTTGACTGGGCTGGCTGGACTGTGAGATACCTGGGAATCCTGGACAAATTACTATGTGTTAGCAATCAGCCAGATGTGCACTTAGCGTGTAGGGATGTTCCATGCTTGCTGTGGAGTCAGCGGAGACTGTGCAGCAGAGAGCACATGCCAGCACCATGCCCGTGCCATGAATCCTCTGATGCACCTTCCTGCACCTGCTCTGGCCACCCGAGGCACTCAGTGGCCACACTTCACACATTGTTTGAGGGACACATCCATGGGTATGCGTGGGATTTTGTAGACAGAAAAGTGAGGGCATTACTCCTCCACAGGGAGACGAGAAGGGGAAAACCTCTGCTGTAGTGATAGCTAAGTTTATCCAAATGATGTCCAGCTCTCATCACTGAGACCAGAAACATGGAGGTAATAAAACACATCACTTGCTGAATTTATAATCAGTGATGCTGCTTCAGTGCACTGAAAAACTGAAGCAGCTGGGTGAAAATCCAATGTAGCTTTGATCCCATCCTCTGGGACAAAAAAATTATTTATATTTGTATAAAATATAATTCATATCATACATATAAAATAAAAAAATTCTTATAAAGAGTAATGTCTCTTTGCTCCCTGTGATTTTTAGTTTAATGACTTAGATAAAAGTAAAATGACTGCAGTATCCTCTTCTTTTTGACATCTCTTCAATTTTTTGAGAAATCAGTTGCCAATTCATAAAACAAATCCTCTTAGAAGATGGCCCATATTCTAGAGCCTTTTATTTATGGTGGCTTGTAACAAAATGAACCTGAGTATACTGAGATGTAAAATGCAAATCCAGAATAAGTTTAGAGCAGTTGAGACTGCCCTAGCGTTCAGATAAAATATGGTACCAGGCAATCTAAGACATTCTCCCTGAACAGCCAGTTACTGACTCAGAATTGAGTAGCTTGGTAGCCCATTTCTAAAACAAGCTTTTTGTTCCAGGCTCTTTCATGGGGCAATAAGAGCATCTGCCATACAGACAGATTTCTGAATTTATCTCATCTAAATGCACCAAAATATGGTATTGTGAACAATGGTGGTTTTCTCTTGCTCTTAAATTATTAAGTTTCTCCATGGAGTCTGTGCCCAAATCACTTCTTGTCCTGTCCCATTTATTACTGTCTTGCTGTCTGTATGGTGAAAGAGGTGGTGAGAGAGATCTGTTTCATAATTCTTTTACAAAATAAATGTCAACGATTTTTCCTGATTGAAGGTAAATCTTTGGAGTATGCAAGATTGTGTGAAAAAACACTCCTCACTTTGTCCTGCATACCATTTTGGTCCAGTTTTTCATTCTAGATTTGAGGCTATCCCCATTTCTATACCTTGTTGCTATCCTATTTTTTTGACTTTGCATTTTTTCCATTTCTTATTTACTGATTGCATTTATTCAGTACAAAGGATAATGTATTTAGTACAATGAAAGGAAGAATATTAAGTTAGTAGTACAAACAACAAAAGAAGGAAGAATAGTCTCAAGAAGGACAAATAATACTGAATTAATACTGCACAGTTAAGGTTGGTGGGAACTGCGCTTCTACATCATTCTTACTGGAATATCAGCTGCTCTTTTTTCCTTAGTCTTGCAGCCATCACTCATGCTTCAATCCCCCATGCTTCAGTTTATGTTCTTTTTGCTCATGGCTATAGATCTCGTTGCTCAAGATCTGTCCCAAAGGCCTCTTCAACTAAAGCAGTCCGAACCCCAGCCTTGTACATTGCATCAACTGGTGAGAAATGAGCGGATGCCCTCTGAGGTCACCCAGGCACACGAAGGGAAAGCACTTCAGCAGTACATGTGGGGCTCTTGTGTTCCTCAGGAGCTGGAGTTGATAAGATAGCTCTGTGGTGGAGGAGAACAGGGCCCTGCAAAAGCTGTTGCTCCACAAGAGCAAAACAGATGTGGATGGAAAAGATCATATTCTGCCAAAATGACTGTGAAAATGTCCTCAACTGCTCCTAGTTCTTTCTAGTTTTCTTCTCTGTTAATATTGGCTGGTATTTTTTTCTTTTTCATTCAGGCTAGGGTAGAGGGAGTGTTTTGAGTTTCTCTTCTTGCCCATTGTAACATTCCTCTGGAGCAGAGACTAGGTCATGTTTTGGTGTGGGCCAAAGCCATGGCTGTGCCATAAAAAGCAATAAAAATGTTTCTGTAAAAAAAACATCAACAAAAGGAGGTCCAAGGAGAGTCTCTAGCCTTTATTGGATACAGGAGGAGATACAGTGACAAAGGATGAGGAGAAAGCTGAGGTACTTATTGTCTCATTTTTAAATAGCAAGACCAGTTGTTCTCCAGATACTCAGAGCTGGAAGAACAGGGATGGGGTGTGGGCCTAGGCCCCAAAGAAGCACTCTGAAAACCGAGTTCTTTACAGGTCGCAGGCCAGAAGGAAAAAAGGCCTGGTTGTTTATTCTTTACATATTTATATGTTTCTAGGAACAACCATGGATTGGAGGTCAGTGTTACCACCTCCTCCATCCTTACAGGTTCACAGAATAGTCCATCACACATTCTCCACCCAGGAGAAAAGAATGTAAACTAAAGTTACAGTTAACTAAAACATTGCTATGTTTACAGAAAGTGTGTGAGAAACTGTATCTAAGAATCACACATAGAACACTGCAAAAGACAGGGCAACAATGGGGAGCACAGTGATACCTCCATAATCCAGGAGAAATTATTAGTGACCTGCTGCACCACTTAGTCTATGGGCCCTGATGGCATGCACCTGAGGGTACTGAAGGAGCAGGCAAAAGTGCTCACGGGACACTTTCCATCATTTACCAGCAGTCCTGGATAAGCAGGGAGATCACAGCTGACGGGGTGATGACAAATGGGACATCTATGTACATGAAGGGCTGGAAGGAGGATTTGAGTAACTACAGGCCTGTCAGTCTGACTTCGGTGCCAGAGAAGGTCATGGAGCAGATCATCCTGAGTGCCACTGAGCATTACATGGCAGGACAACCAGGGGATAAGGCACAGCCAGCCTGGGTTTAGGAAAGGCACGTCCTTCTGTGATAAAGAGACATGCTGAGTGGATGAGGGAAGGGATGCGGATGTGTCTACCTGTGCTTTAGTAAAGCCTTTAATCGTGTCCCCCATAAGATACTCCTGGAGAAGCTGGCAGCTCATGGCTTTGTGGTGCCCTCTTCACTGGATAAAAACTTGGCTGGATGGCTGGGCCCAGAGAGTGGTGGTGAATGCGAGTCACAGCCAGTTGTTGGCCGGTCACTATTGGGCTCCCCAGGGCTCAGCATTGGGGCCAGTCCTGTTTAATATCTCTATCAATGGATGCACCTTTGGGTGGGTGTATTGATTGATCTGATGGAGGGTGGAAAGGTTCTGCAGAAGGATCTGGACAGGCTGGATCAATGGGCCTGAGGCCAACAGTGTGAGGTTCAACACGGCCAAGAGCTGGGTCCTGCCCTTGGGTCACAGCAACCCCAGGTGTGCTACTGGCTGGGGACAGAGTGCTCAGTGGAAAAGGACCTGGCAGTGCTGGTCAACAGCAGCTGAGCATGAGCCAGTGTGTGCCCAAGCGGCCAAGAAGGACAATGGCATCCTGGCCTGTATCAGCCACAGTGTGGCCAGCAGGACCAGGACAGTGCTTCTTCTCCTGTGCTTAACACTGGTGAGGCCACATCTTGAGACACTGGCTTGCTGGAGTGAATCCAGAGAAGGGTAGTGGAGCTGGTGAAGGGTCTGGAGCACAAGTTCTATGAGGAGCAGCTGAGGGAGCTGGGGGGTATTTAGCCTAGAGAGGAGGAGGCTCAGGGGAGACCTTATCACTCTCAGTGATCTTAAGGGTCTTTTTCCAACCTAAACAATTCAATGATTCTGTGATGTTGTTGATTTGCAGCATATAAAAAAGCCTCAAGAAAGACCCTATTGCAAACCTACTATGTTTTTGCAGAGCTTCTGTAATTGTGAGGAGCCTAGACAGGAGAGTGGCAAGCTGCCTACAAGCTTTCTGGAAAGCTTAATCTGATGTTGATGAGGAAGGACCATAATTCTGAGGAGACCCGTCTGTATTTCTCTGCAGGGATTTACTGGTTTCCGTCCTTGGTCTGATGTATGACATCTACAGTGTGATGTAGGGCAGCTGACAAGTCACAGATACTTTCTTTATTATTAACTTTGTAAAGCTATAAAGTTTGAAATTTCTGCGGAAAGGAACAGACCATGCAGTGTTGTTTCTTCAGGACACCCGTAGAAGTCAAAGCCAGGCTTCTCATTTACATCCTTCATACACTGGAAAGCTCCCTCTTCAAGCAGACTCTTGTGAAGCTCTGTGAGCATTGCATAGTATGGAAATGCTTCTGTACCTCCTATATTCTGAAAACAGTTTATTTCCTGGCATAAATTTTGGTCATATGAGTCTGTGGAAAGATAGTTTATCTTGATTATTTGCAACAAAAATATGCCATGCCACATGCTTTTCCAGGACCTAATTGTCTGATTAAAAGTTTGTCATGTTGAAAGAAAATCAAATAGGAGCAATAATAACATTATGCCCTGGTCTAAAAGAAGAGTTATTGACTTATAAGCAGTTTACTTTTCTCTTGTTTTTTCAGCTTGGATACCTGTGGAATTAGTGATCCTTCTAGACGTGATTTCAAAACCGCTTCAGGGGAGAAAACTGCTTTCAGTTGGTCAGATGGTTCTGCCTTAAAACAATGGTGATATGTTAATATGTATTGCTACTGCAGTTTAAATTATTTTGCTTTTTAATACTTCAAAGCTTTTCTGTAGGTGATAGTGATGATAGCTGGCTTTTCAAATATGTGCAAGTTGTCCATCTTCA
Source organism: Daphoenositta chrysoptera (assembly GCA_013397915.1). Classification (NCBI taxonomy): domain Eukaryota; kingdom Metazoa; phylum Chordata; class Aves; order Passeriformes; genus Daphoenositta; species Daphoenositta chrysoptera. Next base: position 1,624,800 of record VZRO01001341.1, on the reverse strand, counting down.
TGAAGTAGACCTTTAAGATCAGGGAACAGCAACACTGAATAAGTGCACAGAAAATTCCCATCCATCAGTTAGAGTAGCGAGGGAGGCATGAATGAGAGAAAATATTTCACATGGAATATCCATGCTATTCAGAATATTAAGTCTTTGTATGCTAGCACCCAAAATCACATTTCAAGTAGCATTTAAAGTGCAGGAATCTGCTGATTTAGAAGATCAACCAAATTAAAAGATAAGCTGCAATGAAGTGCCAGGCTTGAAACAGTCTGACAACACTTGTTCACACAAAGGAAAAACAAAATACAAAATTTTACCAAAAACTAGTTAACACTAGAAGTTTTGGAAATATTATTTATTATTTTTTTTTCAAATGAAGTTTTGTGGGTTTTGAGCTGTGATTTGTAGATGACTTTGAATCTTTTGATTTAAGTAGCAACCATGTTTTCGCTTCACGTATGTGTTCAGATGGAACACATTTAAATTCTGAACTGGAAAGCACTTGAAAATGAAGTGTACCTTGAGTCCAGAAGTGGACTTGCTGCTGATCACATCTCTAACTGTGAAGGTTTTAGGTTTGATGCATGAGAGATAGCCTTCAGGTACCATAGGGATCTGCATAAAGTAAGGACCTAAACAGAAAAGCAGACCATTATTTTTGAGTTACTTGAAATGAAGCTGTGTTGGGATATGCTGTGTTGTACTTCTGTAATTATCTTTCTGTGTGCTTACAAGGCACTTATGATCATTGCATTTTGCTTAGAATTAAAAATAGAAATAGTGATAGCAATTGGGGAGGGCATTTTTTTATTACTTTTAAGAGAAACAGGTTGCGTAGTTCATAGGTTATGGGTTATATACAATAGATAAGGAGAAAAAAATATGGTATGCTGTGTTAGGCAACTTAAATCTTTCCTTAAGGCTTATTTTGAAAGAATTTTGGATTTTCAGCCAAGCAAATCTGTGACTATCTTCTGATATTGAGGGATTATTTTTTTTTGACCAAAGAAGACAGAAATGCCCACAAGCCAAAGTGTTTCAGAAGTCAGGCAGAAAAAAATGACTGAGTTTGGCTACGATTAGACCTTAGACCATATTTTGGTTTTACATTTTTCTACCTGGAGTCCTTGATGTTTGGGCAGATATATCTGACAGGAGTTACCATGACCAGGATTACATGTCCACAGTGTACTATCCCCCTTAAGAAGGTCATTTTGGAAAAAATCACATGGTAACAAATCTCAGAGGTAGGTAACCAACCTCAGAGGAAGGCTTTGTATTCTCACTACATGTATGTTGGTCAGGAAGCCGGTTCAAGAAGATTCCTTCATGACTCCTTCCTGCAGGAGGAAGTGTTCCCTTCAGTGAATGAACAGAGGCAGCTTGGCTTAATGGAGTGATTCGTAGTACAGAAAAAATCTCTCCAGTGTGACTTTACTCCTTCTCAGCAGAGGAATGATGACCTCTCCTTCTGAATTTCCAGGGCAGCAAAGGAGATTAGAAGGTGTTCTGTGTGTTTGATACTGTCTGCATCTGATAATGTTTCCTAGGACAACAATATTTTCTTTGTATTATCTGAGAAAACCAGGAGATCTGTCTAGGTAGTAGAAAAGGAGAGAATGCTTCAGTAATTGCTCTGCTGCTTAGTGTCTAGGGGATTTTCTTAGGTTGCCTTTATCACCACTTTTCTGCCATGTCTTGATGTAATTTGATATTTTTAAATTTATTTTTTTACTTGAACCTTGCAATTTCAGAGAGATAATTCAGTGAGTTTGACATGTTGTGATAGAAGCCAGGAGAAATGCTTTTTAAAAATAAAAAATCCAGTTAATTTTTTTCTTAGACTACAAATAAAAAATGAACTAGTCATGTGATTGTCACCTATTGTTGTCTGTTGTCAGAGTTAATGCTATTCTGGGTGCCCTGACTCTGCATTTCAACCCATGTGATTTAATAAGTTATTTTCAAATTTAACCATTCCATTGTTTTTTAATGCTAGGAACAGTTACAGAGAGACTTGCAATGTCACTGCAATGTATTTTTTATTATATAATTGAAATGTGCTTCATTCTGAACTGTTTTAACATCACTTTTTTGTAGCAGAATTTACACAGCATGTAATTTTATCTTTATACTGCATTATCTATATTCTAGCTACTCACCCAATTAAGAGAAGTAGGAAAGAATACTGAGTCAATTAAATGAGTAAATTGACTGTTCTGAGGGTCTATTTAACAAGCTCTTTTACATCAAAACCAACAATATTAATCTGATCGAGAATTTCTTTGGTTCTGACAAAAATGACAGCCTGTTACACATCTATGCTTGAGATGTACAGTGCTTTGTCAAAATACCGTTGCAGTCAACCAACAAAATATTCCAGTCCTCTGTGGACAAAAGAGCTAAGAAGTGTACAAAAACATCTTTATAAACCACAGTTATCTCTTTGGAGTGCAAGATAACTATTATTTTTTAGGTTTACAATATCTGAGGAAGAGAACAGTTCAAAAATGTTAAACTGCTTTACCACCACCCTGTGGTAAAGAAATCAATCAGTGTTTAAGGAAAAAGAAATCTATAGAAAATTAGCATTATATATTGCAATAAAAGCATTAGGCAATATTTTATGAGCTTGTGACCACTATCATAAAAATGATTAATTGATTAACAGTGTTCTGGGTAAATAAGCACACTTCAAAATTTTGCCTCTCAGTGTTAAATGCACATGTAACTTTAAAATACAGTTTTAGTTTGGACTCCTGCCTCCATATTATTAGCATTTAAAACCAAAAACTAATTAGTCCCTCCATATTACTAGCATTTAAAGCAAAAAACTAATTAGTAATTCTAATTTACTCATGTCTGTGTTAATTGAATTCAGTCACAAAGATAAGTGATTCATCATCTATCGTAAGTATAAAGCATTGGAAGGACAAATAATCATTTAAACAATTATGTCTATTTTTACTTCATTGGTTTGGTAATTTGCTATGCCTTTTATGAGCATCCTGAGTAAACTGTAGGTGGGTGAGAAATTAATTTCCTAAAATTCCATCCTGTCTCATGATGGTAATAGAAAGTCAATATTTGATGGAGGCAAGTGGATCTGCCACAGGTAAGTGTGTATTGTTGTATGGAAGATGCTGAATGTAATCCCAAATTGGTAGTGTAAATAGTAACCATGAATACATTTATTAATCTAAACTTCAGAAAAGTCAGACAGGAAATATCAACTCAGTAATAGGCTGTCACTTTGAATCACATGATAAAATAAAGCAGGATTGAAAATGTATCAGTAAAATAAATCAATGAAACTAAATATGCCTGGTAATATATAAATAGTGTTTTGGAAACAACATCTGAATCTGTGTTTTAAATTATAAGTAAACCCAACCTTCATATAGGAAGGGGAAATGTTCTGTAATTAAGTGATCATCTGATAAATTTTATTAGTTATTAAATCAAATCTAGTGCTTTGAAAATATTTCCAATTGGTGTATTCCCCATACAGCTTGTACAGTACAAGCATAGGACTAACGCTGAAGCAAGAGAGCAGATCTGGAAAAGAAGTAAGGTGAAGGAGATGTTTGCTATATAAGGCTTGCAAACGTCAGTGGTTTTGCTTCCAACACGTCTTTGCAATACGTCCTTCTGCATTTCTGTGTTGTTACTTAGAAATCTCTTAAAATCATTGTACAAGCAAAAAAGCTTTAGCTTCGTTTAGTTCAGCTTGCTTTACTGAATTGCAGTATTCACATCAACAACCAAACACACCATAAAACATGGCTGGAGAATTAAACCTGCATCATTCCTGCATCCATTTTAGCAAAGGATGATAATTAAGTTGTTCAGAATGGCTGAAAGGCAAGAATCAAAATATTGCTTGACTACCTCTGGAGGGTGAATGATTACATTGCATTACAAATCGTGATTTGAAGTGAGAGATTGCTGCTTTCCCTTCATTATGGAATTTTTTGGTTTGAGTTTGGGAGGCTTAGTTCTGACATGTCTCAGATTTTTCCTTCTTTGGTAATCCTGCATTGATTCTCGTCTTCCAGCTACAAGGAACCAGGTGAGACTCCTGTCAGCATTTGCCTTTTTTACCAAAACCTAGTAGAGGAAAGCGATAGATTTCAGGCAATCCTTTCCTTTCTTTCTTTCTTTAGTGCTGATTCCTAGCATAGACTGCAATTTCAAGCATGTATGAGTGTGCCATTCAGAACTTTGATTTGGGAAGCTGGTATTCTGGAGTTGGGGGAAAGCAGTCACTTTGCTACCCTTCTCCTTACACTGGTGTTATCTCAATAGGAGTTGCTAGAATTAACTCTGCAGCTGCTTTGGGACTTCTGCCCAGACGGGGAAGCGTGCAGGAATGGTGTCCAAGATGTATGGGGCTGGCTGAAGAGAAGTAGAGCTCAGAGGGGAAAAAATCCCCTCTTAAGGGATTACAGAGTGAAAAATTACACTATCCAATTTATTTTTTAAAGAAGTAAACTACATAGTTGTAATCAAACCAAGCCAAGATCCTAATCAGCAGATTCTAGTGATACCCTAGAGAGTGGGGTTCTGAAGGAACTCTAAGGTGTAAGCAAGAAAGAAGATTTTTCTTCATTTTACTTTGCAATATTCTGGTACTGTTAGCTTTGTTTTCATGCTTCCTTCTTCACTAGATGATAGACTCTGCTATACAGAATGGAGTAGTTTCTGTTGGTTTAGAACTTTGCATAGCCTTAAGCTGAAGCTGCTGCCAATCATACATTGTTAAAAAATATAACATACATTGTTAAAAAGTATACCTTTAGAACTGTTTAATTTCATTAGGATATTTTGTTTGAGACTGTCGGTGTTTGGAATAAATGCTTTGAGAATTTCTGGCTTTTGCCTATTATAATTTCAAGAATGTTTTAAAAATGTAAGTTTAAAGCTCAAAGTATGTACTTCACTTCTGCTTTATGCACTTCAGAGTGGTGTTCTATAATACACATATTTCATAGTACTGCACCATATAAATATTCAGAAAAAGTAAGTATTTAAAATTACATGATTAAAATTTAATCTGAAAGCAATATTTCTTTTAAGTTATTGGCATGGCTTTTTGCAAGAAGTGGAGAGTGTTTCAGCAGCTAAAACCAGCAACCTCCCCTAAGCCAATTATGTGGTGTGCCCTTAGATCATATTGCGTGCAACACTAGCTTGGCACTTTGGCTACCAGTGCCATACATGTTTTGTCCTGTTCTTCAGAAATTCACGCAGCTCACGCTTATTGTGCTGTGCACATGTAATCTGATTTCATGTTCTGCTTGCTTTTGTATGCTGTGGTCTTCCAGCAAAGAAAGCACCAACATTGGAGCAGAGAGGAAGAAAATTCCCATTGACAGTGTCTGTGCATAGAGCACTCTCCCATTTCCTGAGATGGTAGCAGGCTTTTGAATAATACTGTTCTTCATTCTTTAATTGTCCAGCCATATGCACTGAATTATTTTTATTCCTGTGAACTGTAACTCCCCTATCAATAGAATGGAGATAATGCTATTTTTCTTTAAAAGCATCTTGAAATCTGTCAACTGAAATAAAAGCCATTTGAAATAGTGAATAGCTCCTTCCTTCCTTCCTTCCTTCCTTCCCTCCTTCCTTCTTCTTAATACGGTGAATTATCTATTATTATCTTGTAGTATGTGGTCTATCTGAGTCTTCATCTTCCCTTTGAGCACCTTGATAAATCCTGGAAGGAATAATTTAAACCCTTTAGAGCTGCTGAAATTTTAATAAGATTACTTGTTCTGATAATATACTTCTATGTCTCATTAGAATATACATTTCAGGTAAATTTGATTGCCTCTTTAAGCTATGTGCATCTTGAGAAATTATCTTACAATAATTGGACTTATTTTGCACTACCCTAAATCAAATTATTGTTTTAAGCCTTAAGCATAGTGTGGGGCAACACAACTTACAAGCCATAGTAGCTTTTTTTTCGGTGTAGGTAATATTGAACCAAATCTTGGGTTGATTCTGATTTTAGAAGTTGTAGTTAGAGCTGGAATTTTTTGGTTGCCTTTTAAAGTTAAAAACATGAAAAAGATGCTGCATGTAAAAACTGTTTTCAATGAAGCAATAATGGCAAAATAGAAAAGCAGTAAAATGGAAAGTAAACCGCTTTCCCACTGTCTTGCCAATTGAAGTGAAGGCTTGCCAGCCTTCCAGCATGCTGTGGGATATGCTGCTCTGAACAGTGTTTCTCTCCCTTGCTGGTAACTGCATGGTGTATGGCACATGGCTTTTTTTGAGGACAGCTGGCTGTGTCAGCTACCAAAGAATGAAAAAGCTCTCAGAAAAATACAGCACATTAGACTAAATGCCTATTAACTTCATGCCATGTGAAGTTCATGAAGTTTCCATCACTGAAGATAATCAAGATCCTGATTGGACATGGTCCCAGGTGACCTGCTGTAGTAGACCTTGAGCAGGGTGGGGTTGGATGAGGGACCTCAAGCAGTCCTTCCGAAGCTCAAGGATGCTGTGATTCTATAAAATTAAATTCAGCAGAATTCACCCAAATCAGGGCATATCTGTATGTGTTAGTTTTCCTAGGTCTCTGTCTTCTTAAATTATTAATTCTTTATGAAATTGTCAAAATAATTTCCCGGATTTTTTGTTTGATTCAATTTGAGTTCTTATATCATCAGGATAACAATATTTAAAGTGTTACAGTTCTGTGTAGATATTTCAACATCCTCATTATTGTGATGCTTCAGTATCATGTACACAGAATGCTTTGTTTCTTGGGAAACTTCCATTAGTATCTCTTGCAACCCTGTTAAATAAATATTGTACTTTTAACTCGCACAATGCATAATCATTTTACTCAAACAGATTCACATTCAGCCAGAGGTTTATAAACCGTTTTACTGTTGACTGGATGTCACAGTCAACAGTGTCAAAAGTGACAGACATCACCATTAGCAGTGGTCTTGACAGCAACTAATGCTGTTGGCATGGGAAGTGATCATGTCTGTGTCGGGCTGCTTGCCAGTCTGAAGTCATTAATGGTACTTGTACTCAGAACAGCTACTCTAATGGCCTTGTCTTAGGGTCTGCATTATGGTAAGGCCTTTTGCTGTAATTCCACTCCTCCTACCAGACCTCCTGACTGGCAGAACTTAGAACATAGTACAAATATAGTGTTGGCTTCAAATGTTACTTTCTTTTTAAGATAAATGCTTTAATAATGCAAACCATTTTTACTTTCATTATTACTGTCGCAGATTTTATTACATGAACCAAGCATATTTTAGGGGGACCTTAACTACTCTTAGGAGCTTTCATCTTTTTGAAGTTATGGCAAATAAAGCACTTGCCACTTTTGAAACCACATGTATAGCTAGATCTCTGGTTCTGCTTCTAATACAACATGGCAAGCAATGCAAGGAAAAGTCAGCGTCTGAAAACTCATAACTATGCAGGTGGTTTGGGGTGAGATTCTTCTAATACATATTTTCTTGTCATCTGTTTCTTCTAGTCAGTGCTGTTAAAAGGTACTTTTAGAGGGCTTGTATACTGAGAAAAGCATCTGTCATAAGTTGATTGGTAATCCTTTGTATCTTTGTTTCTCACCATTAACTGTTGAGAGACTGCAGGTGACTAGTTCCTTGTTTTTAGAAAACAAAATTATTTCAGAGTAACTGAATCACTATTTCTCCCCCAAACCATAGGGCTTTAAGAAACCTCTGTGTATTAGCACTGACAGCTGCTGTATTTATGTAGGTCATTTATTTCTGTCTTTACTTCATCTCAAAAGGAGAAATGAAATTAATATATCATAGAAGGAGGGAACCTCCACCAGGTGACTCTACTCAGAGTTGAGTCTTTGAGTGAAGGTACCCAACTTTCTTCAAGCTGAACAAACTAAGTGATAGCAGAAACCTTCCAATTAGCTAAATTTATGTTTGACTAGACCAGACTCAGATAATCTAAACCAATATAATTGTTTAACTAGGGGGAACTCTGGTCTGCTACGTGAATCTTATTATTTGACCCTCTTAAAAAGGAGGAATTGGTCCAACTTCAGAATTATCCTGAGCCATGCAAACCATGCAGTTTCCTCTCATCTCCAGAACAGTGCCCTTCCTTCCAGTCTGTCAGTGGTTTGCCTTGAAAGTCTCCCTGGCAGCTTTTCAAATTTAGATTTCTGCAGTGCCCTCCCTTTCTGATGGTCCATGGCAGGAGCTGCCAGTGCAGAGGAACTCTGAGGAGCAAAGCAGTTTCTCATGTAGGCCCCAGGGAAGTAGGCAGAGCAATGCAATGGGTTGGCCTTCCTCCTCTTCTTCACTTGCCTCCTTTCTGGGTTAAACACGTATAAGGTAGGTACGTGATAAACTGAAAACAAACGAAATATTTCTACCATCTGTTACAAACCATCAAAACAGAAGTAGGATAAGGTATTAATTCATAATAGCTTTAAAAATATAGTGCAATTTGAAGAGTAAGCAGGTGAATGTTTATGTAACATAGCTTGCCATGGGAAAACTAAGCCATGCATTTTTGATGTGTTAATGATTTTAGAGCTTCTTAAATAGAATTTGAGAAATTTATCCAGATACCATTTCAAATAGTCACTGTCATCATAGAGCTAGGGAAGGCTCTGTAGGTGCCTTTCTTCCTGAATAGATGGACAAATACAACTCCTGTAAATTGCAGCATATAGGTATTGCTGCCCTCTTTTCTTTCATAAATTAGTGGGTTTAATTAATCTTTTTGTTTCTGGTTGAGTTGCTTCTCTTTTGGCTGACTTCACTCCCTGTAGGAGCCATTCTGTCCAGTGGTGCAGAAAACCATGTCTGTGATAAGAAGCTTGATGAATCACGAACAGGGATAATTTATACAGAGAATTGTTCTCGTATTATACAAGATATGCAAATGAAATGGGTCATGGGACAAAGATTTCTGTAGCAGGACTTAGTATTGACTTACCTCTGAGACCTGGAAATCAAACATGTGATCTACAGTGGTGGGGGAATATTGATTTTTTGGTTATGTGTTTACTTAGGATAAGCTTGGCTATCTTTTAGAAAGTTTCAAAGAGACTAAAGGTGTTTACGAGCAGTGTAGTAACCAAAGGGCTAGCTATTCACCAAACTCTTCTACATTCCTTTAAAAAAAATATTTTACAGGGCAATGATCTTTATTTTTCTCTGCAATTTGTGTGTGTGTGTAAAAAGGCATATTGCAGAACTCTAAATTTCTTTGGATCGCTTCTGAACAAAACACAAATTTTGGCAAAGCACAGCTTCTAGAAGGTTTCCTTAGCTAAAATGTTAGGATAAATAGTGTCAGTCCCGAGAGAATGACAAAAAACCTCTGTTCTTCAGGAGTGAAAACTGTTCTTCACAATATGGGAGTTTTCTGTGGGCTTTGCCTTTCAAGTGTGAGATGTTTCTGGAATTCAGGCCATGGTTTCACAGTAGGCAAGAACGGGATAAGGAGAATTCTTGATCTTAAGTCATTGCATTAATACAAATTAATGTGGAAATTGGTTCCTTTGTATTACCGCATAATTTCAGAATCAGTAGCTTATGGAATGTACTTACTAAATAATGTCTGTCTAGTTGAATAGATTTAATTGTGCTTCACTGAGAAGGATGTAAAACCCTTTGAGGATTTCTTTCTTATCAATAACATTTGTATTTAGAAATATGTATATGTGCAAAAAAATGTAAAGTAATATCCTAAACTGCTAACCTAAAATAAGAATGTGGATGTTGAAAAAAATTATTCATAAAGTACAATGGATGGGCTATTTATTGCATTATGATAATTAAGAACATATTTTTAATGAATTAAAAACCATTTTGAGAAAACCAGGTGGTGCTAAAGTTGGGACTGAGTCAAGAGACATCGTACTTGCAAATGAGGGAAGCAGTGAAAAGTAACACAATGTGCTGTTGGTAAGAATTGTTGACCCAATCTGCTCTGTGCTCTTCAAGTCATCCATCAGATCGTCAAACTACAGCATGTGTCTCTTACAAAGCATAAACTGTTTCTTGCTTGTTAACTGTTTGTTAATAAAGAATTAAGAGTCTAATAGGATAAGCTAGAATTATGCCCTTTCTCATGATTTCAAGGGAAGGCTATTTTAGTCTACTCAAACTGAAGGAATTTCTTTCTTGTCCTGATTGGAGGTGGTTTGTCCTCAACAAAGGGGTTTGCAGGTGTGCCAAAGCTGGCCTCCAGTTCTACCAGTTCCAGCAGGCAGCTGTGAGGATGGACGCAAAGTTTATGCACTCAGGTACATATGACAGGAGCATAGCCTTTTAGCTGTGCATAGCCCTCCTGTGTTTTTTGTTATATATTGGAGTACTTCCTGCTGCAGCATACAGCAGAGATGTCTTTCGAAGTATTTTGCAAAGAAAATGCCAGCCTATTAAGCATTGCCTTGCAATGTACAGTATAGAAAACAGTGTTGGTGTTAATAAATGTTGCCTGTCAGCCTTGGAAGTCCTGTACTGTCAATTTGCTAGTAAATGGGAACCCAATGTGAATGATACTTGGGTTATTTTCAGCTAACTCATTCAGCAAAGGTAGTGAGTATTAACCTTACGGTATTTTTCATAAGTCTCTCCCAAGCAGTTAGTGTGTTCAGTAGTTGCATGTGTTCAGTGCTGTCTTTGAGTACGCTGGGTGCTGGGTCCGGTACTGTTTAACCTCTTTGTCAATGAGCTGAACTGCAAGACAAAGTAAACCTTTCACATGTTCACAGATGACACAAAACTAGAAGGAATGAGATGAGTGTGTTGCAATTCAGAAGGACCTGGACAGGCTGGAGAACTAGGCAGACAGAAATGTTAGGAAGTTCAACAAAGGAATATCCAAAGTTTTGCATCTGGAGAGTAATGACTATAGGCATTGGCTAGGGAACAAACATCTAGAAAGCAATCTTCCAGAAGAAGACCTGGAGACTTCATCCTTGGAAACCTGCACTAACTGAGTCTGCCTCAGCAGCAAGGTTGGACAAGAAGATCTCAAGATGTCCCTACCAACCAAAATAATTCTGCTTGAGAACAAGACTTATTACTCATACTATTGAAGTGATACATTCAAGAGACAGAGAAGTAACAGAGAATGAAAGGGGAGTATTGGAGATTTTATCTTCATTAGCATTTTAAATTTCCCATTTGGTAAAATGGAAGCTTTGAAGATGACTTTCTTTCCTCTCATGCATTTCTGAAATCTTTTTCCTGGGCCTGCTTGTATTTTCTTGGTCCATGGGTTTCTTGCAATTGCTGGTGCAGCCATCCTTTCTCTAGACCTAAGCACCAACTTTTCTTTGACAGGCGATTGCGTCTTGTCTTATGATATCAGACTTGCTTGGCCTTTGGGTTTTGATGGGAGTTTCTAGATTCTGTTTATTTATTTACTTATTTATTTAACATCTTTTTTGATACTAAACAAAGTTTCTGTAATAAATTGCAAGGGCCAGTTGTGGTTCTCTCCTGACTTTCTAGGTCAAATATTGTTTGCCTTCTGGTCCTGACTCTTTTCCCACTTTGTGATGGGAGACCTGGCAGAATTGAAGGAAGATGTCTTTGAGGTGATGAAGGAAAGCATAAAGAAAGTGACTCTGGGACACAATTATTTGATAGACAAACGGATTTAGAAGAAGGGGAAATGAAATTAGTAGAATTCGTTAGTGGAATACACAAGAGGGAGACGTTAGGCTAGTCAGCAGACTTAGGGAAGAGGTAGCAAGGTGGAGCTGTGGGATATTTATATTTGCATAGCACTGGTATATGTAATTTTATGCGAGTTTTCTCTCAGACTTTGCAATGGTTTTCTAAAAGTAGGTGTATCCTACAGCCCTACTAATAATAGGCAGGGAATCTTAAGAAAGTCAATATTTAAAAAAAAAAAAAAATAAGTGGGAAGGGAAGTGGAAACATTAAATAGAAAGTGGAAAAGCATAGCAGAATAAGCAATAGGGAAGAAATAGCACAACCGAAAATCAAAGGGATAATTAATGGAGAAAGAAAATGGCAGTAGCTGGGTACAGTGTGGGAAAGAACTGGCAAAAAGCAGCTGCCATCTCTGTCTGTGAGGGAATCATGTTGAAAACTGCTCAATTATGTGCCAGTTATGTGATTGCAGTTCCTCACTGTAGACATTTGCTGGAAAAAATTGCCACTCCCAACATTTTAGAAGGTGTTATGGAAGGCTGCTATGTTTTGAAAAAATAATTAAAAATTAGAGGCAAAGTTTCCTGATTTATCTCAATTGACAAAGATTAGTCAGCTTTAAATGTGTGATGTAGGTGTGCTTATTACCTGAAACAATATTAGTCATTCACAAGTTCTTTTTTAGTAATTTATTTGCGCTACAGTGTTCTCTTCCACCAGGGTGCTGGAACATGCTGATTTTCCCTGGGGAGAGACTGCCCTAGTGAGGTGAGAAAACTGGCATTTTATATAAAAAATAAATCAATCAAGTTTTTCAGCCTCTCATTTAAGTTTTCAATTTCAATAGCATTTAAGTAACAATCTCAGTAGCAAAGGGCTGGAGTTTACCTCTTTAATATGTAAAGTTTCCTGGAAAAAGAGTAATGTTGTTTTTTCCAAAGGAACCACATTTAAGTTCAGTGCACTTTTTCTTTAAAAATATTTTTAATAATTGATCATGGATATGCAGATCAATGCGAAGAACTGTGTATTGAAGTTAATTTCAAATGAGATTATTCCTTTTATTTTTCTTGCTTTTAGATGTGACAAATTGCCAAACTCTGTTATGTGTGTTCTGATGTAATGAATATTTTTGTAGGTTCCATGGGGTTTTCTTAGTGAGCTGATGTAGATCTTTGTTAATGGGAAAACATTTAAATCCTTGAAGAGAATTTAGCCTCTTACGACAACCAAGTCTGGTGTGATGTAGTGGGACCGTTGGCATCCACCTGTATTTTCCATCACCAGTTTATCTCATCATCATGTATTTTCTCATCATCCATTGATGATGATGCACTGTGTGATCAATAATAGGGCAATAAATTTTTCTGTGCAGAGTTGAGGAAAGTGAAAAATTGGTAGAACATTTCATTTTTAGCTGGTATTATTATTGAAAATATTTTGATGCTTTCAGAGAGAAGATGCTCAAAAAAAGCAGAAAATAAGTGGTAGAATATTTCCACTAGCACTGCTTCTAATTTTGGAAGCAGGTCTCATAGAACTCATTTTACAGGAAAAGAATACAAATTATTTCCCCACTCCTCACCACTGCTTCTCTGTCATTTTTTTATTTCCTTCCCATCCTGCTTTTAAAATTAGACTTCTAAGAAGTCTTAAAAAGCTGCCACTGGGGGACATGTTCATTATATCTGCTCCTCTTCTTGCTTGTTGAGCCTTAAGTTAGATGATTGAAGTTGGGACAGCAGTTGGAAGCAATTGAATTGATGACTTGGAGGAAAAGCTAGCAGGTGAATTCAGCAGGGTGTTCTTTTTGTGATGTAGTTCCTTGATTACCAAGAAAACAGTGCATCGCGTTTTTTGCAGATAGCTGATCCAGGTAGTAACACGAGCCCCATCTCTAACCCATTAATCTGTAGGAAATCTGCAACTGGAAGTGCATGGGGAGTGGAAGTGGGTGGATGATGCTTTTCTCCTCGGGAATTTGGTTTACAGGCTAGGAAGGTGATGCAGGAGGTGAAGTTGGTAGTTTGATTATGTCTATGGTATTGACTATTCAATTTTTATAAAATTATCAATTCTTTAGGGAAATAAAATCCAAAAGAAGCTCTTGTCTTCCAGGCTGCTTTTTGACCCATCATCACACATAAATAATTCTGGATAGAATTAGTAATGTAGATATTTGGTGTTTGAAAACAGAAGATGTATGCTGTGAATTAAAAAAATATGAAGGTAGTTATGTCAAAATAAGATGTTCACACAAGGGAAAATTTTGTTTCTTTTCAGAGGAAAGAGGAGTTGTTACTGTTTTATAAATAATAAAAGGTTCTGTTTGCCAGAAATAGTCTTATGTAAGTAGGCATAACTATTTGTGTAGAGAATCAGATAAATTTTTGGTTTTTAAGTTTCACCATTGCTAGTAAAAGTGGTTTCACATCTTTCCAGTACAGTTTGGGTAGTGCAATGACATCAGACTCTAGGCAATTCTATTTATGTTTGTGTACACAATGAAATTAAGAAGCACTGAATGTATACAAGTAGCATCAGTGCTGTGATGAAGTGCTCTTAAAGTAAGTATGCACAAGTAGAAGTGTCTGGAGATATAAAATATTCAGAGGGTTGAATTAATGACCGAGAAAGACGGTTTGATGTTCTGAAAGTTTCTTTTTTAGAAAACAATCAATTATGTATTAATATAAAGCTGTTTGGTTAGCTGTGGGCAGCGGGTGTTGTGGCCGTGCCGGTCAGGGCAGAGCTGGCGCGAGGCGGCCGCGCTCCGGTGCTGTGGCCTGAGGCCCGGCCGGCTTGTCCCGGGCTGGGGCACAGGGTGGCAGCTCCTCGGGGGGCACGGTCACTCGGAGGCGTGGGTACAGCCCGGGGGGCTCTCCTGGGATTGCGGTGCAGGCAGCCCCGATGTGGCTGGTGCCAGGATTTCTCTGGGCTGACTGCAAGAGGTGTTCTCCTGCTAGCCTAAAGCCAGCGCCGCTCCTGACCCCTCCTTCACAGTGACCTCTGGAATGCATGGCAAGCGTAAAGATGGAATTGCGTGTTGTCATTTAGAAGTAGCTTCTCTTAGGCGAAATTTTTTAAAATAGATTTTGGAGGAAGTAAAAATCGTTACTCATCAAAAATGAGCTGTAATAGAAGATGTTCTGACATTCATTTCAAAATGCTTTTTAAGGACTTTTTCTGCAACTTTATATGAAACCCCATCTCTCCCCAAGTTCATTGTATAGTAAAACCTCAGCCAAAAGAAAGTTTCCATGTGTTTGTCTGTGTGTGTGTGTGTATATATAGCTAGTTAATGGTCTTTGTAAATAAGGATTGTACTTCTTGCCTAAATGATCCATCTTGCTGATACTGCTGTGGATCCTTATCCATTGTTATCAGAGCTGAGCTCCGGAGGCTGGATGCTCATTTTGGTGAAAACTCAGCTGCCTTTTTTTAATACATTTTTTCTCCTACTGGCAGAACCCAGATCACACTTAATGGTTTCAGTAAAAAAATCACAAAATCAGTGTTAATGTGCATTTCTCTCACATGAATCTGCAAATGGTTTCCCTTTTCTATGGTTTCTGTGTGTAAGACCAGTCCCAGAGAATGGTCTAAATATAGGTCTAAGGAATTCTGGATTAGCAAAGGTCATTAACGCACCTCTGAGGTTTTGATCTTTCTGGGATGTACATGTAAAATTAAAGTGTGAATTTTCTGGATTATGTTTTTAAGTTTAAAAAGGGATTGTTTCTTTAGTTTAAATTTTCTCCATGGAAGCTGCCATTTTATTGATGCCATTTAGCAGAGGGCCCAGTTTACGGGAGTGTGCTGAGAAGTTTTTTTTAGAGAACACTGGAAATCAGAACATTCTAAGTTGTAAAACATCCCGCTGACTTTATTTTCTAATGAAATGATTAAAGGTTTCTGTATTAACCAAAATAGGTACCAAATTAACACCATGGGACTTCAGTCTTCCAGCTTTTTACTAAGACTACATACACGCTAGCTTACAGAGATTGTTCAAAGCTAGCAGGATGGTTTTGATCAACCACCACTTCAAATCAGTGGGTTTTGGTACTGGCTTTTATATGACGTCATAGTATCACTGAATAATCTGACACAGTATCTTTGGACTATGTCTGATATCAACTCCTTTTATTTGGGTAGCAGCTACTCAGCCTAGTGAAGAAGCAAAGGATTTAAGTCTTGTCTTATGTCTAACAATATCATCATTTTTGTGTTAAGATTCTTTTTTCACTGCTGCTGTCCCACAGATGGTGCAGGCACTGCCCACATGCTTCTCCAGCCTTTTTCATCATAGGGTTGAGAAAACCTTTAAAACCCATATTGATCATTAGGCAGATCAAATACATTGACATTTACTTAGTATTCTCTTGTGGATGGGTATTGCCCTGCTGACCTTAGGCTAACTTCTTCTGTATAATCAAGGCATGTAATTATCCTTCAGAACTATGGTCTTGGTGTCAAGGGTCAAGTACATAAAATCCAGGACAGAACCTCTCTCTTCAACATGTTAGAAGAAAATGTTGAAAATTGACATACTGTAAGGACAGCGTACAGCAGGATATTTGGAAGCCCATCCTAAAAGTGAGGAAAGATACAGTCTGATCTTAAGGTTTTCCAGTAGTGCTGGTCTCTTTGTTCACGGTTCAGCCCATTTTCTCTGTGTTTTCTTCCCTCTCTCCTCACACTCAATTTTTAATAGAATCAGATGTTTTCAGCAGCCACAACTTAAAACCTTTAGGTTTTTTGATTGATACATACCAGCCTGGAATTTCGTTTTTAGTTGAAGATCTGCATCTGCCAGACATCCCAGGGTACTAATTTTGTGACTTCCCAAAACAACTCAGGGGAAAAGGTGCTTTCTTTGAAATTCTTACATGCTGTAGTGAAGAGGAAATAATCATTCTAAAGATGCCCCTTAGGGGGCCTCTTAGTCTTAGTCTCAGCAACTGATTATGAGTTAATAAAATCCTAGTTCAGGAAAACTGTTGCATTGACCCAAAAACCAGCTCTCCTGATGGTGCCTGATACTCAGACAAAGAAGTGTGAAAACCAGCAGGTGAACTGCCCCCCCTGCTCCACATTTCTCCAGGATTTCTATCCCAAAGACACCTGCAGGGTGTCTTCTTCATTTCTCTTACCTGACAAGTCTTAGGCAGAGGGATCAGAAGAAAATAAACTCCACTTAGTTGTTATGGCTGTTGTGAATCTGAATTTAAGCTAAAGAAAAGTCCTGTGATTATCAAATAATGTATAAATTACACAGTTGTTTGAAATTGTAAAAATGAGGTAGTATGATTTAAACTATAGCTAAGTGTTTTGACAACAGTGGGTAAGGGAAAAAAAAGGAAACCTTCTTTAATAATCACAGTTATGTTACCTGAGATGTATTTTGGTTCATTAATTTGAAAACATGAGTATCTGATGAAAATTAAGTGGGAAACTTGGCACAAAATATGTTATGTTATATATTCTTATATATGATATAAGAATATTATATGTTTCTTTGTTATTAATTTTTAAGATCCAGTCCATAGTTCTGATTCAGGAGGGTGATGTGGGAAAAAATGGGATGTAGAGAAGTGACAGATATTTTAGAGGTAATTTCAGGAAATGGACTTTGTGGAGCAATCTCATGAATATTCTTTCGACCTGTTTGATAAATTTTGATTTCTTAAATTAATTTTATAGGGTGTATAATGCTTTTAGTCAGTCTAGTAAAAGTATTTTTTTTAGTTTGGGGAAGGAAGAGCTCTCTTCAAGTATTGTGTTTCTTTGGCTCATTTCTTAGCTGCTAAATGCTTCCTCTCTAGGTACAACCTTTCAAAGATCAGCAAAGAAAATACTAATAAACCATGAGACCTTTGCT
The DNA here is from genome assembly GCA_013397915.1 of Daphoenositta chrysoptera. NCBI lineage: Eukaryota > Metazoa > Chordata > Aves > Passeriformes > Daphoenositta > Daphoenositta chrysoptera. The sequence continues at coordinate 1,607,253 of VZRO01001341.1, read as the reverse complement.
GCCAGTCTAATGTAATTTCGTTTGTAGAGAAGGCAGAACAGAAACAGAAGACTGTAGCCAATTCTCCACAGGATGAAGAGAATGCCTATATCTTGGCTTCAGTAAAATGGAAAAAAATATGGAATGGAATTATCTGATTATCTGACAAAAGTACCATATCTTACTGAAATTCCATTACGTGAAAGTACACAGGAACTTGATCACAGTGGAGGGAGTGGGCATGGAGCATTCCCTGAATATGCAAAAGTGCAAGTGGCTAAGTTAGCCAGAGGATGCATGTATGGATAAAGAGCATTCTGCACACACAGACATGGATTAACTAGATCTGAGCCACTGGAAGACGTTTTGCTGCTGTGCATTAACAGAAAATACCTTTAAAGCCAGCTTATCCAACTTCACAGGGATAGCTTTGGCATTGGAGAAAACTTGTTTGACAACAAATGTAATCCATCAAACTGAAAGGGATCTTGTTTAGATGAGGGACAATCCTTTTCCTTGGTCCAAGTGGGCTTTTCAAATTCTGTTGGTTGATGAAATGTTAATCTATATGCTAATTTTATCAATAGGATCTTAAAGGCTCTAATGGCATGTGAAAACGTCAGTTTCTGGACCCCAGGTCAGATAAAATCTGTGCAAAGTATGGAATTGACCTGAAATTTTGCTAGATATAGAGCATATTTTAGAAATAATTTAAGAAATTTTTTTGCATTGGTTCCTACAAATCTTGATGCAGATGCAGCTAAGGTTGTGGAGGAAGCTTGTAAATGTAAAGCTTGTAAAAGATTTCTTTTTTATCATCTGGCAGTCAGGAGTGATCCCTGATGACTGGAAAAACATACTTGTTGCACCTATGTTGAAGAAGAACAACACCTATAGGGCTGTTGGTCTCTCCACAATATCAGGGAAGATTATGGAACAAATTATTTTTGAACCCATTTCCGAGCACACGGGAGACAAGAAGATGTTGAGAATAGCTAACATGGCTTTACTAATGACAAATCACGCCTGACCAGCATAATTGCCTCCTACAAATGACTGTCTCTGTGAACAAGAGAAATGCAGTGAATGTTGCTTGAAATGTACTTCAGCAAGCTCTCCAGAAAAGTCTCCAGTAGTATCCTGATAGACAACTTAAGGACTGGTGAGTGCTGGTTGGATTGCTGCATTCCAAGGTTGGTGGTCCACATCCAAAATACAATTGACAACTGGCTACTAGTGTTATATCCCTGAGGAACTGATGGTGGGGAACAATGCTGTTTGATGGAACGCCTGTCATTAGTACAGGCTTACCTGGCAATCAGTGGACTCTGGGCTGAGCTTGGCTCCCATCACCAAACCTGTTTTGATCTCCACGTTTGGGCTCAGGGACTGGCTGCCTTGTCACCGAGGCTGCCGCTTCTGCCTGCCTGGTAGTGCTGCTCAGTGGCTGGCTCCCCTTGCTTTGCAGAGGTACTCGTGTTGCTCTCAGACAACAGTGCATCTGCAAAAACCAGGCTGTTCTGAGCAGGCTGTTGGACTAGATGAAGCCCAGAGACCCCTTACAGCCTACATGTTTTTTTTTATTCTGTGAAATGTGGCTGTGCTCCAGCTTGCCTTTCTTACAGCAGTCATGGTGCCTTAAATCATATTGACTGCTTTGTGAGGCCTTATTTGTTGGTATTTAGTTATTTTTTGTTAAAATTGATATAGATTATCAGGCAGCCATTTGTTGAGATTAAATGAACAAGGTGAACTTCGTTCTTCTTTCTCTCATAATGAGGTGTCGACAAAGAGAGGGGGCAGATTGGTGGGGCTCTTCCGCAGATTTCAGCAGAGATGCCTAGAGGACTTCTGAAGGGACAGCCTCCCACTCTGCCAGAGCTGCAAGGACAAAAGTCTGCAAACTGTGGTGAGCAGGCATCTCTGTCAGGATGGCTGCTTGTGTCAGTACAGCTTCGTTTCCACAACACCTGTCTCCTGAGGTGGCAGACGAACAAGCGAGGTTTGCCGTACACGTCTTACACCTTGTGATGGGGTGATGGTTGTGCGGCTGCCCCGGGGGATTAGCTGCCAACAGGGGAGGCTCAGAGTGTTTCTGTTCGGCTGTTAGCTGTGCTTCACAGTGGGAGAGGGTGAGAAAGAGTGTGTGCTGCGTAGCCTGCTTCCAACACCTTGGTCTCCCTTACAGCAGCTCAGAGAAAAGGTGCCCACAGCCATGTAGGTGTTTCCCCTAATATCGAATGTTATACCATGTTATGTGTACATGGCACAGCAGGTCTGCAGTTTTTCCTGGAAGCCAGGCATGCTCCGAGTGAAAGTGACTGTGACACCTTTGCACCCTGCTAGCTCTGCCACTGGGGGACTGGGGCAGGAACCTCTGCTCTCTCCGCCTGGAGCTGTTTCCACTGGCTTGCACTGGAAATGAAAGCAGATGTGGCAAGAAAAAATGATCAGATGCTTTTAGCTGTTTTACTGCTGGCACTAGCCATGCCAGGCAGGGTAGAATCATTCTGCATTTTGCTGTGTTACCTTAATTCTACTCCTACACAGTGCTAATTATAATCCCAATATGATCTAATTAAAAGAAAAAACAAAAAAAAAAACAACCAACCACCACTCCCTATACTGCCTGATTGATTCTAAAGCCATGAAACAGTGAAAGCTGGGCAGGCTTGTCAGCTCTGGAGGATCCCTGCTGCAAACTCTGACACATACTTCGTGAATCCTGGGTGGAGAATATCTAAGAATAATTGGTTGGTAATTGTGAATATTGTCAGTAAAATCTCAAAAAGTATGCTTTCCTGATAATTTATATGAATAAGTAGATGTGCATGTGATGGTCTGCACACAAATAAGCAGCTGCAGGTATTTTTGGGGGAAGATGACTGTGCAGCCATTTTTGTATTTGAAGCTGTTTTGAGTAGGGAGTCACTTCATTTGTACTACGGTTTGTAATTCCAACTCTGCCACTAAAATCCTGTGTGATTTTAATGGTTTTTAATCTACATTTGAATATTGCATGCTTATTTGTTTTCACCAGAGATTTGCTATTGATTGAAATCTTAAATGGTGTCCCTGCTGGCAGAATTGCTTCCTACTAGTTAGCATCTGTCTGCCGGATCAGGGGCTCTGGGTTCATATCCTTGCTTTCACTGACACAAATAGGATGGCTTAGCACATCTTTCTTTTTTTGTCTCTCCGTCTTTATTTGTACTTCTCCACCTCCGTAAATCCTTCTGTCTTTTCTCTTTCTTCTTTTCCTCTTAACTTCTCACATAGTGAAGCTAACAGAGGAGGGTGTGTGGGATGAGGAGTAGAAAAGGGGGGGAGAAAGTGAGAGGGAGAGTGAGGGAGACAAAAGGGAGAATGTGAGAGGTGAGGAGGAGGTGGTAATGAAGGTGGAAATAGAACAAAGAAGGAGGGGGGAGCGGGTGAGTGGAAGGGGGAATTAAATAAGGAGGGCATGAGAGGGGGAGAGACTCTGCTTCTAGAATTTTAGACCGAAGATAGGGCAGTCACTTTTTTCCCTGCTTACAGGAGGAATAATTAGAGCAAATGTTGGTCCTGAACCTCTTCTGTCAGGCAGTTAATTTTCCAAAGCCCTGAATGTATCACTTGACTTTATTCTTACCTGCATATGTACAAATAGCCTGTAGTATTAAATGTGTCTGCACACTGGTCAACGTGGGGAAGTGGCTCCAGGGACATTTACTCTCCCTGTTGTTGTATGGGCAATTTCTTTGACATAAAGGTCCAGTTTTAGTCAAATGAATCTGAAAAAATGTTTGTGTTCTAGTTACCTAACCACACATCTGCTCTTACTAGTTGAGGTTTATTCTGGAGATTCTTTAAATCATTGCCTGCTGGAAGTGAGTTTTGTGGCCAGCACAGAATAGCTGGAAACATAACTTCTGTGCTCATCTACTGTCTTACATAGTCCACCTTTTCCTTTACTTTGTGAGTATTTTCCCCACTGTCCCTTTCTCTGGTATGAAAAAGTTGAAGGAAATCAGTTTCCCCCACCAAGACTCTAGAGATGATGAATGGCTATTCACAGACTGTTCTTTTTCTGTTTAAGACCATATCTTTTTGGTCTTTTGGTCAGGAAGGCTGTGGTTGTGGAGAAGGATAGAGATGGCAGGCAGTAACTTGCAGAGTGGGTCTGCCTGTCTTTGCTGAGACATCTTCATACATTTTCCATTTCTTCGTTCTGTATTGTGCAGCAACAGGGACATTCAGCTCATCATTTACTGCTGATGTCCTGTCCATTAATAGAAACTGTTGATTTCATTTGCTTGTAGCGAGGAGTTATTGAATATGTGCACCAAACAGTTATTCATCACCAGCCTTCCCTATGCAACTTTATGGTGCTAAACAATTACAAATTAAAATGGAAGGTGTGCTTTGGTGCTTTGCTTTTCTGTACTTGCAGTAATGTCTGGGGAAATACTGCACTGGAGAAATTCCATGTTGAGGAAATTCTAGAAATCACGTTCACATTAGAAATCCCCAAACTGTACTTTATTTTAAAATGTTTTAATGAGATACCATATTCAGTGCATTAATCTGTCAAAGAGAAGTGCATGGGAATACATTTCAAATCCCAGAGTTGAATTCAGGGAATATGTTAGAGATGACATCTTAAGTTTTTGTGATGGAAGGTATGGGTTTGTTCCCTCATACCTTTCTCTGTATTAACATGCAGTGGGAAGCCATTGGGGACTTTATTGTGGTGTAATAAGAATGAAAGAAAATCTTAAATAGGGGAATAATTGTGATGTTCTTTAGCAACCATATCGTTATTTTATACTTCTGTAGTGGGTTGGCCTTCTCTGTGAGTCAGGCACCCACCAAAGCCTCCCTATCATTCCCCTCTGCATCTGGACACTGGAGGGAAAATATAACAAAGTGTTTAAGGGTTGAGATAAAACCCAGAAGAAATCACTCACCAAACACCATCATGGACAAAACAGGCTCTAATTGGAGATATTAGTTGAATTTATTACTAACAACATCAGAATAGGATAATGAGAAGTAAAATAAGACCTTAAAAACACCTGTTCCCCACCCATCTCTCCTTCCCAGCTCTACCTCCTCCCCCAGCAGTGCAGGAAGGCCAGGAATAGGGGTTGTGGTCAGTTCACCACAGGTTGTTCTGCTGCTGCTTAGGGAGAGGAGTCCTTGCCCTGCTCCAGCATGGGGTCCCTCCCGTGGGAGGTAGTCCTCCACCACAGCCTGCTCCAATGTGGGTCACTCTTCCACAGGGTGCAGTGCTTCAGGCACAGCCTGCTCCAGTGCGCTTTCCCCATGGGGTCACAAGTCCTACCAGGAGACCTGCTCCAGTGTGGGTGGGCTTCCGTCTCCATAGGTGTGCAGGTCCCAGCCAAGACCCTGATCCAAGGCCTCCCATGGGTTCACAGCCTCCACAGGCATCCACCTGCTCCAGTGTGGGGCTCCTGCACAGGTTGCAGGTGAATCTGCATCCCGGTGGGCCTCCTTGGAGGGCAGGGGCACAGCTGCCTCACACAGGCTGCACCAGGGGCTGCAGGGGAATCTCAGCTCCAGTGCCTGGAGCACCTCCTGACCCTCCTTCTCCACTGAGCTTGGTGTCTGCAGAGCTTTCCTCACACAGGTTCTCACCTCTCTCTCCTCTGTCTGCAATTGCAACTATGCAATATTTTTTTTTTTCTTCAGTATGTTATCACAGAGGTGTTACCACCATTTTTGATCGGCCCGGCACTGGCCAGCAGCACATCTGTCTTAGATCCAGCTAGAACTGGCTCTGCCAGACATGTAGGAAGCTTCCAGCAGCTTCTCACTGAAGCCACCCTTGTAGCCTTTCCCCCCTGCCGTTACCAAAATCTGGCCGTGCAAACCCTATACAACTTCTTTGAAAGATACTGCTGCAAAAGACTTGTGGACTACCTGTGGTATTTTCCCTTCATGAATAGAAGCACCGGACTGGGAAATGACTTGAATAAAATGCATATTCCTCATTTAATCCATTATGTTTTCAAGCTAATCTACTCTCATCTTCCTTTCTTTTAATGTTATTCTTTCTTCAAACCACTTTGCCACAGTGTTTTTTTCTGTAGTAATCGTAAATTGTCAACTACAGGTTCTCTCAGGGTATGGACTGTGTATGGGTAATGGCATCTTTTTGGTTTCTGACTTTATGTTTCTTGGTATTAGCTTGTAACTTTTCAATCCTGAGGTGTGTTCAGAATGGAATTTCAGTTAAAAAATATCACATACTCGACAGTATTGAATAGGTAAAATGGTCCTCTCTGAATATTTACGATGAAGAATAGCAAGAGAAAGAATAAAAGGTCTGTTTTGAAGTTATAATTTTAGGCAATAATATTAAGAAGAGATAATCTTTTTAGAAAAACTGTTAAAAAGCTCTGTGAGAGAATGAAAAAAATTCAAATATTGCTCTTTTAAACTTGGTTAGTTTTAAATTCTTTAGTAAAACATATTAGAGAATGGCAGCTTGGGAAAGGCAGAGGATTTACCTGATCCTGTAGGTCTCATCCTGGTGGGTTGTATGACTGTTGACAGTATGGAGATGAGAAATAGAAGACTGAGTAAAGCAGCAGAAAAAGCACAAAAAGAGAAGATGAATGTATGCATAAGAAACATGCAACAAACACCAATAAAGTGTTCAGGTTTCTTAGTTCAACTTCTACTAAGTAGGTATTACTAAAAAATTACTAGTAGGTATTACTAAAATTCTAAGCGCCTGTTCTTGGAATTCCACTAATACCCATGTAGGTGATATATCCATCTAATTCCTCATGTAATGAATGGAGAAGAGAATTTCAGAAAATGACCTACTTTGACTGATACCTTCCTCTTTTAATTAAATGTTAAGAAAGGTAGGCATTTTTAGGTTTGTATATTCTTGTACAGTAAAAGAAATTAAATCATATTTAGTTGAAAAATTCTGAGACAAATCAAGGCATTGTCAGTCTCCAAGTAGAAAGAAAGAACACATTATATTAAAAAATCAAAATAAAATTAGTGACTTCATAAAAATGACTGCATTTAAGTGAATAACGCAGCACATACCTCCCCCCCCCCTATATTTTTGAGTTTTGATACCTTGCTTACTGCATTTTTCTGATCCTCTCTGCTACTCCTTTTAAACTCTATCTAGTTGATGATGTGCAGCCTCATACCTCATCTTAGATGAGTATCCTACATACATTTCTGTTAGGGTCAGTTCCTTTTACCTTTAAATTAGTAAAATTCTTCACTGCAAACTAATTTATAAGAAATAAAACCTCACTCATCAACTCTCTTGTGTCCACCTTTTCACCTCCTACTCCATTCATTGCAACAGTCAGTTTTGTAGATTCCTCTTGTTCTTCTTATAACTACAAGACACAATTTGTATTAGTGTGACTCAGCAGCAAATCAAAAACCTACTATTCTTACCATCCTCCCCTTGACTGTGAGCAGTCCTGCCACCTCTTCACCCCCAGCTTTTCATATACTTAGCAGTATGGTTAAGCACGAAGATGCTAGCTGTGTCCTGGGCTGTGGATTCCTTGATCTAGTTGTGCTGGAGAAATAATTAAGGATAGTAAGATAGTAAGATAGGATAGTAAGGATAGTAAGACCATCCATTCTCAAGTAGCATTCTTGGTTTAGGCTTTGGATCCTTTGTGAACTTGAGGAAACCACTGTGTTTCAAATCCCTAGCATATGCTCCCATAGTGAAAATGTATGTAAGAAATGTATGAAAGATCTTGAAGATCAAAATTCATGTGCATTTTTAATTCAGGAAATTGTGAGATACCTGTTTTTGTTCTCATCTGAAACAGGTATTTTGTTAGTTTTGACATCTTTGCTTACTTTTACTTTTCTGGTATCCCAAGAAGAGACTTTGTTCATCTGCAGATTGAGGATGTACATATATGTAAGACCTCAAATGAGGGAACAGTAAAGCACTGATACTAGGAAAGGAATGTGTAATTGTCTGGTTTGTACAAATACAGCCATATCTGATTGGAATGGTTTCACTCATTTATATGATCAAGTGATTGAACTGTGTTGGACATACGTATGTTCTATATGTACGTTGCATGAAATTTCACGCACAACATCCTAAGAGCCACTGTAAGCAAATGGAATTTATGAAGTAGAAAGTGGCAGACATATTTTTATTTCATTAACTCAACTTATGAATCATGTTAGACTGAAGAATTATTTCAGCATGGGTAAACTAAAGTCCTTTATTATTTAGCATTACTGTCAAATTTGAAGGATGGCATGATATATGATTGTTATTAAAGCACAACCAGAAAGATAATATTTAGATTGAGTGTGAGTTTGTGCCTTATAAATGGAATTTAGCTTATTTCAGAATAATAACACAAATTTGATAACAGACACTGTTTAGGTTGCAGTTGCACAAATGCTGTTACTGTGGTTCTTCATTTCTGAAGTGTGGAAGAGATTTTTTTAAAAGTACTGATACAATTTGATAGTCTGAACTAAACATGCTGCTATGCTTGTCCTTTGCAAGAGGACGTCTTATTTTCTTTGTGGGTGTTTTTGTGGATTTTTTTGTTTGGTTTTTTTGTTTGTTTGGTTTTGTTTTGTTTGTTTTTTGGGGTTTTTTTGTGGAGGGGAGAAAGAGGTAGATGTGTTTATATGTGCATGGGAGAAGTGTGGCCAGGGCAATCAAAAGCAGATTTCTACTTTAGTATGAGAAAATCACACTACAGACTCCATTGACTGTGGCTAGGGGCAGGATTCAGGTGCCTGAATGTGGGAATGTAGTGCATCCATTTCAGATGCTATTTGGGACTTTTTTTTTGGGAACATCTGTGTTGAAGGGGCTTGTGGTTTCAAGGTGCAGAGTTAAGCAGCTATTGTTTAATTTGTTTATACAGTCACCAATCTCTTAAAACAACTGTTTTAAATGACTGTGTCTCTAAAGAATCTAGTACATTACAGACTTCGCTGCACTGTCAGATCTAGAAACAGAGAATTTCTTACTTATTAATCCTCTTGACTTCATCATTTCAACTAATGAATAAGAAAGGAAATAAAACAAATAGAGTGATATTGGCTTGCCATAGTGGAAGCCTGCTAGTGCAGCTACTCTTTTCCAAATAGAGAATAAGAACATTGAACAGCAGAGCAGTATATTTACAAGATTCTGAAAGTGCTAAAAATGAATAAGTGACAAAAGTTGTATTTTTGTACACTGTAAAGTACAGTGTACTTTAACTTTTTTGCTTTTTTCCTAGAGCAGCATTTGTATTGTCATCTACTCCCTTTTTGTTTTCAGCCTCTGCAAAGATTTAATCTGGAAATTTTATCTTTCGTCTCTCAAACTCTTGTCACTCTAAATCTCTCTTGTTTGAATCCATATTTGCTCTCCTTACAAATAAAATGCAAATCATATCCTTGCCAGAGCTAAACACTTATCTAAGTAAAATCAGAATAAATACCTGAAGGTTAAAACTGAGATTCACTTTAAGAAAATCACAGAATGCCACATTATTGTTTGGAGGTCTAAAACTTTATTTTAAAAAGTCACAATTTCTGCTCATAGGAATATCCTTTTTCTGAATCAGGCTTTTTAGATGTTTTTTTTTTTGAAGTGGTTGTTTTAGGTCATAGAAGATGGCAAGAATAATCGAGCAGCAGACATTCAGGGTTTTATTTCTCCATGGTAACACGTTGGATTCCGTCGGAGTTGAAGGCGTGTGAGCCGAGGTGAAGGACGGCGGCAGCTGGGGAGGGCAGCGGCGCGGGGGTCTCTGCCCGGCACACGGGAGGTGTGCCGGCCGTGCCGGAGCGCGGGGCCGCGGGAGCAGCCGCGACACCGCCAGCCACAAACCAGGGCGCTCCGCTTCAGTCAGGCATTCAAAAGCCTTCTCATGAACTTAATTAAGGACTTTTCTGACAGCGGGGACATACTAATTGTCTGTTGCAGCCTCGATGAGGGAAATCAAAGGAGCTCTGCTGAAGTTCAGGATTTGCAAGCAATCGACTTTTCTACCTGCCAACATCTGAAAGCTAAAAATAGGAAGTAGGGTGAAGGAAAGATTTCAGAATTGTTCCTAAGGAATTTCCCAGCTGAAGACTTAGGGATTTAGCTAAGGAACATTAGTAGAAGAAAGTAGGGATAGAATACAGTGAAGCATCTTGCCGCGATTAATAGATGTATCTTTTTGGGTGAAGTAAGATAAGTCTTCGTTGTTAAATTCTACTGTGATTCACATTACCTAGAGTTTTTTTTGGGGGGGGGGGTAGAATAGTTACATCAGAATACTGAGACTACTTTCTTAAGAAGGGACAATTGATTTTTCTTTTTCATGACAAGAACCTATTTACTCTGACTTTGAAAACATTTCAGTAGTGCAAATGATCACAGGAAAAGCATCTACCTGACTGACCAAGAGAATTAAGGGGATTTTTTCCATAAGAAATTGATTGCCACTTTTCATTTTTCGTTTTTACTTTAATTTTCATTAAACACTAATGTAGGACTCTTCATCTCTAAATCTTGTGCATCATAAAATGAAAGTTAATTTTTGTACCTTCAAAAATTTCAAATGTGCTTACTAAGAATAGGAAAGGTTTTCTGTGAAGAAAAGATTTTATGAATTCTTTGTAGACACTACAAAGAAGAAAATAGGGCAATATTTTTGGTGTTTTTCAGAGATGAAATACAAAGGCTTTTCCAAAAGACTTTGGAACTTTCATTTGCTTGCATTCAACAGTATCCTGTCAAGTTAAATATGGAATATCTTCCAGGGAATGTGATATTTTAACTGAATAACTGATAGAATGATGTAGCACCATCTGCCTTTCTTCATCTCTCTTTACTCCTTATAAACACAAACTGTTTACAATAATAAGGTATGAAATACAGGGAGTAGGTAAGATCCAAATAAATAATTTTGGAATGTATTTTAGACAGAAGATACCATAAGGAAGATGCTGGCCCTTTTTCAGATGTACAAAAATCAGCTGAATTTTTCTTTTTGTACACAGGGAAAAATGGAAAAGTATATTTTAATCCTGTGAGGACACAAAGTCATTTCTGACTTTGACAGTAACCAAACAAAACTTGAGACATAACCTGCCTCTGATAAATATTTAAAAATAAATAGGCCTGAATTATTTGTGCAGAAGAAGAGTAAAGACTTGGCTGCAGAAATCACTGGCTGGCTCATAATCTTTTTTCCTTTGTTAAATTGTAGGAATTAGGAAAATTCTGTAAATTTATTAGACTCCAGACAGAGAGGCAATATTCAAAAGGGGCACTTGGTTAACCATGGAGGCTGTTGGACCATTAAGCTTGACATTCATCCTTGGCATTTGTAATACTGCATTTGGAAAAAGGATAAAGGAAGGACACAATTCTTAGGGCATTATATTTTTAAATCTTGTTGAAAGGTTGCAAAAGGTTCAGTTAGGAGCTACAATAATGTTTCAGATGTTGGAGAAACTACTTTTCAGTGGAGGATTTAGAGATTTCAATCTATTTAGTTTATCACTCAGGAGATCAAGAGGTGACTTAATTATAAAGTGTAAACACTTTCATACACGCACAGTATTCACCACTAAAAGCTTTTTAATCTAGTGGTGAAAGGCAGAATAAGCACTGAGGGATGGGAGTTGAAGTGACTGTCCTTGGAAGCAGGGCATGCATTTTTAATGGTGAGTGTGATTCACCTAGTAGGTGTTGATCTCTCAGTATTCTCTGAACAAGACTTGCTTCTTATCTTAAAGTTAATGCATTATACAGCTTCAGATCCCATCAACACACTTCCTGAACTCCAGGAATTAGATAATTTTTGTTTTGTTTTGTTTTATCTTTTAATTTTTTTAAAATTTTTATTTTTAGTTCCCCTAGAAGAGACAGAAGGGGCCATTTTTATTACATAAGCTAGAACTAAAGCCTTTGATGTCACCATGTTGCAAGAATGTTAATGAGCTCATATTGTACATCTTCCTAACTCAGGAACAGTTTTCCTAAAAGCACTATTTGATGTTTTATGGTCTAGTAAAGACAACTTACCTAAACTTGATGCTTAAATATATTTAATTGTGAATGATGACGATGCTATTTCCAATATAATGGTTGCAACCACTCCACTATTTCTCAGCCGTCAGTCACACATACCACCAATCATAACTCTCTGGTAATCAAGTAGATAATGACACAAAGTGTGTAAAGCCATGCTTCCACACTCCTCCAGTCTAAAGTAGTAATCTTTTCAGTCTCCTAACAGTGTAATGGTTTGGCTGAGGAATCCATATCAAATACCAAGTAATTCCCCAGGTGACTAGATCTAACAAAATTACATAAAATAGGATACCTAGTGGATTTTGGTTCACACTTCTTATCTAGGGATATTATTATTTGAGTTCCTAACACTCGGCCTCCTTCCAATCTTCCTCACATATATTTTGGTCTTCTAATGACCTGTGACATAAATTACAATAGCAGTGGCGGTGAGCACATGCAGATAATCTAGTACACACAAAAAATCTCCTATGTCTTAGTCCTCATCACAGAAAAATAGATCCTGTCTGTCTTCAGTGTACCATATCCTAAGTTACCTCTTCCTAAAGCGCTAGAAATGGCATTTCACATGGTGCAATCCTAGCAGGAAGTTTTTTGAATATACACATATTGTTGGTCATACCAGGATATGTTTGGATAATCTTGGCAATATATTTAGAGGAAAAAAAGGTGAGAGTTGCTTCTACTCAGACTTACTCCTTGTCTGTTTTCAGGTAGGAAAAGTACTGCTTTTCATCAGCCAAGTCAGATTTTTTTGCCCCATCATTAAATATAACAAGCTTGTCTGGCTAATTGTACCTAACTTCCTACTTTTTGTGAAGCTGGCATGTGCAAGGCCACATCAGTGACATGGTTGGATAATGTCAGTATTCTGGGTCCAGCTCACCTCTTGGCTGTCCTGGCAATAGACCAAAGCGTGGTGCAATGCACAGATGGCTTGGTAGGTGATTTTCTTTGAAACACGGAAGAACTCTCAGTGTTTGTACTGTTGGCCAGCTCCAGGAATTTTCTTGAAGCCTCCAGATTTTCACTTCTAGTTCAGAAATGCACTGTGGCTGTTCACATTATAGCTGACAGAAAGAAATTTTTAGTTGTTCCACTTGGGTGGAGAAAGCTGATAAGAGATTATCATCCATTTTGAAGGATCTCACTCTAGATATCCATAGAGCTTCACTCTTCATCATTCTGTTCAGATTTTGGAGAATATGGTACAACGTGCTGGATGAAAGTGTCACTTGAGCACTCTTGACACATGGCTTTGGATTTTAAATTACGTATCCCAAGTAAAGGGAGGGAGTGCCTTTTAAAATGTGGTGCAGAACAAGACTGAAAAATAGTGGTTGTGTTCTGTGACTGTTCCATGTAGTTGTGAAAAATCTGTGAATTTGGCAGAAGGGCAAGTCAGTGTCATCAAAACGGCAAGAACTCTGCTTAGAGACTGCTGTCTCAAGCAATAAGAAAGCCTGATGTAAAAGATTGATATTCTTCCTTTACATCTAGCTCCGTCTGGAAATCCATTTTTAGGTTAAGAAAATACTGAGTTATGACAAGAACTAAGTCTTTACAACTTTTAGCTCTGCAAAGGGTTAGCTGAGGGGAATTAAATACCTTTTCCTGCAAGAGAGTAAATAGGAGCTGATGGTATGGTTAGATCCAAGTACTCTGGAACAAATTCTGACTTGGTCACTTGAAAATTTTCAGTGCTTTGTCTATGGACACAGTTCCACTGGACTATCAGATTTGTACCTGGAGCCTTCCGTGGGACTGAACTAAATTTTCTGAAGGTGTGAGCTTATGGCATGTTATGATACCGCCTATGATGGTCCAAAATGGCCAGGGAGCCTGAATCTCTGTGACTGCACACTGCTTAGTAGGCTGTTGTGAGAACCACTATAGAACAGCAGAAAAATACTAACCAAAGAAAACCTCTAGAGAAATGTCTCTCTGCCAAATTTATAGGTACTTCAGAGTAGCAGGCAGAATCATAAAACAGGTTAGTAGACTTCGTGCAGTGTTTCCCAAGGGACACTCACTCCTGTTATTTAAGACATTATTGGTTTAAAATGAGCCTTAGGGGTTTTTTGCTAGGACTTAAATGGTAAATAAGTTGGCAGAAGCTTTTGTTCTCTTAAAATCACGCCTATGATGAATATGACTCCTCAGGAGAGAACTGCAGTGGGTCTGCTGGATGTGATGAATGAGCGTGTGGTTACTGAAGCATCCCTCTTGATGTCCTTCTGCTATGGTGTCCAAATGGCATTTTTCCAATATGCACTATTACAGGAATAAAAATCCATATTTTGAAATGTTAGCAGTACTGAATTGTGTGGACTACATTTTTCTATGGGAATGTCTTTTCATAAGAGTTTGGGCATAAATAGTAGGCTTGGGAATCAATCAAAATATTGATAGATTCAGGAAGGAAATGAGAAGAAAACCTGAAATTGGATGTCATGTTTTCTGTAGGCCTTGCTGTGGAAATTTAGGTCAAAGGAAAAATAGTTTACGCTAATTTTGGACTTATGCTTTCTACTCAACAACTTCATCAGGTGAGACAGTTTGGCAGAAAAATTTTTTGATAACACTGATTTATTTCTTAGCTTGTACAGTCTTAGAGACCATCAAGAAGCAGGGATGCTTATCACAAAAGAGGCTCCATTTTTCTACTGAGAATAATTTCAAACTCAAGACAATTTTCTTAAAACAGTTAAGAGCTGTGATATTCTGGAGAAAAAGTAGGCAATAAAAATGTAGAGAAAAATGCTATTAGTTTTCTTTCACAAATAGTATTCTTGAGAACTTTTAACTTCAATAGGGAGTACATTAAAAGAAGAAATTAAAATAAATCATAAATATGAAGAGCCTTGACATTTTTAGTTTTACCATGTGCTATGCTTAAAGCATAAAAGAAACCAGTTAATGTTCTCCTTTTCTAATTTTCTAATTCACAAAGATGCCATATGCTTTTCATTTGTGTTTACTTTGGCATCCAGAAGAATGAAGAAAATTAAATAATGCTGGAGACAAGCTTAATCATTATCTTGTGTTCAAGCACTTTGATGGTATATTTAAAATAGATGTGTGAGCCATTTTTATTCCTTGTAATATGGAAATTATAAAGGAAGGTGAACAGGATGATAAATTAGAGATGCTCTCAGCAAGGCTGTTAAATTATTTTTAGGTAGAAGACATACTGTACACACTGAGCCGCAGCTGAATATAATTAATTTGAAATGTTATCACTGTTGTGCTTGCGGTCCTATTGTATTTTTTTTTCAGTTCTGCATCTTGCTGGCTCCTATCACACCCCTCACTGTGAGATCTTTTCCTGTTTTGCACGTGTCCTGTTTGTTACCACCATATGGTAGTTAGAATTTCAGTAGCTTTGCTCTGTTTACAGACCACTGTGCTTTGTCATATTTTTGCTGCTCACCCTGTATTGCCATCTGATACCTATCATCTGTTTAACACATTGGATGCCAAAAATACTCAGGTTTCTCTTTTTTTTTTTCCAAATGCATATATGAGAAAGACTGTTTCAGAATGCTGTTTTGATAAGCATTGCTCCTAAGTAATTTCCTGTTATGTTGAACCAGGACCCATGCCTCTCAGCTTTCCAAACTTTTTACCAGGTGCCAGCTGACTGAAGAGATATATTCCACCAGTGAGGATTTTTTTTTTTTTTAACCTTGTGTGCACTGTAGTGTTTGTAGCAGGCAATAGGGTGTTTAAACATCTTTTCCCACTGTTTGACTGTAGCAAACCCAATATTGCCAGAGTATAGCAGGGTCTATTCTTACTCTGGTTGCTAATTGCAATTTACATAGTGTTGCATTAAGGAACTGTTTTTTAAATTGGTTCAGTTGGATAAATGGGCTTCTCTTTCACTTTCTTTCTTACGTGTTGCTTCATTAATATGACTTGTGGTTAATAGTTCTAGTGGTAATATTCAGAACAAGAGAGCTAAATACTGGTACCTGTGTGTGTGATTTTGTGTAGGTGTAATTCGGTGCCTCACTTTAAAAAAATTTTTCTTAAGATTTTCATTAACCATTTTTCCTCATTCTCCAATCCTTAAATGGAGCTTTTCTACTGTAGCACCCTGCCTCCCCACCCTCATCCGCTTCCCCTGCCCTGGTCCTTTCTTGATTTTTGTAGTTTGCTTTATGTGACTTCCAATTATTCTCCATGTTATGGCTGGTTGGTTGCAATATGATGACCATCCTTGGAAAAAAAACATGCCTGAAGTACCATATTATGTGATTCAATAAATTAATTCAATAAATTGAAGAGAACACTATTTAATTCTCTTTCAAGTCAGTCTGAAAACAGATTAGGTTTTGTCTGTTCACAAAAATTTGATTGTGGTAAAGTTTAGCTTAAGTAAATGATATTTGTATTCCATAATAAAATGAGACTGATGTTTTTGAAGAAAAAATAAATCAAGTTACTCTTTACTCATATATTTAATGTATTTTAAGGGACATTTGTTGGCAGAGCCACTTCACAAAATAGTGTTTTACTCCAGAAATTTCCTGTGGAGCTCAGAGACTCCTACTTAAAGGATCTCTCTGTGGCATTAAAGCATTGTTATGCCACCGCAAGCTGACATAGGTCAGCTCCTTCAGGAGGCAAGCTCTGTGTGTCTGTTATACAACATGGGGAAGAGAGTGTGGTGATGGATTAGGTTCAGTAATATTTAGGTGTTCAGTAATACTGGTGATCAGCAATATTTAAGCAAATCAGGAAAATGAAGACATCACTTAGTCACTAGTTGATAAGGAAAACATTTTTAAGGAACTTTCCAGCAGTCTTTTTAGAAGCTTTTATAAGAGAATCTTGTGTCTAACATACTTAAGGGCTTGTTGTTTTAAATAAGCAACCGTGTATGAAAATTACTTGTATCTGCAAATGCAGTAATGTAGAAGGATATGCCCTGTAATGTTGCAAATGGTACTGGCATGGCTGGGTGTCTCTGGCATCTTTGTTTTCTGCCATACACCTTCACTAAAACAGTTCTTCTGTTATGATATATAAAGAAAACACAGAGAATGAAAACATTTCACTGAAAGAAAAAACTAACCTTAATTAATAGCCCTTATTTTTATCAGTCTTTTCTTCATGTCAGAGTAAGCCCTGATTTCATAGTTTAAGTAACCTTCGCATAAAAATGATTTATTTACTTTTTAAAAAAATAAAGTTTATTTGCTGAATAGACATTTGTCTCTGAAATAGCTGGGAAGAGAGGAATCTTACTTCCCAGTTTAGTAGGGGTTAAATTGTAAGAGTGTTGAGAATTGAAGAGATGGTGGAACATGATCTGCTTGTGTTTTGATAATGTGGGTAGACAGGAGAAAATTTCTCAGGCCTCTTTTTACAGTGGATCTTATGGAGACTTTTAAGCTGATAAGTTTTTGAGAACTGAAATTCAGTTTTAAAGCAATCTCTGTAGAAAATCAAATTCAGTTTTAAAACCGTCTTTGTAGCAAATCATGTTATTTTGATTTTGAGTAAGAAAAGCCGTTTTTATAAAAGACAGATATTCCTGATGAAGTCACATACAAGCAATATTTGCACCTTGTACTATGCTAGAACTATAGGTCTTAAAATGCCCAGGTTTGACAGTACTGTTGCAATAGATGCTCAAGCTCACACTTCTGTTGCAGTCAAACCCTCTTCCTCAGCTTCTGATTCTGCTACTGCTTTTTTTTTCATCCATAAGCATTAATGCAACTGTGTGGGGTCAGATTTTCTTTCTTTCAGTCACGTCTAAGCCCATTGAGTTTCCTGAACTGGTTGACTGTGTGGTTGCATGGGTATGGCTGTCCCTCAGTCATTATGGCTGGTTTTTCTGCAACAGGTATTGCATGAATAATGGCAAATAAAATAATATAGCCATTTACCCATGAAGTTTTGTTGCATGAATAGTTTCAGCAGTCTTTAAAAAGCTGAATATACTTATAGGTGCTGTGTTTATTAGGTAGAAAACGCTTGACCTAAACGCGTGTTTTAGTGCTGCAGTAAGATTGGGACTGTAAAATAGTGACATTTCTATAACTTGTCAAGTGGTTGCATTTGGTAAAGTTCAGGCTGCTAACACCTCTGTGTGTATGAACTCATGAAACTTTCTGAACTTTCTCACTTGGAATTGGTGACAACTCCTCAGAGCAAACCAGCTGCTCTCCCGCTGCACTGTCTGTGTTAGGAGAGCTGAGTGGTGAAGAAATTAAACAGGAAAGTGCAGCAGAGCTGTGATGGTTACGTGGGATGACGGATACTCTGAGGTTGCCCACAGAGGTAAGAGGTGTGTAAGAATGGCCATACTGGTTAAGACCAAAGGAAGAGGCATTGACACATTTTGGGGTGTTGTCACCACCCTTCTACTGGCTCCAGTCAAACTGTCACTTTGTCAATTGAGTTTGAGCAGAAGGCACTGATTCCTTCAGTACTAAATATATCTCAACATGTAAATGCTTTTTAATACAAGACACGCACAGTTTCTTTCTGAATTACTCAGCTATGCCTTTTTTAGTACTATTATGTGTTGTTTGCTTCATTCTCTGGTTTCTCATTTTTACCTCAGAAAGGATATCGGTCATTTGGGAGGAACTGTGGGAAGTTGGAATGTAAATTCGTTTTTGTAGATATTGCACATTTTTGACTCACAGTTCTTCAGTTGTGTAAGGAAGAAGTCTGCTTGTGGGCTGTAGTTATTTAAAAAATCCCCAACAAATAGAAGTATATGAAAATAAAGTTTTCCAATAATCTACATTAGGAAATCTTCCAGGAAGATGAAAAATGCATTTTATACAAGTTATTTAATGAGCTTGTTTATATGCTTGCAGAAAACCTGCCCTAAGTAAAATGTTAACTTGAAAATGACAGTTCCTGCTGGTGAAAAGGCACCAGATAAGAGCCCTGGGAATAAAGCTGCAGTCCACACCACTTTGCTGGTGTGTCCCTTCTGTGATGTGATGAGCAGGGGCACTTTCTAAACAAGGTGTGGGATTTGTTGCATCAGTCTGTACAGGGTTGTGAGGATGCTGCCAGGTAGTATGTGCTTGATAGAAGATTATAGGAAGGAATTGGCATTAAGGTAACTTGTATAGAGGGCAAAAGTATTTGCTATATGTGAACAACTTTCCAGTGGTGGAAGCCAAGTCTAAGTTCCTGAGTGAAGTCTGTGAGTGAAACCTTTGTCTTGGCCAAGTCTGAATTTTATCATGATTCTTGTAATGAAATGTTTCATGGTTTTGCTGCTCCTGGACTGGTGTCACAGACCTACAGGAAAATACTAACAGCATTAAAAATGCCTTGGACATGGGGAAAGCTGTAAGTATATTGACTGAGGGCTGGAAAGCAAAAAGTAAATTACAAGAATCACAACATGATTAAAAGAAATTAAAAACCTTAACTTCATGAATTTCTGAATCATGTTAGGAGATTGGTGTTACCATATTGCCTGGATGCACTTGTCATGGACTATAGCCCTTCTGAGTGGGGGTTTCCACAAGTGTAGAAAAAAAAGGCAATCTTTGCCACAGGGGCAGCCTGCACTGTAAGTATTAGGTAAATAACAGGATAATAAGAACAGACAGGAGAGTCTATATTGCCTGGCGTGTTAAACAGAAGTTTTAACATACTTTTGACGTATCTAATTTTTGTCCAGATCTTTGCAGGCATCAAGGTGAAGGAGAGGTTTAAGGAGGATAATGTGATGATGGTGTTATTGCTAATACTCCCATGTTTAGAGGCAACAAAGGAAAGTCCTCAAAGACCAGATTGGATGGGACTTTGAGCAACCTGTTCTAGTGAAGGGTGTCCCTGCCCCTGGCAGGGGGCTTGGAACTAGGTGATCTTTAACGTTCCTTCCCACCCAAATTATTCTGTGATTCTTTCTTGAAAGTTTAACTCGAGCAGAAGTATCTCAATACTGAATGAGAAACCATAGGCAAGATGGAAATAGGCTGTCAAAGTCTTTGAAGGTGAAGATAAGCCATTTATGTTTTATGCAGTAGAAAAGCAGATTCATCAGAAGAATATAAAGAGAGAGGTAAAATAAATTAAATTCTATTTGTTGCGGAACTGTGATTAGACTATCAGACTGACAGGCTTGCAGTGGCAGGAAAAGGAATTGAGGGATGAGCTGGGGCTAGAGCTGAATGTTTAAGCTAAACAGATATGAAGCTATCAGATATCAGCTAAAATTTAGTGAGTTTATTTTTGTTTTGGGTTGGGGGGGGTTTTTTGGGTGTGTGGTTTTTTGTTTTGTTGGTTTTGGTTAGGTTTGGTCTTAATATGCAGAATTAGTCCCCACAACTTGTACAGCAGTTTAGGTGAAGGTCTAAGTAGGTCTGAGTCCAGTGTGTAGCACAGTGGTTATTGGTCCCGAGTGGAAAACAGAATGGTAATAAGTTGTGCAAGGAAATTTCTATTTCAGTTTATGAAGTTTGGTGTACAGATCACCCTTGACAGGAGTCAGTATCTATACCAAACACTTCAGGTTGGAGAGAAGGAGACAAATGTGAGGTAGAGAGACAGACCTGCGAGTTACAGGCATGGTGAGATTTGTGTTTGCACCAATAAAACAGGGAGGAAGAAGAGATCTTGGCATGTGGACAAGAAAGGGCTGATGCCCAGCAGGATTCAGGTGATTGCTGGTGAGGTGAAAAATGTCATGTGTGGCAGGTGAACACCAAGTTGAGAGAAAATGGAGTAGATCCATAGTTGTGTGTTGAGTGAACAGGGGAGAATGAAGAAAGCTTCAGGCCAGGTAAAAACTGAGATTTTGAGATATATTTACTATTATAGGATATAGAACACGCTACAGTATATGTTGTCTATAATAATTATTTTAATGTATTTATTTAAAAATGTTTAGGAGCAAGAGACAAGACCTACAGGAAATGTGATTAGGGAAAGGTCAAATGGGTGGTAAGTAAAGTTGCAGAAAAGTGACAAGTTGGACAGCAGGAAACAGCGAAGAGACTAGAAGCAGTCAGTATGTGCAGGAGAAAATATGGATAAGGAAGCTGCTAACTCTACCATTTGAAGTGCTTTGATTATTGCTTGTATTTCTTTTACAGAAACATGGCCTTTTTTTAACCTCTGAAGATTAGTTGATTAATCATATTGCTACCTGTTTCACAGCTTACAGAAACCATGTCTTGCTTGTCTTTTGTTCTTAAAACAGCAATTAACACTGAATAAAAAAAATACAGTAATAGCATTAATATAGGAATATTAACATCCAAATTCACGAAGAAGTCCAATATTTTGCAATATGAGTACATTCAGCAGTTATTTCATCTTTACAAAATAACCAAACCAAGTATTGCCCATGCTAAAAAAACAAACATTCAAAAGTATCCTGGACTTCAAAGAGGCTAACATAGTAACATTGCTACATCAAGAACTTGGGAGCTTGAAGAGTTAGATATGTCACTTACTAGTCAACCTTAATTTGTTCTTCCTGTACAGAGGGTATAAATTTTAATAATGGATTTGAATGTCATGTGATGATTAATGAAGTAATCAGAAAATATATCTAGACTTCTCCATTCAACTTCAACTGTTCTTCTAGTCAACACGTGCTAGATTCTCCATAAACTCCTCATTTCCCTTTACTCAGACGAAACTATCCACAGCAACTTGCTAAAATTGCTTGTCTTGACTTTGTTGTTTAAAGTGTGTATTCCCCAAACCCAGGAGAGGCTGGCAGCGTTTCCCAGCTGAGGTGCGGGTGGGGCTGAGGCCGAGCCAGGTGCCACGCTGCTCCCTCTGGAAGCACCTCCGTGTTCCTTCCTTCCTCAGCAAGGAACCCGCTGGCACTGAGGTACCTCCAGCTTTACCGAGCAGCTGAGCAACGTGTTTCAGGTCACAGCTTCAACGTAGCTGCTTAAGGATTGCCAACAGGTTTTTAGCTCTAGCTGTTGCCTTCGTGGGCATATGAAATATTGCCGTTTGCATTTTTAATTATTTATATTTATCATAAAAAAAGGAATGCTAAGAACAGAACTTGTTAAAACGCCTGCTTATCTTATGGAAAAACTTGTCTGAGCTCTCTGTGATGATATGTTTGTGTGGCGTGGGTGAACAGGACAAAGTACTGCGTTTCACTAAGCTTTTTTTCATACATGCAGTAGCTGCTGGTGGATGGTTACTTAAGGCCATGTCACTTAGAAGGCGGCACCTTTTCTACTAACGTGAACTCATGACAGGGCATAATATTTTTATAACATTACATCAGGTGTTTTATTTCAAGACTGAACCTTTTGAGTTGGAGAGTGAAAATGCGTTCTGCATTGCCATCTACTGGATTTCTAAGGAAGTACAAAATATAATATACTACATTTAAAGTCGTTTAAAATGTAACTGTGCATAAAAGAGACACAAATCTTTATCTAATTTTATAAAATCTGCTCAGACAGAGCATAAATATGAATATGCACCATTTTTAAATTTTCTAATCTTCAGCATATATGTGCAAATATTTTAAATAGGTATTTAAAACAGCAAAATAGAATTTAAGACATATGAATTTAAAACAGCAAAAGAAGTCTGTTAAAAAATAGTCTGTTAAAATATTGTCTGTTAAAATAGTCTGTTAAATATAGTCTGTTAAAAAATTGCAGTCTTGGATTGGAATTTCAATAATTAAAATAATAAGAAATTCAATAATAAGAATATAAATATACATCTTGGTCCAACTCCAAAGAACCCAGCAACATAAATGATAGTTTCTCTGTGGCTTGATGTAACACTTTTTGATCAGTCAATGTTATAAATGGCCTCAATGTTCATTGTTTGTTCTCCTAATGATATCAGTGACCTGTCTGAAATGTTTAAGTTATGTATTTACCACAAGTGTTCTCCAAGGCTTACAGTTTTTGCTAAGTATATGAAGATGTGAGTAAAGCTTTGAACAATTGCCTATCAGTAATTTTTTGACTAGTTTACACTGTCAAAGTAAAATACTGCATATTAAAATTAAAATATGGTACATGTATAACACAGCTGAAGCAAGGTTTTTGGTGAAATGCCTTTGCAAAAAAAAGGGAGGAGGAAGCCATCATGTTTTACTGGAGAAAAAAACACTAGCAACCTAAACATATGTTGAGTTATATGTATATTGTAGAAGTGAATGGGTTAAATCTTTCACTGTAGACGTGCAAACTGTATATTGCTTTTTGTGCACTATGGGTGGTGATGCTGACCTCTCATGTATATGCGGTAAAGTCCTGAGGCTGGTGTGCAGCTCAGTCTCTTCCTGTATTTTAGTGACAGAAGAGTGTGGTTTAGTCATAGGAGATGTGATGTTCCCAAAGATTCTCCCATAGTGGGATCTGTTTTTGATCATGCATCCGTGCCACGCGTGTGAGTGTGAAATAGCAGCACCCTCCCCAGCCACGTCAGCTCGTGTGGATGCAGCTCTTTTGTGAGGAGTGGTGGGAGGTCTGCACAAGTGAAGTACTGCTATAATGTCTCGCAGTAAGCTAATCCTTCAAGTGCTATTCACCTCTGTAGCAGAACCAGATCAATGCTGGGGTGCATGATGCAAAATCATATGGATATATGCTTATATCCCTCTTACACAGTTGTCTGGTTGCTCTTCCTGTCAGAGGGGATTGATTTGGTATCTGCCTCAAGGGTCTGCCAAGCCATCATGTCATATGCTGTTATTAAGTCTTTAGCCTTACCTTTAGGTGCTTGTCTACATTAAGAAATACTTAACAGATTTAAATTTTCCTTGCATCTGATGAAAATGTGCTCAATAGCCTGGAAGTTAAGGAACAAATCAAAACCAACCATCTGTATTTTAGTTCTTGCTGAATACTTAATATACTTCTATACACAGCAAAACTATAGAGAGGGATTGCTGCTGCCATTATAGAATACCCAGCGATACAGAGATCCAGCTTTTTCCTCAAAAAGGTAGGAAAGGTGGTTAAAAAAAAAGAGCTAATTGAACCAGACCTGCTGTGAGCTAGGTAAGATTCTTTCTGCTCTGTGAAATATGCAGTCATTTTCTCCAATTCCATTCTTGCTGTAGATGAAGTGTCAGAGTTCCCCCTGTAGTGCTGTGTATGATATGCAAGATAAAGGTTTCAAACCACTCATACTAAAATGTGTCTTACATGGATGCAGAAATTAGCAAATCTATAAACAAGTGATACTTAATTATAAAGATCTTCAATCTCATCTCACTTAAGTTTTGCCCAGTTGGTAGCAGGTTCATCTACCCCTTGGTGCACACAGAAAGACAAAATATAATTCTATTAATACTCTTCATAAGCTTCATATGAGATAGAAAAAATTCAAATGTAGGTGGTCTAATTGGAAAAGAATAGGAAAAGGGGCAGTACTTGCTGTTATCTTCCCTGTCCACGTTAGTGAACAGCCAGGGCTTTTGGTTTTACTTTAGTGGAAGAGAACTGAACTTAGTTTCCGTGGTTTCATTTTTTAATAGAATATTTGATGTAATAAGAAATTTACCTACAGACCTCTCCATTATTTAATTGCATTCTTTAAGCTGGTTATTATAAAAATTCCTGAATGTCTTCAGTTGTTTTTATGTCTTATAAGTGAGCAGCTGTGTAAGATAATTCATATGTGTAATCCAGTTACACGGCCAAAAGTATTAAGTTTCTCCAGTATTTTGCCTAATTCTTTGACCTACTTTTCTCATCTTACTCAATACAGCAAACGTTTTTTAAGCAGGTTAGTAAAAAAATGAAATAAAACAAAACCCCTTGCTGCTCCTGCCAAGCTTTTTATTAGCATAAAACATTAAGTATAATGCATCATGTTTGTAGTTAGGGAGAATAGATTATTTGGGTGCTTAGCTTTTGCTGTTGCTGCATTCTCACTAGAATGCACCTATGTGAAGTTACTCTGTTTTAGTGTGAGAGCTGGTTGATTTATGTATTTACAAGCAATAATATTCCTGTCAAACTGAATTATGTATATTTTACCTCAATTCCTGAGAGTTAAGTTTAGTTGTCATTTTTTTAGGCTTAAATATCACATTAAAGTAAAAATATCCACTTCACCAAAGCAGCATACAAAGAACACTGATTACTTACATCTTAAAAGTCCAGAGAAGTTCACCACACACACACACAAAAGCTCACAGAAACATGGAATTGTGTCACTAAAAATACACTGGTTAAATGGTGTCAGTTTCAGTGCTAATTAAGGAAGTAGGCAGCTCAAAGCAGGGAGCAGAGATAAAGGATATCACCAAGACCTCTACTGTTTCCATTTATTAAACTCAAAATTCCCTGTTTCCATTCATGATCTGTGTAGCTGCATATGATTTTTTAAATGTTATCCATGGAGATGTAGATTTGAAGCAACATCCGGAAAAACCTGGGTTCTACATAGCATGGTGCAAGTTGTGCCCTGCTGGACTCTCCTTAGGCTGTCTGAGGTCTTTGACCAAACTCATGACAATAAAGGTCAGGAATTGCAGTACTGTCCTGCTGCACTTACAGAAACGTTTCTTTCTTTTATGATTTGATGACTAATAAGATAGTTAACAGCTAAAATACAATCCTTTTAAGTTAAGCTTCAGGGTGGAGTAGATGAAACTTCATGGCAGCTGAGCTTGGTGCTGCTTTAAAAAGGATGATCCAGCTCTTTACTGGTCCCTTTAATTTCTTGCTTTGGAAGCTCATGTCCTACATTCCTCCCAGGTATCCAGAAGCAAAATTATAGGAAAATTTTTTTTTTTGAAGAAGAAGAACTAGTTTTCTGTTGATTCAAGTTCAGGTTCATGGGTTAGGCCGCTGAGAGGGATCTGGTGAACGTTGAAATCAATGCCTAAGAAGCAGTTGCAATATGCAGCCAGGATCGGGGAATATCTGGATTGCCCCTTTTAGAAATGCCCAGAACTTTGGATAGTTTCCCTCTGAAATGTCATCTTTGCCAGGGAAGTTTCATAGAAAAACACAGGAGAATTTTTTTCCTCAGGGAAAATATAGTAATGATAAGAAAGATTTTATCACTAAGCATTTAATTATTATTATTATTATTCCTGAGTTATACAAGGGGGAGTGAAGGCCAGAGGGCTGTGTTCTCTTCCCCGAGCTGTGATTGGGAGGTGGGTCTGTTGTGCAGCAGCATGCTTAGCCAGTTGATGGGCATAGGGCCAGTGTGTTTGTTATTTGGGGCAGCTGGAGGAGAAGTGCTGCTTCTTTGAACACCAGTCTTCATTGTATGAACCTCTGTACCTGCTAATGCTTCTATGTACTCCTACTGCTAAGCTGGAAGAAATATCTGTAATGAGGGATAGCAGAACTTAAGTAGTTTCTCATACTTAACAAGAGAAAACATAACAGACTGTAAATATACAGGTTTGAAATAAAAAGATGTTCTCATATTCTTGTAAGGTCAGTGTGATTGTACACCGTGTTTTGAAATACTTGTTTCTGAAAATCTAGGTTTTCAAAGCACTGAAACTGAAGGTTGATTTACATATTTTGATTACACTTGATGTATAAATTAAGTTGGTTAAAAAGAAATGCAAATTTGAACACACAATTATTTCTTTTATTCAGTACATAGTAGAAAATTTTGTTTAATATATGCATTTGGATCAATTTCTGGTCAAGTGAAATTATTTGCTTGTAGCCTTTGAAGTAAACCTTCAAGAATGAAGATGTCTATTTTTTTTTTTTCCTTTAGATTGCCCTATACAGTTTTCTGTGTGCAGTGTGTGTTTGGTATGAGGTACATGTAGTATTGTGATAAGGCCCAGAATGTTAGGGTTGCAAACTGAAAGAAACACAGAGTCTTTCCTCCCATTGGTGCTATATAAACTTTTTTCTCATCTATGCAGGAGGTTGCATCAACAATTTGAAAGCTATAAAGAGCAAGTAAGAAAGATAGGGGAAGAAGCCCGCCGTTACCAGGGAGAGCACAAGGATGATGCTCCAACATGTGGAATCTGTCATAAAACAAAGTTTGCAGATGGTTGTGGCCATTTATGCTCTTATTGCCGGACCAAGTTCTGTGCTCGATGTGGAGGTCGTGTCTCTCTGCGATCAAACAATGTAAGTCTTCTGACGTGTGCTCTTAAGAAAAAGCCTCCTTGACGTTGTCATGCTGCAGATTGTTCACCTTTAGTTTGGCATTTCATGCTTCATTTTACTTTAGTGTTTCATTCATTGCTTCATTATGAGGTGTATATCATACAAGTAAATCAATGAGAAATCATACAAGTAAAACAATGTATTTAATGATTGCCAAGGTACTTGGGAATCACAGAGTTACTTAAAGCAAAAGAATAGTAGTGTCTAGTTCTACAGAGTGACAGCTTGAAAAAAATACTTGTTTTTCATAGAATGAAAGAAGAAACCCTATTGCTTCAGGTACAACTCCACATTAATAAATTTTTATTGAAGCCTATTTAATATTACTTTATTTTATTTTCATAGAGCTTTTCATAAACATCTATAGTTTATTTTTACATTAAATCAGTCGATTTTTTGGTTGGAAAAAAACCCCCATCCAGCACAGTGAAAGTGTTATGCCAATTTATTTTAAATTTATTTAAAGAACAGAACTACAGATTAATTTGTATTAAGTATCCTACTTATCCTATGTTCAGGGAGGTGAGCTGAATCATTCTCCCTCTGATCTGCATGAGTTAGCTGCAGTAGCTTTCCACAAAACCAAACGATATCCAAGAGTACCCTCTGGTCAGTCAGTCTCTTCCAAGCCTCTGGCTACTGTCTTGTACACGAGCAGTGGGATCTAAATTTGGGATAGTTATCCAGTGATTATTTTTGGCTGGTCATCAAGGACTGTGGTGTGCTACAAAACATATTACACATCTCTTTTTATTGCATTAATAGTTTTGTTATCTATCATGAGACGAGGTAACTTTCTTCTATGGCTTTAAGATGCCAGGCTTTTGTAGAGTAAATATATCGGTGCTCTTGGGTATCAACACAAATTCACTTAAAAGTTAACATAAATTTTATAGCACATAATTATGTTCACAAGTGAACTAGTTTGTGGCCTTTTCACTTTACTTAAGATGGACATCAACTGAATAGGCCTTCCAAAATTTCATGTAAACCAAAAATAACCCCCCAAAAGATGCATTTCATGTTTATTTTAGAAGTTTTCCATAGCCTCGTGAGTCCATTAAATTAAATTCATATTCTGAAGGAAACTAGAGACGTGAATTGTACGAAAATTTGCATGTATGAATGTATTCGTAAAAATAGATGCATTGTATTGTATCGCCTGCAGGTGGTGTCATTGGAGCAAGTCACTGAAAATGTAGTTTGCTTTTATATATTACCTTATTCTATTAATGAGTGCATGTGATACAGCTTATCTTTACTCAGAAAAAAAAAAGCATATATATTTTATGCATTTTCCACCACCGTTTCAAGTCACAGAAATGGAAGAGTGTCAATTCATTTGTAACTTGCATTTTGTTTCTTATATTGTTTATGCTTCTGTGGGTCGGGGTGGGAAAACGTGTTTTCAACATATGCAGTAATGTAATCTTTTTATTTAAAGCTCTTCTTTTTCTTAATTTTATGTTTTTGTCTCTTCGTAGAGAGTTATTAGAATTGTATTTCTTTGAAATCTGTCTATTAATACTTGCCTATTTTATTCTTTATCTCTTCTTTTTTTCTTTTCTCTTTTTATTCTGCTTCCTTGGATGCTTTCCCAAAGGAGGACAAAGTGGTTAGAATCCATGCTTTTTATAATTTATTATTATAATGTTGATAGTTAACTGGGATACATATTAATGTGAAAAACTGAACTGAAATTTCAAAATCATCCACAGGGGATGGGGGAAAAACAGGAATCCTAACACCCAGGCCCTTAGCTGAACATAGGCCTTAAAGACAGCTCAACAAGGAAACCCAAGACTGTTGTCAAAATTATGACAATAAAAGAAATTAGGAACTGAGAATTATTTATAGGCTAAGAAATAGAGGAGGCAATAAAGTGTAAGAAAATTTTATTTCATAAATATGTCTTTAGTTAACAGTTTTGAATTTTTGAAGACAAGGTCCTTCCATCAGCTTCAGGAAATCTAATTTAGTATTTTAATTGTAATTTTACATTGTTTTACATGGTTTGCTGTGTTTCACTTCTGGCTGCAGCAGAAATGCAGGGAATTATTGTTAAATCAGCTTTTTGATTTACATTTTGAATAACATATATAGGCAAACAAACTGTACATAAGTATAATGAGCAAGGTCTAAAAGGGGTGAATCCTTTTACAGTGCATAGTTCTCATTTGAGAAATCTGCAGAACTTTTAGGATCAGGTGCAGGCATATTCCCCACTAGTGCCTGTGCCTTGTCTCAAATAGGTGAGGGTAGTTCCCTGTTCGTCTCTGCACCCTTTGCATGGCAGAAGAGGTGGCAGCACTTGAACAGAACAATGCATGTCCATTTACCACCTCTTCTTGGGCAGCTCTGCAAAAAGTGGTAGTCCAGATTTTTAACTGGAGAATTGAGTGTGGAAATTAGCTAGCTTTTCTGGCACCTCAGCTGAAACAAGTGTAAATTAATTACAATCCAGTGTAGTTTTTGATGCGTTCTTTGTTGAGTTATGCTTGTGACATGAAGTATTGTTATGTTCCTGTTCAAATGCTAGCTACCTGTAACCTGAAATTTAGTACTGTTCAACACCCAGAGGAAATTATTTCTATCACATCTGAGTATTGCAGTAGGATTTTTCTGTGTCAGTAGTTTCTGAGAGCATGGTTGTTCTTCTAATGGCTATGAGATAGAACTTGCTACAGCTCATTCCCATGTTTTCTGTGTGGTACTCTGAATAAAGTGCTAAATTAATCCAGTAGTTCTAGATCTTTTCCATTCTATCTAAATGGCTTAGGATAGAGTGAAAGAAGTTTCAGCTCGATGGAATTTCTTACTAAAGCAGTTCATCATTGATGCATCCGCTGGAGTGTATTAAAACATTAGTGCCCTTGCAACAGCGTCTTCGTTAGGGTCAGAAACATTAAAGCACTCAATGCCATTTAGGTACAATTTAGCCACCTAGGTTTTGGAGAGCAATTCAGGTGAACCTCGCCTGACCTCCTTATATGCTCAAGGCATCCTTATCCTTCAATTTGAAACAAAAACTTAACAAAAATATAACAGAAATTGTGATAGTGTCTGCATGCAGGAGAGATTGTGTCTTCAACGGGGGACGGCTTAGGTGTTCATCTTTAAGTAATGTCACTTGGGATCCAGAAAACAGAATCCATGGCACTAAAGAACTCTGAAGATGTGTTCTGAAGACATATCTGACTCGTCTGGATTGTCCTAAGTTCAATTAAATACATTATTCTTATTATTTGCACTTGTCTTAGTTTAGGTTTTGCTGTGTTGAACTCCAGGCTTTCACATGCCAAGAAAATACCCTAATAATAATGTGTGAAAATAAATTTTATATGGTGCAATAAAGCTGCCCTACATCTCTTTAACATCTAAAAAGGTAATGGTAGTCAGTGGGAAAGTATCCAATAATTAGTCCTCAATGTGTGAGAAACATGGGGAACACTTCTTTGAAGTACCATTGTTTTAGCAGCGCCTGTCTCTGAAAGTTAATGGAATATATAGAATTAAAAATACATGCCTAGAACTAGCATGTTTTATAACAGAACAATTGGTATAATTAATATAGAACAACATGAGAAAAATATTATTTCTTAGTTATTTTCAGTGGCTTAATATTCCTAATTACATATGGCAAGTTTCATACCAGTAACTCTTAAAACATATTTATCCCTTAATGTCCACATGAATTTTTACCACAATAAGTTATATTAATACAAAACACGTGCACCAAGTTTCTTCAGTTGAAGGGCGCAGCATTTGGAAAGGATGATGAAGTGTGAATTATCAAGGTGTCAACTCAGGAAAAGTCAAGTGTTGTCATAGATTCGAGGTGTTTGCTGTAGAGTTGGAGAAGTAATGATACCTCCTCTGAAACGTTGTTTCCCATGCGTTACCCATCTTTGACAAACACAAACTGTGATAGGCACAAAGAAAGTCAGTCAGAGGATGATCCAGGAAATGGAGAGCTGCTCATTTGAGAGAAAGCTACAGAGATTAAGGGGACAAAAGTTAAAGCAATTATAGTTGGTACCTGGAAGTATGGAATTGATATGTAGAAGTGCAGAAAATTTAAACAAGAGTAGAGGACAGTGAATACATGAGACAAAATGGGTATAACTTGGCCCTAAACACTCCTGGCTTGAAAAAAGATGTTTACAGTCATTAGAGCAAAGCCTTGAGAATTTATTTCATGTGGCTTATTGGAAAGAAAAAGATCCCAATAAAGCTTTAAAGGCTAAATTTAATGAGGTTAGGAAAGGATTTATGTGATGTGGTTGCTTGTGGCTGTAGGGCAATGTATAAGATCCCTAAGATGTCCTTGCAGCTCTTACTTCTAGCTAAATATTTTAAAAATGTAATGCTTTGAAGCTGTTCTTGCCCTTTTCAAGTAAGTGCCAAATATTTTTTAGGGATTTTTTCTAATATATGTAGCAGAACTTAATATGTTTTCTCCTCATTTAAAATCATAAAGGACATCCCAAGACACCTTGTAGTGAGAGTTTCTTTGTTAGGCATCCTAGGCTGATCAAGAGATGATGCCAGTACACTTACAAAATTAATTGGCAATAACTGGCATATTCTAGTGGCTAATGAGTTACATAAATTTCAGTGATTCTTTTTCTAATATGTTAAAATGCATACCTAATTATATTTCTTAAGTTCTTTCATGTTCTTTGAGTATTGGTTAGCTCTTTGCACTTCTCACCTGGGTTTGCTCTCCTTTCACACAGTTGCAGGCAGACAACATTTAATGGGTTTAATTCAATTTTATGTGAAATAACATTTCAGAAGGAAATCAGGTAGGTTTCTTTTTTTTTTTTTTTTTAAGAAAAAGCTGACAGGAGTGACCACTTCTTTTATTTTGGCAGAATGTTCTAGTTGGTTTTAGTTCATTTTAGAGTATCTACACTTTCACTTGTATCCTTTTAGTTATGTTCCGTACACCAAGATATTAATTGCCAAAATGGTAGTGGATTTAAGTTACTTCTCTCTATTCCATTCACTCTCCCCTGGGATCTGAAATATTTTGGTTTTTAGGGCAGTGGAGAAGTCATCAAGATGTCCAATTGGTTGTTCACCACGGTTTGGTAAGGGGTGGGGAGGGCTCAGCCTCAGTCCTCCTGATGGCCTGGCTGTCACTGCTCTCTCTCTTCTTCTCTTCCATGGTACCACAGCTTTGTAAAGCAGAAAAATGACTGAAAATATAACTTTTTTTTCTTTCATCATTCCTGTAAAACTTTTTCACAGTATCTATTTAGGTAATGCAAAAATACGTATTTCCTTTGTGATCACCTGATACGTGTTTCTTTCTCCTTCTAGAAAAGGAGATACATTTTAGGGTACCAAAATGAATGAGCTCATGCAGTTTCTTTGGATCAAAATTCAAGTATGTTGTGAAGTGCTGTGGGTGTATTGAACTAAGTGAAATTTGTATGACATTGACAGTATTAGGTGGAAGATCCATGATCCAGATTAAGCTGTGTATTTATCCATAGCAATCAGTCTACCATGGTACAGATTTCATTAGGATTACTATTTTTTATCAAATTTAAAATTACAAAAATTGGGAAAAAACGAATAAATTTTTTTTTGTCACAATTTTCCTGTGTTTTGCAGAATAGAGCAGTTTGCTTTCTCTTTTTTCTGTTTACCTACATAAAGGACAACTGGTAGGAAATCCAGATGTAAAATACATTATAAATATATGAGAATTTATTTCACTGAACTTAGTATGTGGTTGCAGAAAATAACATTGGTAATCAGTGCAGAAGAGAGTCGTATTTCTGATCTGGCTTTCACTGAAATTGTTTTCATTTTAGTATGATGTCAGTGATTTATACTTGGAAAGCAAGACAACTTGGAAACATTTCCTTAATTGTATGTCAGGTGTTTTTTTCAGGGTGTTTGTCATTTAGTTCCTTTAAATTATGCTTAAAATTTGCTTACATAATGGCTTGCTAATTTAGGCCTTACCAACTTGAATACATATGCCATGCATTTCAGCTGTGTACTAATGCTTTAACAGAAGTTGGTAATATTGTCAGAACAAAATGTCTGGATTGTCAGGATTTTTTTTACATCTTTCACAGAACTCTTAGGTCAAATTGTCTGTTAAAAGGCTAATTTATGTGTGCTCTGACTAACACAGCTGTAGAACAAAACAAAAAAAAAAACAGCAGAAGAACGTAAAATTACATAGCAAATTGCAAATTGGTAGCAGATAAATTCTCTCTCTGTAGCATTCAACACCATTTGTTTCCCAAAAGATACGGGGTTTATATCCATCACGAAAGAAGCACTGCTTTTCATTAATGCCTCCCTAGAACTGCTGCTTCTAGCAGGAAAAGTTAAAAAAAAGGCCAGCAAGAAACTGAGGAATTCTATTTCAAGTAAGATGTGGATCACTGTCCTCTGCTTCTGGGAAATTATTTCACTTTCAAACCAGTGTGAGTGTATAAAATTTTTAAGGAAATCCCTAAAATTAGCTTTTTCTTCACCAAGTTTGTTGAGGAAACATTTGCCTCAAGATACCCTTTTTATAGGGTTCAGCTAGCAAAAATGATCAGTTCCTTCTTACATACAAAAAACCCCCATGCAGGCAGGTGATGCTAATGCTCTGAATTTAACCAGACCAGACTTTCTTCATTTAAGGATGGGGCTGTAGAAGAGTCACTAGACAGCTGGGTTTTTCTTCCACCATAGCCTTGAATCATCATTAAATCAATAACCACTCGATTAAGCTCTGTGGTTACCCAGGTTTAGTTTACCTGTTTGCCAAACTCTTAAATGGTGACTTGTGTTATTCTACACTTTGCAACCAAGGAAATATATTGCTACTGCAACCTTCTCTCTTAACCTGTGATAAAGGGCTCCTGAATCCTTCATGTCTGTTCTTGCTGTTGTCATGCAAGCTGAGTAACAGAGATCAGTGGATACCTGATGTAAAAAATATTGGAAACTCTATATAGTATAATGGGGCCTAAAAAAAAAAAACAACAAACTTTTAATTCGACTTCAGTGTTACTTCTTGCCATTTCATCCTACTTTTAGTCTTGTATTTTCAGTATCGTTGTTTCAATTTAACTGATTTGAGACTATAGGAATTATTTTGAATGTCAGCAATACCTTTGAGTGTAGGAATTCCTTCCATTGCAAAAACTTACATTAAAACGAAAAAAAGATAAGATTGCAAAGGCCAGTTAGGCTTTTCAGAAGAAGCTTTATTCCACCTGCTCTTGCCTAATGTCATGTGTGTGTGTATATGTATATATCTGTATCTATATATAGATAGTATATGTATGTAAGCATATATTGTATAGATTTTTCATAGTTGAATATACATGCATACCATATACATGCATCCTACTACATAGCCTAATACAGGAAGTACAGGGCAACCCAGTTTTTTGACCTTTGAAATGTCTTAAGGATTCAAAGTATTTAAATCACCTGAGGAGTTATTATTTACATGCCCATTGATCTTGACAAGAAGAGATGTTATGCCATAGCAGTCAC
This sequence comes from Daphoenositta chrysoptera, assembly GCA_013397915.1. Classification (NCBI taxonomy): domain Eukaryota; kingdom Metazoa; phylum Chordata; class Aves; order Passeriformes; genus Daphoenositta; species Daphoenositta chrysoptera. The sequence goes on along the minus strand of VZRO01001341.1, from coordinate 1,572,597 downwards.
AGAATCCCAGAAGGGTTGAGGTTGGAGAGAGTCCCTGGAGTTCATCTGATCCAAACCCCCCTGCTCAGGCGGGGCTGCTAAAGGAACTTGGTCCTTACAGCTTGGCACATTCATGTGTCTTTTGACTTGCAGGGTGAATAGTGAAAAACTCAAGGATATTTCATGTCATTTTTATTACTTGTTTGCTTATTGTAATTATAAACATTATAGGCTTACACAAAATCTCCTTAAGTAATGTTAGGAAATAATTATGTGACTTACAGCTTTGGACAAATGAATTTCAGAATTTTATAGAATCCTTTAGAAAGAGCACTAACACTATGACGGTTTTTTTCAGCTTAGTCTTCAGAGATAAAGGAAAAACAAAGCTACAAAATCTACTTTAAGCTTGTCATTTATTTCAGTGTAGTATTTTTATTTTAACACTCACAATCTCACATTCTGCTTGGTCCAATTAAGTTGATGATATAAAGCAGAGGAGCAGAAGCCAGGAGAGGCTTCCAGTGCTTCTCCCGAAAATATTGTGTATCCTACTGGCTCAGATACTATCTGAGGTGTGGGAGATCAGTGTTGAATTCCGTTGTGATAAAGGCTGCTTTTCCAGGTGGCATACAGTGCTGTCAGTATTGAAGAGGAACCTCTTCCAACTTACTTAGGTCAGTCTCACTACAAAGACAATACAAAATGTTGAAATTTTTCTTTTTTTTTTTTTTTTAATCCAGAAGTATAATTTGAGTTAGTATTTAGATCTTTGCTGAAATTATTTCATTGCACTATTTGAATAAGTTCTGATTTCAGAAAATACAACAATATAGAAATATTTTTATTCACTTTTCTGTCAAATATGATTAATCTATGCCCTAAATATCTGTAAGTGAAGAGATGGGATTCAGGGTCTTATGTAGAGGAAGATAATTTTAGTTAATTAGTTTCAACTACAGATATATATTGAAAAGACAAATCAATTAAGTAAGTTAGAATGATTAAAATCTGAGATTTTTTTTATGCAGTGCACCTTAGGAAGAAAGAGGATAATAAAGAAAGAAAATACTAGTGGTGCAACAAAACAGTAAGAAGGCATGAGAAAGGCCTGGTTTCTGTTTGATGTGTTCATATACCTTAATATAACCAATATGATCCTGTAGACTGTAACTTTATAGTAGATTCTGATCCTTGTCTATCCAATGATTACAGTTTTAAAAATGAACAAGTATCACCTTATAGATTTAATATGATAATGTATGCATATCTGGTGTAAGGTAAAAGGAAATAATGAACAGTTTAAACCAGACACAATTCTGATAATCTCTGACTAGTCAAAATATGTATACAATTTTATAAAATCAGGAGAAAAAAATCAATCAAATAAAAAAATGGTAAAATGATATGTTTATATGCATGAAGTAAAATATTCTTTCTACATCTTACTGCTTATACTTATTAATTCTGATAGACTGGAAATACGTTAATAGTATTTTGTCCCATTTTGCTTGCAATTGTGCTATCAAAAATGGAGATAGCTGTAGATACTTGTAATAATAGTGATGCATACAATTAAAATCCTAATTTTAAATGGAGCATTTCTTCTTTAATGAGGGCTTTGTCTTTTAACAGGAACCTTTTGTTCTTACAAACAAATCATTATTGCTGAATCATTATTAATCATTATTCTCATAAATATTAAGTCTTCTAAATATTTAAGGCTTTTACAGTAAATATTTCAGGTTTATATCTTTTTTCCAGATTTTTTGGGAATAGGCTTGGTTAGCTACTGGTAGGATATCTGTTTAGATTGGTCTGTGTAGATGATAATTTTCCAAGCATAGTCACTCCCAGGATCTGTTTATGAGTCCTTCAATTCTTCATTACTTCAGCGTGTTTCCAGTGATGTTGCTATCAGTAGAAAGCAAACTCAGCCTTAAATCCCTGCAAAACCTGTAGATAGCAAGCTGCAGTTTGGCTGTGAGGTCACTATACCTATTTGGACCTATTCTTGCATCCTTTCAGTGTATTATGCACATTTAATTGTCTTAATTTTCCGCAATGTGCTACTTTTTCAAGTCCTTTAATTCATTATATGAATTGCTTTGAATTTATTGTTACCTCTTGCTAACAAGTCAAATCTAATCTCACTACTACCTTTATGGTGTCTTAAAATCCAAAACTCCATGGGCATTTTCATTGCCACATCAAAGTTGCAGGTGTTACTTCTGAATTCAGTTTGCCCTATTGCATTTCAAATTAAGCAAAAAATTTTCTTTTCAAGGTATTGTGTATTTACTATATTTCTGTTATCTTCATTACTGTAATGGAATAATTTGTAACTTGTTGGCACTGCAGAAATCATAGAAGAGATCAGAGATCTCTATTATTTTTTGCTATGGAAGACAGACTATTAAGCAAATACACTATCTTAATAAAGAAGATACAGAAAAAGTATCTTCATAGTCTTGAAAACTTATAACTTAAGAATGTGTTTTCCTATAATATTTAGCTGCCTTAGTTGTGCTACAAACTGTCTTTTTCCAGTTTATAAAGGGGTCATATTGTAGTATAAAAACATAAATTTAGAATAAGTAAGTGACTAATCCAGAGATTGTGACTGGTACAGGTAAATTTAACTTGTACATGTCTAGTTTCTCTGCACATATTTATTTTATTAACATGTTAGGGAATAATTTCATTTAATTAGATAGATTTGCAGCTCCTTGAAACTAGTGATCTGCAATGTTAGGTGCGGGCAATGGGGAAGCCTGTGTAGTCCATCTGAGTGAGAGTGGGGTGAGTCTGGGTATAACCGACTTTTCCAATGTGCTTCTGTATAGCAAGTCTCATCACTGGAAATGAATTTGTAGTGTGCAGTGCTTTGAAGATAGAAATTAAGTAAAAATGCCATTATTACTGTTGACAAACATATAATGTGTGTACTTGTGTAGAATCAGATGTTTAATATACTCACCCAGCATTTGTTCATGTGAGAGGTGGCCTGTTAATCAAGGAGGCATCTGTCAGTCAGAACCCTGAATGTCATAATTTTGAGCTATTTCTTGAATGCTTCAGGTAAATGTATTCAAAATTAATACATCTGTTTCTGTATGGAGAGCCACATAACAATGTCCCATCTACTGGCAAACCAAGGGAGGTGGGTTTGTATTTTGTCATGCCCAGTTTCAGTTGGGATGCAAAAAAATAATCTGGAAGTGTGGAAAAAAATTATCTGGAAGCCCTCCCTGCTGTGAAGGGCTAAAGAGAAGGGATCACTTTACAAAGACATACCAGACAGGCAAACATTTCACACCACCTAAACTGATTTCTGATTTTCCCAGAAGAAAGAAACGTTGGTATCTCTTCTGACTGATACTCCAGTAAGAGCTTAGCTTTCTTTACAGACTGCAGACACTTTTTGTTTTCTTTTTCTTTTGTTTTCCTCCCTCCAAAACATTGAGGCAGAACAGAATAACAAACTTGCAGATGTCCAGGGATGTGTTTAGGCTCTAGAGGCTTGAAGAAGTGTGTTCCTCTGCCTGCGGGGGTACGGTGCACCAGCAGAGCTGACTGCTGATGGCCAAGCAGAGCTCAGTCAGAGCTAGTAGTCCTGTGGCAGCACCTGATGGGACTTGTTTTTATCTGAGCAATGCACCTTCAGTTTTTCCAGCAGTGATGTGTTTCCTAGATATACTTGGGTTTTATTGCTAGAAGACAATCAATCTAGCATCATGTCCCTTATTTCAAACTGTGGCCAGCTGTGGTATCTGTGAAAAGTCCTCTTGTAAAAGGATCCCATAGGGAAGGAAGGTATCTTCGAATCATGCATCATCCTTCCCTAAAAGACTTGAGCTTTTGGCAAAACTAAACTTAATCCCTTTGTTTAGCTTCTGGATACCTTTGTTTCGTGTGGTCACACAAAAACCAGATGCCAGCTCCCAGGTATGTGAGAGTGCACTCATTTAAGCTCAGGGTGATTGGACAGCCCAGTGTGTGCCCCTTAAGCCCAACAAATTCTTTACTTGATCATTTTATTTCTGCTTGGAATTGGTGTCTTTCAACTTGAATTATTGTAGCCCTCATTCATGTAAGATTCTTCTATGTGATGGGATTTTTAACATGGTACGTGGGGGTTAGTACTAAGTATGACTTCTAATATTTAAAATGTTCTAGTTATATACACTGCTGAGGCACAATTGTATGGTTTTAGTAGTTTACAAAATAACATATGAATGCTAAATAGAAGTAAATTTAGTAAACTGAATTCCTGGGCTATTCTGCCACTCCAAAACCAGAGAGATTTTAGTCAAAAAGAGATCTTGCTGCAAAGAGAGTTGATAAGATTTATGACCTATTATGCATTATGAGAAATTGACAAGTAGCTGAAAAAATTTCAAGAGAACAAAGTAATTATGAGGACTACATGTAATCTGTGCTCTGTTGCTGTTTCTCTCTTTATCATAAATAACCTTAATCCTCATCCAGGATTAAAATTCAGTGTATTTTTATCCATGCAACGTCCTAGATAAAAGATACTTCCATCTATGTTTTTATATACTTTGCATTCTGGAGCATTTTGTAATTTTACTTAAGGGATACTTCTGTCTATATATCTCCAGTGCTGCAATTAGAGAGGACGTAGGATAGTTTGTCATACATATACCTGAGGTACATGATTTTGCTAAGCATAATTGAATATAGAACTGTGTAATTCAAGCAAGCAAATTCATACACAAAGTTTCTATAGCATTTTGTGAGTTTTTTCAAATTCCTTTAATATTAAAGGACCCATCTGCAAGTGAGCCTTCCTATGGAGATGAATCAAATCTCTCCCCAAAACTGTGATTGTAAAATGGTATAAAGTATCTGTTACCAGTTGTTTAATGACTGGTAAGAAATTAAGTGAAAATCTGGACAAAATGTAATCTGCATTTCCTTAAAGAGCAGATAAAATCTAATAATTTTTTTAACCCAGATTGAGGTTTCCAAAATGCTGCATGTTATTTACGATGAAGTTTAATTACTATGAAATTTCACTACTCCAGCTAAAACACCTGTCAACTAACTTACATGCAACAGGTTTATGGAATCTTTGGAATTAAATGTTACTTTCTCAATAATATATTATATTTGTTATTAATTTGTCCATAAAAAGCAGGGTTCCATAGCAAAACCCTTTTTAATGGTGAGTTTTGGGAAAGTTGTTTGGGATATTGCATTCTAAAAAGTTGAGTATTACCGAGAAGTACAGATTAATCAGATGTTACTGGGACTCTATATAAATAAATGAGCATGGGAATGATGTTTATGTTGTCATGACTGGAGGAAATTTTTGTATGTTGCTGGGATTTTCATACTGGTAGTGTAACTTTTATCTCTGCAACATGTGGTAAGTGATCAAAACTCATACCTATGCATGCATCAGCAAAGTTAATATTTCTTTCTAATTTTTTCTTCTCTGACCAATAGCTTCTCTAAATGGAGAGAGAGCAGTAGAAAGTTCATCAGCAAACTGCTGTCAAGACCTCTGTCAGCCTGACAGCTTTACCCCTCAGGACTATTTGGATCAGTCCTTTTAGCTGTAAAGAAACCTGCTTTTCTAGACTATTTCAGGGACTCATCTCACTGCCTTTGTGGTTGGGGAAAGAGACCACAGAGGCAACTTCTTGCCCATGTAAGTTTAATGCAGCAGAAAAAGCAACAAGGGAGTTAAACTGAGGAAGATTTAATCTACTTTATGGTTTGGGTTTTTTTGCCCCCTAAGCTTTCACCATAGATATAACCTAACTCTTTGCATATCTGTGAATATCCTGTGTTGCAGGTTATACCCCTTCCCTCTATACACCTGATGTTTCCTAACCAACCAGCGAGTGCTCAGTAGAGCCTATTGCTCATGTTAGAGGAGCTGCCCTCTTGGTCACTTGTGTAGACTGTTAACGAGCAGCCTGGTGAAGCATCCAAAGGAGATTAAGTCAATTCATTTACCTGCCAGACTGAGTAGGAATTAGTTCCAGATGAGAACCTCTACATTATAAGTGAGCTGGGTTTATGCTTTTGTTATACTTATGGGGGGAGATTAGTGTGCCCCAGAGTGCTTCAGCTTGCTCTGAACTAGAATAAATCAGCTCTGAATCTTTCTCAACTGTTTAGCAAAATAGAGCCCCTGCTCACTGAGTGTCCTATAAGGAAGGTACTGCAGGGTTTTACTGTAGCTCCCAGCAGCTCTCCCAGTGAGGGTGGCTCTCAGGTAATACCCATGTCATACCTTACAGCTCCACACTCATATTTTAGAAATGTTAGGGCACTGGAGGTAGAACTGAATGCCAGTGTTGAGGCAGTTGAATCCTACAACAGATTTTCATCAGCTACAGTAGGAAATCATACTGCAGCAATGGCCTGTACACACATTTAGAAACCTATATTTAGTCTTGTTTCAAATGAAACTCTACACGCTCGGTCTGAATCTTCTGTACAAACCTACGCATTCTCTTCCCTACAGGCAACCTGACAATTCATGCACCAGCTGATACTGTTTTAGCCTTTTGTCTCCTATGTGAATTGACCTCCTTAAAAGAGGGTTTATGGTCTTATTCAGTCTGTGGTATGTAGAAAGTTGTGAATATATTCCATGTAGAGAGTTCAATTTGGCTTTTTTCTCCCACATTAAAGACAGTCACTGTCAAGAAAATGTTGTATGTTACTGAAAATTGTAATAACCCACACTTACATTTTCAGTATTTTATTTAGGATATGCTTATTAGTGTTGGTAAACTCTTTTCCATTTCTTGAGTGTAATTCATAGACCAAAATCTTTCTTTAACTCAATGACCATGCAACAAGACAGTCATAAACTCTTGTTGAAAATTTGCTATACACAATCTTCAGATAATGAGAATGGTAGAGTTCATCTGAGTACTCAGCTTCAAAAAGATTAAGTCACCTAAAGAAATGAAAACCCTTAATCAAGGATAGACTGTTTTAGCCTTCTTGAGAGTAAGATAGTGATTGGAGAAAAACCAAGTTGGTCTAGTTGACTTAGGAGAAACTTCTTCTTTTTGTAAAAAGGTGACAGGCAGATATTGGATACAAAAGGCAGGTGCAGTTAGCCATGTAGCCAAGTCAAGGAGCAAGCCTAATGCTTCAAACTACACAAGTTTCAGGCAGGTTTGGCAGGCAGTCTTATGCTAATATAGTATGTGTGTCTCAGAAACTGTGCTCCTTTTGCAATGCCAGAGAAAGATGTACCCTATCAAAAGTTATTGCAGCAAAAGCTTTATGGAGTCTCAGCATCTGTTGCATACTGCTAGGTACAGTTCTCTCCAGACTATGTGCCTAGATTTCCAAGTTATCTGTTGGAAAGAGAGTTGAAAGCTTGACAGATCTGGAAGTCTATTAGAGAGACCCAATGATAAAAATAAATTAATGCTTCAGTGACTGTAATTACATGAAAAATAACTTGATTTTTAAGTCTCTTGCTATGGGAGTTTATGTCTAAGTTAAATTTGATTAAGAAAGCTGTTAAATTATTGCTATTTTTTTCTCCCAGTGAAGACTACGAGGAGAAACTGTTAAGATTCCAAGGACTGCAGATAGGCTTTCAGTCATTTGTAAAACTGTTACGCAATTTGTTTCGCAAATACAAGACTTACGCATTTCTTCATTTTGTAAGTCTTGTTAGAGAAGCTTCTGTGGTGGATTGACCTTGTCTGGCTGCTAGAGACTCCAGCAGGACAAGGGGAGAAAATAAGATGGAAAAGCTCATGGGCTGACATAAAAACAGGAAGTTTGTTCACCAACTACCACCATGGATAAAACAGACTCAGCTAGGGGAAGGTTGATTTAATTTACTGCCAAATAAACTGGAGTCAGACTGTGAGAAGCAAATACAAAACCTAAAATACCTCTGCGCTCCTCATTTCTTTCCAGTCTCAACTTTAGTCCTCCATTCGAAACTCCTCTGCCTTGTCCAGCCACGTGGCACAGGGGCATCAGGCATGGGCTGGGACCAGTCCATAAAAGCTCCCTCTGTTGCTCCCTCCTCCTCCAGCCTGGAGTCCTCCATGGGCTGCAGTCTTTCAGAAAAATACCTTCTCCCATGTGGATTCTCCAGAGGCTGCATCTTCTGCCAGGAAAACCTTCTCCAGCATAGTGCTCTTTACGCGATGTAGGGGAATCCCTGCTTAGGGGACTGCAGTGCTTCCTCCCCTCTGCCCTCCCTCTCCTTGGGGCTTGGTTCTCACACGTTCCCCCTCACTCCTCGCTGCCTGTGCTGTTTGTGCCGTTCTTACACCCGCTGCCCCGAGCTGCTCCCGTGGGCCGTGGGCTCAGCCGTGTCCAGTGGTGGGTGTGTTGGAGCCTCTGGAACTGGCCGTGTCTGGCACGGAGCAGCCCGTGGCTCCCTGCAGCTCCTGCTGCTGCCCTCCTGGGGCACCTGCATCCCACATGGCTTCAGCCCTGCCCTCTGCAGTCAGCTTTCTTAGGCCTCAGGATAGTTTCTCTTTCTTTCTTGGCCATTTCTTTTTGTAGCTCTGTATATCATGGGATCAGCTTGCCATGTTCTGCTTAATCACTTTTCTTTGGCAGTAAGTACCTGTAGTTACTGTTGTCTTCAGTGAACTGACTGGATGAAATCCTTGGATCTGATGCATGAAACAGTAGCTTGTTTTCAGGGTATATGATGCAGAGTTTTAGAACTTTACTTTGGAAGACTTTCCATTTTTCTTAATTTCCTATCTTTTTTTTAAAAGCAGAAGATCCTTTATACAGTCAGTGGCACATGGGTTACAATCATCTTTATTCACTTGCTTTCATTTCTCATTTTGTTCTTAACTTCCATTAATTTTTCTGATTACAAACAAATTTTGAAACTCTGTCATGGGAAGTTTTAAGGCAGTGTTACAGGCTTTATTTCCACTATAAGCTAATTTATAATTAAATATTTACTACATAATAATGCTTTGCTTAGAGAACCACTGTTACATTATACATTGTGTCATAAATTAAAATTACACAAAAACAACTTTGTGTACACCAAGTGGATGAAAATTAGTTAAATGTTGATCACAGATCTAATCATAAAGTACCATCAACATAAAATGACTGTCCTCCTATTTTAGCCCCAGAAGGATCACATTTGGGGTTTAACTATTTTAACATTTGCTTTTAAAAGCCACTCTTTTGGAGGTGCTAAATTATGACAAGAAGAGCTTCCTCATGTACAGCACCTTATATTACTTGTAAGTTGGCAGTTTTTCCAAAACTCATCTGAAAGGGTTTTCTGTGCCCTTTCACTCAGTGAAGGCCTTCACTTAGTTTGGTAGGAATCTGCATTTTAGTGTTTTCTTAGATGATCATTGCTAACTAAAATCTCTATTTTTTACTATATTTACATTATAAATGTAGCTTCCACAATTTTTCTTGACTAAGAAAATCACCTTTTACTCCTTGCTTCTATTTTGATTTTATTTTTCTGTCCTTTTAAGTATATAACCTGTCCAGGATATATTTTAACAGTAATTATTATTTCTTAGCAGTTTATCCTACTGAATAGCTAGAAGGTATGTATTATCTCAATCTTTTTTCCTTTTTTATTTTTAGTAACTTCCTGGATGGCTGACTTTGTCTGCCCAGTAATTTCCTTTTACAATTTAAATGTCACGTATTACTGTATTAAATGAGTGCAAAGAACTCAGATTCCTGTGCTTCAAAAAGCAAGGAAAGATAGCATTGTTCAAGATTAACATAGTATACAGCAATTCTTAGGCTTCTGTATAAAAAGCATTTTGGGATGGCTAAGTATAGCAAATACCATAAATGTTTCAAAAAGAAAAGTTCCTTGTGCTTACACAGCAAGTGATGTGGCATAGTCTCAGCAACAATTTCAAACAAAATGCTTAAGTCTAATTATATATTAGAGAGGATGAGAAATAAACATACGTAGATTTAGAAACTGAAGAGTCACTTCTGCTTTGATTTAATTTGAAAGACAGCCATTAAAATCGTACAGAGGACTTGGTACTATAGTGTGACTTATGCAGAGCATGACATTCAGTGCAGATCCTAAACCTTTCAGCTCTGTCATAGTCTGGAAGCAGCAAATTCTTACAAGGGTAGCAATACTCTTATCACTAGTGCTCAGGACAAAAGAAAATAGAGTAATCTTCTAGTGGTTGAATGCTAAACTTCAGAATTGTTGTTTCTTTAAAACAGGCAGGGGAGAAAAAAGTGAGGGATTTACAAATAAGGCTGCAGTGCCACATGGTTATTACAAAAGCTGCTGGATGTGCTTTGTTTGCATTTAGTGTCTCACATCCAATCTGTTGCAGTTTTCTGCTGTGCACTGAGAGTCCTGGTGAGCTCATTTGTAAGGTGGTTTGTCATAGTGCACGTGTGTGCAGGCTTGGCACTGTCTTATGCTGATTATACCTGAAGAGATGTAAAGCTCACCTAAAAGCACTTTTCTTAAAAGAGATAGACAACCCTGAATCCCCAAATGCCTTCTTTCTTTTCTGAAGAAAAAAAACTAATCCCAGAGGAAAAAACCCTACACCATGGAAAGGAAGTAGAGTTTTCTCTGAAGTAAGTTTTATTTGTCCATGTGTCATCTCTGTTCCAAATGCGGTAACTTCTGCTATGTGACAACAAAACAATCCAATTTTGTTGCTTTTCCAGCACACTAATTTCCTCATAATCCCTGATATTTGTCCCACTTTCTCCCTATTGTCTGTCTCACAATTTTTTTCCTTGACTTGCTGTTGCCTCACTATATTTTCTCTTCACCCTGCTTTGAACCTTTCTATCTGTTTGTCCATGTCCTCTTGGACATTTGTTCTTCTTGGCTACCTCATCTCACAAGTCTTCCCTTCTTCCCTGTATTCTTTTGTCTAAAGAACTGAAGTGGTTAAGGGAAAGTTATTAAAGACAACAGGGCCAGAAGAGTCTGACCTCCAGTAAACCAGTAGTACTTAAGCTGGGATAAACCGCTGGTTTTAGTATAATCACCTAAAACTTACAGAGACAACCAGAATAAAACAGTACTAACGTTATAAATATGTAGTCTACTGACCTGATTTCAGTGTGAAGTTAAAATTGATTATAAACTAGAGAGAAATACAAAGGAATGATTAAACTCAGATTCTAGAAACAGCAGATACTACTAAAATAAAATCTTCCAGAAAACCTCTCCCTGCATCTATGGTTGAGGATGGAATTGTCTGATTTGTCTGTTATGTCTGTTTTGGATTTAAATAACTGAAGTTGATTTGTTTGGCTGAGATAATTCTGCTGGCTGTATTACATAATCTGAATTTAAAAAGCTCAAAGATGGAGTCACATGAACATGCAAGGATCAAATCAAAACTGAGAGGAACAGTACTGTGCATAGAATGTTTATCACACAGCTTGGTCAAAACGATCTTTTCAGTTCACAAAACGGGCACAGTCTTTGAACCCAGCAGAAGGCTGATGTATCCAAAAGTTATTTTTTCCAGATATGCCATGTGATCAGAGATACTCCTGCTTCCTGCAAACTCCATGTTTGTGCTTAGTGTTCAGTTGCTTCAAATATGGCTGAATACTGAACAGCAAATATCAGTATGCAGGAAAGGTGATCCAAGTTTAGGCAGTAATAGATGGACCTCACCAGCTCTGGAAGCTGTTGCTACAGCAAGGCTACCTTCTAGCAAGCAGGGAATAGGAAAGTTCTCTCCTTAGCTGCTGACAGGGTTCTCTTTCTTTTACTTAAGGGATCTAGCGGGCCATTAAATTTCTTTTAACTCCTGGCACACACAGAAACCTGCAACACACAAATCCCTTACCTGATGAAAAAGATTGCTTGCTTCTCTTGAACAGGCATGTGAGCACAAGTCTGGCTCATGGTCCCTGTATTTGTACCACCATGGAGTTGGCATCCCTCTATTTCAGATAATGAAGAGGCAAAATACCCTTAACTGTTGCCTCTGCCCTGAATAGCCTTAAGTTGTCACTGCACTATATGCCTTTTATTTGTTTAGGAATTACAAAGCCTCATTAGATATCTGAGAATATACAGGTAAGTGCAGAAGATCAGAATGGTTCTCATCATCTAGCAAAGTTCTGATCTCAAATTTTAGCCTGTTTTTGTAACAGTAGCTTCATTGGATAATGAGATATCATTACTGTTTGAATTTTCTAAGTGTATTGTTCTGCACTGCTTTACATCATCTTACCTTATTGAAACTTCCCTCTCTCCCTGTGTGGTCTGCCAGTAGTATTGCAAATTCAGAACAGTAAACCTCTGATATTAATACTTGGTGTAGTCTGTAAATTGGCTGTCAACAATGTGCTGTTTAGATCAGTTAAGAAATTGTAATGTTCTTACAGTGGCACGAAACTCCTAGTGCGTTTTCCTGCCCCATTTTCCTTTTCCTTATCTTTTAAATCTTCTGTATTCAAACCCACAGTTGTTTAACCCTTTCTCAGTCTCCCATAGTCTCTGCTTTCCTAAAAATCTACACTTTTCCTTACCAAAACCATTGTTTTTCCCCATTTTTTTTAATAAATCTGAACTATCCACTCAAATTTGTTGTAGAACACTGATATTCTCTCTTCCCCTTCCTCAAATCTTCCATCCCAGATTTACTGAGATTCCTTTGTGCTCGAGCTTGATAGCACAGATAGCACAGACTTAATCAACTTAGCCTCAGACTCTGCACCTGGAGCGAGAGGTGGGAGAATTAAGAAAGGACCATGGACATCTCAGAAGGTAGGATCAACAAAGATGAAATTAAAAAAAACCCCAAACAACAAAAAGCCAAAAAATCTGTGTCATCCTTGTAGTAAGGGAGTAACTGCAAATCAGACGTTGAGCCAACTCTTACAGTATGTTGTGGTTCCTCAGGATACTCTGGTAGCTTTTTCATAAGAGGAGATCAGGTTGCTGGTCCGTGTAAGGACCAGAATGTTGAACAAATAAAGTGTATGTTTGCTTTAAAAGTAGCTATTTTAAACATAAAAGAAGTTGCTATGATGATATCAGTGGGAAGAATCTGCTTTCCGTAATTATAAGCATTCCATGCATTTACATTCATAACAAAAAGTCAGGCCTAAGTATTTCCAATTGTGTGAAAAAAACTATAAATTTAAGGGTCAGTCTGGGATAGGTGCTGAAACATGAATATATACAACATGTATAGGGCATAATCCTAATTGGTGCTTTGTCAAAACCCTCACTGGGCAGTAGTTATTGTTGCAAAGTAATAAAGGTACCATATGATGCTTGTTCCCCAAGCATAGAAAGTTCTGTCCAGCTAAATTTACACCATGCTGCCTTTTTTTTTTCCTGAAAACTAAATATTTCACAAATGCTCATTTTTGAATTTCACTCTTTCACTTAGAATTTATTTTCTTTTGTTTTTTTAATAAAAGTTAAAACATGCAGGATCAACCTGGTGGAGGTTTGTAATGATTTTGTTTGAACTTACATTTCCAGGTTTATGTTTAGTACTGTTATCTCTATGTGATGTAAAAAAGTATCTGTAACAGATCAGAAACCATTTCACATTTTTGTGCTCAGCCTCAGGAGGACAGTCCCAGACAGTGGTGGTGAGCCAGGGTTGTGTGTGGAGCTGCCCAGGCACAGGAGGAAACATATGCTTGATGCCACTCTCCTCCTGCTGTATCACTCAGAAATTAGATGCCTAATTTCACAGTCGGGTTGCAAGGCTCTGACGACCTTATCCTAGGCTTTGTGTGGACTTGGGAGTGTGGGAGCTCTGAGCAAAACTCATCAGACAAAACTTCTCAGCATAGGAGTTGGTGGGGAACAGAGGAAAATTCTCTCTAAGCAGAGTTCACAGTCATAAATCGTGATTCTCTGTGAGTGGAAAGATGATCAATCCAAGTGGTCAGAGAAGTTTTCTGTCAAGCTGCATGGCAGACATCACTGCAATGAGATGATCCTGCCGTATGCCAAAAGTATGCTTTTTTTCTTCTCCCAAACATTTTGTTCTTCCAAACAGGATTTTGGGCATTTGTTGTAACTGACAGATCCAAATGTGCTGCACATGCTCCCTTATGTTCCCTTGGCAACTTGTTACATCACCCATAAAAATCCTTATCCTAACATGAGTCTCACTCTGTTGTATATTCAGCCCATTCCCACTAGGGGCATTCCTGAACTGCCAGCCATTCTCTGTTGCCTTCTGTACCTATTTACATAGCCAGTGATAATCCTCCTCTTCCTCACAGCCCCTGAATTTTTGCATCATGTCTTCATAGTGCTGTATTAGTCTCAGCTCCACTGACTCTTCCTGTAGATCCAAGAAGTGTCTGTAAGCTTTGCTTGTTTCCTGTGTCCATTTTTCTTTCCCCTGAATTGCCTCTGCAGACAGAGGTGCCCAGAACAGATCTCCTGGTGACCCTATGCTCCTGGTTGCTGCCAAGGCCATTATGTTCCTCTGATTAACTCAATAATGATAGGCATTGTACAGGCTGGGAACCTCAAATACATGTTTTAGGCAGACAGCGTCTCAGACCTAGAAGGGATGCCATCAGCTGTTCACACCTGTACTAGTTTGAAAACAAATCAGTGGGAGATCTCAAGTCAGAATTATAACTTAATAGAAAAAATTAAAAATAAATGCAATAGTACAAGAACACTGACAGAGTCAGGATACAACTGACACCCTGTTAGTCAGGGTGGTGGTACCAGTCCAGATGAAGTGGTCCTGTTAAAATTGCAATCCTGTAGAAACAGTCTGGTTTTTCACCTGAAGGTCCAGTGGTGGCTCTTATCCTCTGGGAATCCAGTAGGTAGGGACTGCTTGTGCCGTTCCAAACCCCAGATTTATATCCAGGTGGGAATGCTTGTCTCTTCCCCCCTGGGCGGGGCATCTCACAATGGGCTGATGTAATTCTATGAGTTATGGGGTGGGTCCTCCATTGCCCATTAAGCAGAGACAGCTCCCCGAGGGTGTTATCAGGGATGAGTCATGGTAGGAGATAGCGAATACTGCCCCACTTGCTTTAACAGCTTGTGAAGATGAAAATAGAATACATGCTTACATTGTAACCTAGGACACCTTACTTCAACACAGGATAGAGAGACCAAATCTCTGAAATCTCTGGAGATGTGTATATATATATATATATATGTATATGTATATATGTATATATATATATATGTATATGTATATATATATATATATATACAGACACAGATATGCTATTAATATAATACAGCTTGGTTCTCACTATATCATATTGGAAGTTTTCAAGCACTCAGTCACTCCACCAGCTTTTGATAGAAGTAGTCTTAAGCTCTGGAATAGCAGAGGAAGTAGCTCTGTTCATAGCTATGTTCATACATCGTGGCGCATCCTTGGGAAAGAAAATGGGTCAACGTGCTGTGGGCTTTCCACAGTCCCTTGTGTCAGTACAGTACCTCTCCACTCAGAGCTTCTGGTTATATGTATGGTTTGCTTTAGGGCAGAAACCTGTGTAGATAGTGAGACAAGTGAGATAGACCTTCTATCAGTAAAGCCTGTAACGTAGCTGAAGAACAATAAGGCCATTTCTCAGTGCTTTACTCTTGAGAAAATCCCAGAATTTCTGATGTTTGAAGGCACCTCTGGAGATCATCAAGTCCAAATCCTTGGTTAGAGCAGGCCCAAGTAGATTGGGTTGCCAGGATTGTGTCCTTTTAGATTTTGAATGTCTCCAAAGATGTAGAATCCATAACACTGTTTTAAATATTTTTTTGTGTATGGTTAAAATACAAAATCAAAATTTATTTAATGCCTATCAATTTCCCTATGATCTGCACTAGTTGACCAACTCACTTTCCTTTCCATGAGCTTTCTTATAAATAATTATATATATATATAAAACATGTAAAAGAGGAGTATAAAAAGATAAATGATAGTGTTGTCGTGCAAGCTCCCACAGAAGTGATGAACACTGCCATCCACGATTAAAGGCAGTCTTGTTCTGAGCATTTCTTTTTTTTGGCTGCAATTTGTAAATATATAAGTGGATAAATGGAGGGAAAAGCTGCTGGCGAGTTGCCTCCGTTTTATGAATAGCAGCTAAAACTTTGTGTCAATCCTGATGTAAAGCTCTTTCATGCTGTTTACCTTATTTTGTTAGATTTCTGTAATGCAAAAAAATATTTGAGTTCCATGAGTATCTGTAACTATGGAAACCATGAAGTGATTAAGAGGAGTACAGCTTCTCTGGCTCATTACGCCAGCCAAATGTTCAAATAGATATACAAAACATTTTAGTTTTTTTTAAGAAGGTTAGAAGAAGACATAAAAATTAGCTATGAGATAATTTCTAAGGTAACTTAATGGTTTATGAAAAATGAATTTGATATTACAGAAAATGTGACTATCAGTTACTATGTTACTAGTTACTAGTTATCTACTATGTTACCAGAAGAAACTAAAGGAAATTCAGGAAAGGGAAATAAATTTGAAAAAGAAACTAATCTGTGAGGAGTGAGACCAAAGCTATAGTCTTGCTTTAGAAGATCACAGCTGTAACTATGACAATGAAGTTGTTGTGGTATTTTTTTAATACGGTGTATTAACTAATTTATTT
This sequence comes from Daphoenositta chrysoptera, assembly GCA_013397915.1. NCBI lineage: Eukaryota > Metazoa > Chordata > Aves > Passeriformes > Daphoenositta > Daphoenositta chrysoptera. Next base: position 1,556,031 of record VZRO01001341.1, on the reverse strand, counting down.
GTGTAGCACATTTAGAAAATAACTTGCAGTTTTGATGTTAACTCCTTGAATCACTGCTCCACTGCATCTTTGCTGCCTGTGGCAGCAGTGTAGTTGTGTAGGCAGTGTAGTTGTGGGTTTAGAAACCTAGGCCAGGAATATGATCAGAACCAGTACATGAACTGTGTGCTCCATTGCCTAAAATTAGGCATCTGATGCCATTTCTGATGCCCCATGTACATAAGACACGTACATTTGGCTGGCACATGGGACCTACCTCCTGGGGCAGCAAGGTGGGATATGCTGACTTACCGCTGAAGGCACTAGTCTATCATTAGATATAGGATTTTATTTTATTTCACTGTTTCTGCTTGAAAGTGAGTGAACTCTCTTTGGCTGGAAACCTAAATACCTGACATGCCTATAGTCATTTCTGTGTAGACAGAAACAATTTAGGCATCTTACTCGAATCCTTATTTGTACACATAGAATCCCATTGGAAAACATAACATCTCAGTTAACTGAAAGGCAAGCAGAAAAAGAGTAGTAAGGACAGTCTCTTGTGCAAGTGGAAAATTCTGGTAAGGCAGACTTCTAAACATCCCTCCTGGAAGTTCTCAGTCAAGCTTGTAAATGGCACCACAGGCTTTAAGGTGACAGGTAGATCTGTGAGCAGTGCAGCCTCATTTGCTATGAACATGTCTTGTGGTTGAATGGCCCTGTCGATTCTGTGACGCCAAAAAAAGATTGCGCTAATGAAATACTTATAGGGCTTTTATAGAACTGCATGTTTCACGTAACTTTTAAGAATATAATCACTTGAAAACTTTTTTTATTGGATTTGTCCAGTGGGGTAACACATTATTGTAGGGTGTGGGCAGAAAAGGGGGAAGAACCCAATCAGCTGTCTGCAAAGTCTTCCTTTTCTTGCCGAACTGGAATAAAAGTATCTAACTAAAATCCTAAGTTCTGAAGAAAATCTGCTCTGCACAGGAATGGAAGAACAGGGAGTACTAAAATGTCTTTAATGTCACTGTCGTGAAATGGCTGAGCCCTGTATGTCTGATGACCATCAGCATGGGCAAAGTGGTCCTCTCCCTGATTGGAGAGATGGGCAGCAGAGAATTGCAAGGTCCTGTTGAATCCTTCAGTCTAGGAGGAGAGGCTTTAGAAAAATGAGAACCTAGACTCCTAGGCTACTTCTTTACTAACAAGTTAAATGTAATCTGGGATTATTCCTAGGTTTTAGAATATCAGTGTGAATAAACTGACACAAGGCTTCTTGGCAAACTCTAGGTCTTCTGCCTTTACTACTTACCAATCTTTCCTGGGAGTTGAGGAGTTGGGGTGTTCTGTGGTGCACAACTTGTATGGAGTCACCTTGCTTTGAAGTAGAGCAGAGATCCTAGCACAGATACAGACTATGTTGTGTCATTTATTTCAGTGCTCAAAAATGTTTCTGTGGAGTCTAGTGTGCTAGTATTGGTGTAATTTCAAGATGTAATTTAATGGGAGATGGTGAGACCGTGCTGTAGGGAAAACATACCCTTATCCCCATTTGCCTCTGTTTCTGATCACATGATTTCACTACTCATCATTCCCTCCATGGAAAAAACCAGATGTGACAGAGAATGAAACCAGTTTAAGAAAATACAGTTAAGTTTCTACTATGTTTTTAAATACAAGTGGCTCCTGGGAGAACCTGACAGTCAAGGAACAGTACACAAGCGAGTATATGGCACAGGGAACCTTCATGTGAGCAAGAAAGGGAGAGAACAAACCCAGATGGGAAGAAAGGAGAACAAGAGAGGAGGGAGTTGGGGAGAAGACCTTCCCTTTTGCTGAGCAGGAGCTATTGGATGAACCCAGCTGTCTGTACATTTTGGAAAATATATTTAATGAAAACTTGGACTCACAAGCACACTTTCATTAGAAAGGCAGAGTTGTTTACTTACTAAGATTTTGGGGTAATGTAAGTATTCAAGTAGATTTCAGTTTCATTTATTTATATTTATTGGAGTGAAGTGATTGCAACACTTTAGCTAGGATTTTATTACAGAAATAATTTTGATATAGCAAAAGAGATAAATGCAATGCTGTATAATAATTTCACGGTTTGCTGCATGTTTTTATATTATCTCAGAAACATTAAGTGATATATAATCTAACTTAATTTTGTGAATGAATGTTTTGTAAGAGCTAATTGTTATTATTACTTCCCTTTGACTTTCAAGAGATGATTTGTAGGGTGGTGGCAGAGCTCTGCTGAAGTTAATGGTGCCTCAGGCATTGAAGAAGGTCTGCCTAATTAGTTGTGTTTGAAATAACTAATGTCTTCCAAAAGTGCGTAGAAGGAATGTAAATTAAATCAATAACCTGAAAAAATGTTGTTTGTACACCCTTCAGAAGGGAAATAATTAAGATAGTGTGAAGGTTCAGTAAGGAATAGGTTGTGGCCTGCTCTATAGCATGCTTGTAACCTAATTTCTGCATAGGGATGAAGCAGGATGCATGGGAGTCAGCCTAACTGTGGGATTGCAATTTCTAAACTCCAGAAGCATAAAGGAGTGTGCTTCTTATGCACCCTCCTCAGAATCCGGGCTGGGTGAAGAATTTGGGGAACTTGCTCTGACCTCAGTCTGAACTTTGCCTGGCATGTGTCACATAAATTTGGTACAACTTTTGTGCCCCCCCCAAATGTGACTTTAGCTTCCCAGTGCATGTTTGAAAGTTTCCAAATTTGAATTTGAAAAAAGCCTTTTTTCTGCATTCTAAAATGCAGGTTTGAAATATGTAATTATGTAGAACCGTTCTTATTTTTGTAACTGAAAATGCTTTTTCTGTGTGTATAGTTATATATATAACTTACTATGGGCTCTTTCAAGTTGGAATTTCATGTTGTGTTAGTACAGGAATTCTGTTCCTCCTCATTGTGGATCACATTCAACAGTACCTGTAAGAGTAAGTTTGAGGAATATTTTTTCTGTGAATGAAATACTCTGTATTCCACATGAAGGCAAGCATGGGATCCTTCTAGCATGTTTTCACGCAGCCTGTGAAGTTTCCACATGAATCTGTGTGGGAACTGTTGACCCACCTCTGCTGAGCCCTGTGTGTGCAACCGGTTTTTTTGCTATGTAGCAGTAAAGCCCAGAACCCTTTGCTATGCTGTGAAAATGCACCTTTTTCCAGAGCCATGCATATGAACCCGTTGAATGAAGAACACCCTTTCACTGGTTCTCTTTGATAGCTTCATGTGTGAAATTGCGTTGACATGTGCAAGGATGCAATAAACCAGAAACAAACCCAGAAACAAAAACCAGACTCTGGATGTCTTGAACAACTTAATGTAGCACTGCATCAGAGCTCACTGTCCAGAGGAGAGTAAACAGAAACTATTTTTGAAGTGACAGGCCAGAGTAAAATTATCTAACACTCTTCATTTTACTGATGCATCACGTGGACGTCCAGAAGCCACATTAGAGAACTGTAATCCTTCATCAGAGCATTTGTTTGGTTGCCTAACATCTGTGGTTTGTTAAGATAAGTTATTACACAGACCTGCTTTAGTTTAGATTAGTTTGGACCACATCCCAGTATATTCAATCAGGATATAATTCCTGCATGCTGCTGAATTGCCTGCTCCACATACTTCTCTAAAAATGTTTTTCAATATACTGTTTTGTCACTGAAACTCTTCTGTCACCTCAATTTTTGATTTTTTTTTTTTTTCCTCTTAAAGAAAAGCTTTTATTATTTTTCCTTTTGGACCGAATATATCTCAAGGCAACCATAGCATTTTTTAATTCCTGAAGAGATTCCTAAACAGGGATGGTAGTATAGCTTCTGTGTGAGTATAATACAGATTTTCTACATGTGTAATCTGGTGATTGGTACGTATTGTGTCCAAGATGCAGAGTTTAAAAATAGCTGTAAGAAAATGGGTTTGTATTTACTTGTCTAGTATTTCTTCTTTCAGTATTCTGTATTTTTCAGTGTCTATTTGTGCTTCAGCTATTCCTGTTTGTTTGTATCTCGAAATATTTTGCATAAAATTAATTACCGTATCAAAGGTGATTATGTAAATTAACAGTATTTTCTTGCAGTTTGTTACATAATTTAGACATATTTTAAATTATTGAATACATTAAGTTGTAAAGGAAGTATGTTACTGGGCTTGCATACATACACATGTATGTGATTTAATTAGGATACTTTAATTTTAGTTTAGTATTCCTTATCCTTCCTTTAAACAAACTCTAGCTGATTAATTTTTATATTAAGACTTTTTTCAACTTTTCTTGGAAACTGATAAAATAGAGGTAATGACATTTTCTGTGACTGACTTTGGTTTATAGCATTAACATAGATTTTATACACAGACACATTTGCATGCACACTCTTGCTGTCTAATGAGCTAATAGTTGTGGCAGATCCTATAAAAGCATTTTAAAATGTGGCTTTTTTTCCTTTTAGCCTTGCTGGGTTTTTTGAATACCTGTTATAATAATCTGATAGATTAAAAGTCTGTTCTATTTAGAACAGATAGTCTAATAAACTGAATTGCTGGTTTGTGAGGTGTACTAGATGGAATAAATTAGATGTTTTGGAATCAAGGGCTTTTTTTGTTTGTTAAAGGTCTAGCATTTATCTTTGTCAAAGTTGCTGTTTCTATTATCCTACTGGGTGTTATTTGTTTTTGTCATGGTATATGTTTATGACCCTGCTGGAATAATTGTAGCTCTTGATTAAGGTTGGGGTTTTCTAAATTAATATATTAGTAGATACTTTATTATCCTTCTTAAGTAGAAGAAATACAACAGTTATCTTTTGATAAAGGTCAGAGGGTAAAGAGTTGGATGTATTCCCTGTGTGGTTTCATCAAACAGTGCAGAAATGCTCTTGGAAGTTCTGATGTAGTTTTCAGACCTAAAAAGATAGTCTATTCTAGGGTGTTTTAAATAAATTTTAATTACTTTAAATATGTAAAATACCTAATGTTTTCATTGTGCATTGTAAGCTATGCACTTCCTCTGCAGGCCAGAGAGTAAAAGAGCTCAGTACTAGAACTTTGGCCTGTTTCAATTTCCATGAAGTGGTTTCTTCCTTTTCTTTTTAATTTTAAGCGCTGTATAATTTTGTGACTGTTGCATCACTCCTGTGTTTACAGAAAATAATTTCAGCATATTTTTCCTACCAACTTTTCTCATCCTTCTCAGCCTCATTACAATTTTACCCATTACATTCCATATTAAATTAAGAGATTTTCTTTACCATTTTCCTTAATAATATTCAGGTTTGTTTCCTCTCATCTCCATTTTTATTTCTGGTAAAAATCCTCTCTCTTCTATATCCTTCATGCATTTTGCCTGTCTTTTCTTCTTTCTGAAAACTGCTTTTTACTTTGTCTAATTTTTTTTTTCTTAAATTTTCCCATTCTTTAGTCTTGATTAACCATTTATTTTTCTCTGGTGAGTTGCGCCTGTACATAAGACTGTCTCTACAGTATACAGGCTTGAAACATAAAGTCTTGCTTTAACGTGTGTGCTCCTGTGTATCTGTGTGTAAGGAATTAAAACCCCCAATTTTTAAAAAAAATCCTAAGCACCACAGTCTATGTACACAGCTTAATTGTGATTTACGGGGACACGTTTGTTTATTATTTGCAGCTATAACTCAAAGAGATAATGATGATAATTTCCAAGTAGTACAAAATATGGTACTTTTGCATTTCCTTCATTGGTGCATTTAGTGGTTTAGTTGGTTAGTAGATTTCTTTAGGTTTTACTTTACACCTCTGATAAGTAGTTGCTGCAGGTCTAGCTAAAATCATGCACAGTACATGCTGAATCTATTTGCAGGATAATGCTAAGTTATGTAATGTGAGAAAATTTAATTACAAGGAAATACAGTGTCAGTTTTCTGTGACCACAGAAGTTGGGAGTCAGCTGGGCAGGACACTGCCCCCTGAGGTCCAAGTCCTGTTTGCAGTCTGGGGGGCTTGTCTGTCCTGGCAGCGGTCCACACCAGTGAAAGCAACCCAGCCCACCCCCGCTGCATCAGCCCCCCAACAGGCGCTGGCCATGGCCGAGTCTGTGCAGAGGAGGAGTAGGGCTGGGCTGAGGGAGGATTGCCACAGGTAGGACTGATGTATATTGACAACATATTTTGGAGAAGCTCGCATAGCATGTGCCTGTGGGCTGCTTGGCTCTAGCCAGTGCAGAAGCATGTTCTGGGTCCTGCCACGAGCGCCAGCCTCAGCAGTTCAGAGGGCGAGAGGCCGCACCTGCTCTGCGGTAGTGAGCATGCATTCCGGGCGCCGGGAGGTAGCTGCACTGACTCTTCTTGTTGTCTTCAACTAGGTTATGTGGGTATGCAATTTATGTCGAAAGCAACAAGAAATCCTAACGAAATCTGGAGCCTGGTTTTTTGGAAGTGGACCGCAGCCCTCGCCCAGTCAGGACGGAACGCTGAGTGATACGGCGACTGGCGCAAGCTCGGATGCACCCAGAGAAAAGAAAGCCCGGCTTCAAGAGCGATCGAGGTCACAGACTCCCTTAAGTACAGCAGCTGCCTCATCACAGGAAATCTCTTCTTCCACTGTGCAGTCTGACCGTAGGAAAGGAGCAGAAGTGTCGCAGCCAGCTATGGGCCCGGACCAAAAGCAAGCTTCAAGGTCTAGAAGTGAACCTCCAAAAGAGAGGTAATGCTTTCTGTCTATATAGAGACTACAGTTATAAGTGCTAGTTCAGCTGGGCCTTCTGTATGTTTGCTACAGTGCAAAAACAAAGAGTAAATTGATTTACTGACCAGGGAAGGAAAAATTTTTGCTAGCAAATACTTTGTCTGTGCAATAAAAATGAGGAAAAAAAATATTTAATGGATCTTGCCATATACTTCAATGCATTTCAGTGTACACTTTTAATATAGAATTTTAGGTTACTTAGAAATTATAAATTTGACTGGTATTTTAAAGTTATTATACAAAGACCAAGCCTTTAGCTTTACTCAATTTTTTAAAGTAACACTCTCCTGAAAAATCCACACCTAAGCAATCAGAAAACCCACCCTGTGGAATTCTTTCATATAACCTTATGTGCCATCTCTTTATCAATGATATTTCCAATTTTATTGTTAAAAATAATACAAATAGAAAACCTCATTTACCTGTGTGTGGTTAGCATTCATGTAGAATAGCTGTAGTACCATCTTGAATTCAGAGCAAGTTGTTTGCAATAATAAAGGAACCAGAAGCAAACTATCTTACTTGAAGTGAGTAAATGAGTTAATTCCTGAGCTGCGTTCTATGTGATAAATGTGTTGAGGACTAGCAAATCAAGAGAGGTTAATGTGATGAAACAGTTGCTGTTCTTTTGGCTGCTGTCTGGCAGATGGCAGAGCAGTTGAGGAGGGAGCCTGTGGCAACAAAACAAGAGTCTGCCATAGAAGATTCTCCAGATTCTGGCCAGAATGGTTGATGATTTCTTTTTCCCTAGCTATTGGAGCTGAAAATGGATGATGAGCAGTGGCTAGTAACTTACTGTGTGGGTGAGATCTGTCTGGGTTTAAATGTATCAAATTCAGGTTAGTGTTCTGTATATGTATAGTGTAAATGAACATATGATGCCCTCCCCTAATTCTGTTGATTTTTGTCGCCTGACACAGGGAAGGCCCCCAGAACAGTTGACATTTCTAGGGCAGCAAAACACTTCATATTTCTGCTTTGCTGTCCAAAAGTGAGATGTTCATGTTAATTACGCAAAATTAGTGTTCTCTACTTGCAACTGAGAGTTTCAAATTAATTCCAAATGTTCTGATTGAAGACCATCTATGGTAAGCTCAGGTTCCATTTATTGCCAGAAACTCAGGTGGAACAGGAGATGGGGGAAAAAAGAGAAGGGAGCTTAACATGGATGATATCCAACTTTGTTCCGTCAGATACTCTGTGAGGGTCTTTGATATGTAATCTAAAGATGTGTCAGTTGTGGAAGAGAAGATTCAGTGCCACAAAACAAAGTCCTAGTGACTTTGTCCCAGTGTGCATTCATCTCAAATACACTGTATAGCTGTGTTCATCTTTCTTCAAAATCAATGGATTCATATGTGAACTGCTAAATGAAAGGGCAACTGCAATGATGAGAGAAATAAAAATATCCAACATGAGGGAATTTTATGGTTCTTCAGCTTGCTTGTTTTCCCAAAGCAAAATATGAAAGAGAAAATAATTTTTGTGCAGCCTCATTATTTACTGGTTTTGTACTTTGTCTGCATAGAGGAATAAACTTTTCATCCTCTTTTATTACTAGAGAAAGGAATGCCATTAATTTATCTCAAGTAATCAATTTACTTTCCTTTATATGCTTATGAAATGGGCACTTCTTTTTAGAGTTTTAATAAGATAAATCAAACTAGTTTAAGAATGATTTCTGGTTATATTATCTTTTGCATTTTTTTTATATCTATATTGCTTCTTTCTGTAATATTATTGTGGTAGATACTCCATTTGGTGGTATTTTTATCTGTGCTGTCAGGGCACTTGAAGTGAATTGTGTGGTTAGTCTGTAACTTTCATGACTGCTGCCAGAAAAATGGAGAACATACTCCAGTACTCTGTCATAATGCTGCAGTTACTACAAAGACAACTCTGAGTCATCCTACTTGCAGGGGTGAATTATCTCTCTTTATCCATGTCAATTTTTTTTTTTTATTTTACTCATTAATTGGACCATTCATTATTTATGTTTTTGTGGGCTCCGGAAGTTGTCTGCTATTGGAAAATAAAATTAAGATGGAAGGATTAATATATTTAATTCGTGTTAATGGATTCAGTACTTTTCTGTTTTGCCATAACTTATCCTGGATTAGAATTTGTTTTCCATAACGGTATGCAAGTATTTCTGTTTTCCGTTCAATTCTTAGTATTACTGTACTCCTTTTCATTGTAGGAAGAAGGCAGTATCGATTTCTGACCAGAATGGCAAAGGTGTAAAGAGTGAGCGTAAGCGTGTGCCAAAATCCTCACTTCAGAAGGAAGGACCAACAGATGACAGGGAGCGTAAAGAGCGGCATGAAGGTAGAAGGCTGGAGAAAGGCAAGTCACAGGATTTCCCAGACTTGCCAGAGAAACTTGAGGAAGGCCAAGTGCCTGATGATGAAAAACAAAGGAAGGAAGATGAATATCATACCCGTTACAGGAGTGACCCCAATCTGGCGAGATATCCTGTAAAACCGCACCCTGAGGAGCAGCAGATGCGCATGCACGCGAAGGTTTCTAAAGCACGGCACGAGAGAAGACACAGTGATGTAGCTTTGCCACACACAGAAATGGAGGAAGCGGAGGTACCTGAGAATAAATTAGGAAAACGCTCACAATTACAGGGAACTCAGGACAGAAAATCTCTTGTGGAAACTCAGAGGTCGTACTCTATAGACAGAACAGGTGATGTAAGAATTTCTGTTTCTAAACAATTAACTAATCATAGCCCACCAACTCCCAGGCATAGTCCAGTTCCTATAGAACACGTAGAATACAAGAACCACGATTCCTTTATAAAACAGAGCCGCCTTGATCCTAGCTCTGCTATTCTCATGCGAAAAGCAAAGCGGGAGAAAATGGAGACCATGCTAAGGAATGATTCCCTTAGCTCTGACCAGTCGGAATCAGTGCGGCCATCCCCTCCAAAGCCTCATAGAGCAAAAAGAGGCGGAAAGAAAAGGCAGATGTCAGTTAGTAGCTCAGAGGAAGAAGGGGCATCAACACCAGAATATACTAGCTGTGAAGATGTGGAGATAGAAAGTGAAAGTGTCAGTGAAAAAGGTAAGGACTTTTCTGTATATTATGCACATGGCCATGATTTGGGGAAAAAAAAAATCTGTATTTTTCTCTCTCTTTTGCCTCTTTTTAATCATACACTTATTTCCCCTTGCCTTTCTTTTTTTGCCAACTGAGAAGTGTCTTATACCTGATTACATTTGCTTTACAATGTTTCCTTTTGCATTCTTAGATGAGGTGGTTACAGGTAGCATCAGCTGATGAGTTCCCTTTTTATTCTCTGCCCTCTTTCACCTGGAAGTGACAGAATTCAAGGGTTCTAGTTTACTCTCTTGATGATATCGGTACTCCTTTGGTCATTACTTCATTCTTTTGTCTGTATGTAGAACAGTTTTCTGTGAATGAATTGAAATAAAAAGTGAGTTCTGTCACAGTCAGAGGAGACCATTATAAAGCATCATAAGATATGAAAATTTTTACTACATTTAGTGAAATACCAAAAATCTGCAAGAGTTCATTGTTACCAAGGACAAGATATGGGGCAAAGGGAGTGTTATGTAGAAAAGAAATGAGAATTGCCGAAGTTGCTGTCTAGATGGCTTTTCTCGCAAGATAAGAAGTATGTTTAAAATCTGTTATTCCAGTTTTTCTTCATATGTTGATAGTAACACTCAGCAGCAGGGAGAAAGTTGTAGCACACTGTGTGCTCTTAAACAAAGCCTTTCTTCAGGCTGAAGAAGTTAATCAAATTCAGGAATGGTGAACAGATAAAATAAGCTTTGTCAGAAAAGACTGTGGTAGAACATAGCAACAGTCTTAACTCTACTTTGTCTTTAAGTGATACTACAGTAAGCTGAAAGCTTTTTGTGTCTTTGGAAGTAGCTTTTAGCTCCTTAGTTTAACTATCTGTGTATGTACCTTGAAGGTTTCCTGCTGGTATTCATACTGAAAATGCCAAAGGCTTGTCTGCATTGCCTTTTAGTTCCTGGCACTTTTTCCTGACATGTCTGTGATTCATATATGCTAACCTGTCTGTCTTTCTTTATCTGATGTTGTGGTCTCCTAGCATCCCCTAAAGCTCCAGGTATACATAACAAAGATGGCAGATTTCTCCCCCATCCCATCTGAACAGCTGCTTGTTTAACTCTCTAAGCATGAGCTTTTCCATTGAAATATATGGAAACTTGCTTTTCTGCTCATTTTTAAGGAGGTGATCATACTCTGAAATTTTATTCCAGATTCCACTAAAACATCAAAAGCTCTCCCTTATTTGATTGAATATTGTCAAATGCTGGAATGTATTGCACAGAGATTGGTACAGTCTCTATCCTTGGAAATGCTCAAAACCCTAATGGAGAAAGCCCTGAGCAATCTGCTCTGCTGACACAGCTTTTAGGAAGGGTGTTTGAACTAGGGACTTACAAAGGTCCCTTCTAGTCTCAACTATTCTGTCTTGTCTAATACTACATGTCTGTTTCCCTTATTTTGTGGCAATGTGTTAAGCTAACGTTTGGATTTGTGCAATTTTCCCTGACTCCTTCTGTTGGTACGAGAAGTCTAATATAGCATTTCTTTTCCATCTTTGTTTTTTGCTTTCATTATGTTTCTCAATTTGAGGTTGCTTATGAAATAGAAAGAATTTCCCATAATCAGTGTAGGTTATTCTTATAAACTGAAAGGTGGTTGTTGTGAAAGTCAAGTCCAGGCTGAAAGTTACTGATACTGATATCAATAGGTTGATATAGTTTGTGTTATAATAGTCTTTCATGAGTAAAATCTTTCAGTAGCTGCTTTCAGGCTCATGACACTGATCTCAGCTTTTGACCAATTTCCCAGTGTATTGTTAAAACATTAAGGGTTGAATTTTTTTTTCCTTTAGTGTTATGAATTCCAGAGAATTTCAAATGTTGCTAAAGGCTTATGTTCTCAATGACTGAATAAAGTTCTTGGTTACCTTGAGATGCATGTTTAGGCTGCCCATTTGGTGGAGACCTTGGTTTGTATCATATCAGAGCACAACCTCACTGTATTTGAATTAAAATTAAAATTTGAATAATAATAATTATAAGAGTATGTTAGGGACCTGTCTGACTACTGACCTCCACATATGTGATTTACATTGTTGAGCATTCCTTGAGACTTTGTATCTAATTGTCAGCTTAAATATATGTGTGTGTGTATATATATATATATTTATATATAGATATGTATGTGTGTGTGTGTGTGTATGGAGGGGTATTCAATGCATTCATTACAGAGGTATATTTATTAATTTAATAGCTATGATATTTCACCAATAATTTTTTTCTGCCTGATTTTTGATATGACTTTTCCATAACAAGGATGGTAAATTGAAAGCCTTTGAAGATTGGGATGTTTAGCCCATAAAAAAGAGATAGGAAACGTGAATACAAATGAGAAAGAGGAAGTGTTTTTGATAGTAAGGTATCCAATTATTTTTACAGTTACATTTTCATCAGTACCTTAAATAATCTGGAGTATTTCATAAAAATAAATGGAAAGGCAGGAAATTTTATTACCTAAGGAAATATTTTAGAAATCCCCCAATACTGTAAAAGAATATATGCTACAGTAAAAGGATGTAGTTTTAAATAAATATATAAACAAATAATTTTAAAATGCTGCTATTATAACCCTGGTCATAATCCCATTCTTTGCAATTTAGCAGCATTGTTCAAAACAGAATTTCACCAGAATTTCTTCAGTTCTTTGCTTGTAACTTGGGAGAGATACTGCACAGGTTCAAATTTATAGTGCTTTATTTTATAAGCCCAGGAGGGTCTGGAATCCATCCTCTCTTATCTAAATGTCAGCTCAGTCAGAATCCTGGTGCCAAAGTAATATAGATGGAGCTAGAAACTTTGAATGGCCCTATTAAATACCCCCAAGATTTTAAAATTAATGTTTACACTTGGTGAGTGCCAATATGAAACGATCTGCAACTAAGTAATGAAGATGTAATATTTTCAGTTCTATGTTGAACAAATGAAAGTTTCTATGAGAAACAGCTTACAGAGATGTTTAAAAGCAAGTGATGCCCCATAGAAAGATACAGTATAGGTAGAGCCATTGGACTGTATTGAAAATCAATAGCCAAAAATGTCTTATAAAGTAGATACTCTGCAAATGTTATTTTCTAACATTTGCATTTCCTAGAAACAGATTAGTGTTGCATTACCCTGTCTTCTGAGCCCAAGAAGCCTTCAGAAAAAACCAACACAATTTAGCTAGTAGATCCCCTGCTATTTACGGTAACCATTTAAAATGTATTTCTTCAAAATTATTTTACAAATTATGCACAAACACTGGGAGATACTTTCTTTCCAAAAAATGAATGTCTTTTGCAATCCACCAGGATTTTACTTCTTTGCTAGAGGATCCAAAGGTTTATGTTAAATTGTTTCCATGTTGGATGGAGTAAATCTAGAGAAAGAGGACTTTTACAGTGTCCAAAAAAATTTTGATAAATGTCATTTCAAATTTCTTACTAAACTATCTATACCCTTTACAGGACTGATTGCTGATAATCGTTTTTGTTCTATTGTTAACAGAGTCTGTAGGACTCCTTTCTCTGAAATCTCTAATAGCTGAACAATAGGTGGACTGAGTTTCCAGTGAAGTCCTGGCAAGGCAAAAGAGTCCTTGTAGAAGGCATAAATTGCATTCATACTTGCTTCAAAGACAACCAAGAGTAACATAAACCAGACTATTAAAAATTAAATCCAGACCTCATTTTAAAACTAACAGTTTCTGCCCACTGCCATCCAGTGAAGAATGCAAATTGTATTTGGCATAAGTTTGAGAAAAAGTATCTTCTTTGAAGTTGAAAAATAAGAATTTGTGTAGAACTAGTAGATCTGTCTCCAGAGGAGGTTGTACAAAACTTATTTTATGCATTGATGGATACAAGAGATATTCCAGATTTTGTTGTGCAACCTTTGAAACTGGAAGATAAAGTAATGTTGGAAATTGGAGCAATGTTGAGGAGGTACTGCTCCAGTACTTTTAGGTTAATAAATGTGATAATGATTTTACATTTTGCATATTTACTGTTCATATTTGTCTAAATGTGTATTTTTTTCACACTCTTTAGGCTTGAAATTATGACTAATACTCACAAATTGGTACTAAAACATTGAAAACCTAAGTAAAACTCACTCTGTGTACCTGCTAATGGATTTATTTGGGAGTGAGGAGAGTATGATAAAATTGGCACCTTGTTTGAAAAACAAACTCCTGAAATGGCTTTCTGGTGTCTTTCAGTGAAGATGTGATTGTTTAACTCATAATGCCTTTCTCATGGTACTGTGAGGAACAGCAACTCAATTTAATTTGATTTCATTCTCACGAGGTTAACGTCTGGTTAGAAAATGTTATGGGCAGGAATCTTGCTGTTTTCTTGGTTTATGCTCAGGTATCAGGCAGGGGGGTTGTGAGTAGGAGGAAAGGACATGGAGGTCAGGAGTAGAAGGGGATGCTGTGGTTTGCCAAAAAATGTGTCAGTGCTGGCTCAGCTCCAGCAGGAAAGGATCTGACCCCTTTCTCTGTCCTCTTCTGGTGTTTCAAGTGTCTCTTTGGGTGCTTGTGCTTAGTGGTGCTCCCAGGGGAAGGAGAGACTAAATTATATCCTTGCCCCAGAGATTTATTCCAAGCTCTGTAAGCATTGTTGACAAGGAAGGTAGCTTGGGGGCTAAGAGAGAAACCACACACGTGCAGTAGGGCCCATAGAGGGACCAAAAGAAAACATCAGGAAAAGGCTATAGAGAAGAGGAGGCTGGTTTTAAACTATTTTAGTTAAACATTTTGACTGGGGTATTTTCAATCTGGAGTGTAGGGAAGTCAAATTCTACTGTAACATCTGCTAGTGTATTTTAACATCTGTTTGCATAGAGAGTTGGGCATGGAGTTCTAAAACTGGAGCAGAATTTGTTTAAAAGTGCGGCTGAGATTTCAACTTAGTGTAAAATAAAATACCCTTCCTAGGAAGATTGTTAGTTTTTACAAATTAGTTCAAATTTATCTTCTAGTCCTTGTGCAGTAATTTAGATCTACATCGGATTCAGATTTTAATGAAAATATAATTTAAAATTACTCTAGTTTCAGAATTTTGTTCATTGCTAACATTGTTCAATGCTATCAGTATTCAGCTGCTTTTGAGCAGCTGAAATTATTTGCAATGCTTGTGGAGCTGTAAATAAGTACTTGTTAAATTAGAGTTGGGCAGTAATAAATCAGTTTTGTGTATATGAAATTATTTAAAGTACATGCATATGCAAATAAGATAAGCTGAACATGAGTTGGGAAAAAAGTCAAATTATTGCCAAGATATTCTGCATTTCAGAAAGATATGTAACCATATAAATGAGGATGTCATGGAAGATATGTGGCTGAATTTTCCTCTAAAATCCTAATACACTCCTTTTTCTAGTTTACTTTTAGAAGGTTGTGAGCATGCTGGAGGGAGTTCAGAGGAAACAGCAAAGTGTCACCAAGGTCTATAAAACATGATAAATCAGGATAGGTGGGATGGATTTTGGTTGAATAGTTTGGGAAAGAAGCAGGGAGAAAAAAAGAAACCAGAAAGAAGTAGCTGGAGGGAGAGAGGTTGAGTGAGGGCTCTTCTCTTCCCCTGGAGCTGCTGCTAGGAAGGTTGAAGCTTGCTGCCAGAAACCATGTTGACCCTGAGGACAGAGAAGCAAAGTTAAGGAAAACTGTAATAATAATTTTTTACTCAGTTGAAATGGAGGATTCCTGAAAATAAAAATCAGTTTCTTCAGAACCTACACTGAGATTGCTCTATGTTAGAAATGCTGCTGCTGTTCCTGAGGCAGCATCTGAGCTAAGCTGGGAGCATCTGGGGCTAAATTCACAGTACCTCTATCTGTACCTTATTCTTTTTTTGTCAGCCTGTAAGCCATTTCCAGTACAAAAGTCTTTAAGCTGCCCTGTCTTCTGGGTTGCTTGATTTTTCACAAGTTCATAATTTTATTAATTGTTCTTTGTCACTTACCTTTCTTCTGTACATCTAATTCATTAAATAACATCAAATTTGTCCTGATAGTAATTTTTCCAGTAGTAAGATGATTACTTTAATTAAAGAAGGGCAGACTAAAGCATGGATGGGTTGGAGTCTTATGTTCAAAAACACTTAATGTTTGACATCAGGGTACTTTTATTTTCAGGAGCTGTGAGAGTGTTTGAACTTGTAGAGAAGCCCAGGAGTTCTTTAAGCTTCTCCATGAAAGACTTATTCTCAAGAACGTTCAGCAGTCAGTTTTTTCCATACAGAAACCATTGGAGGTAGCAGGCATGAGAATGTGAGCGTGAGCTCTGGTTCATGGAGCACTTTTTAAGGGTCTAAGAGGGAGATGAAAAAGCTTTTGAAAAGCTTGTCCTGATTTTAGCTCCTGAGCAGTACTTTTCAAACTTCATTGTGCCAGAAAGAAGGTTAATAATTACGAGATGTCTGTGTTTCCTTTGAATAAATATGCATGGTTTCATCCTGTTCAGTCCATTTTGAATGTCCCTCTGAAAACTGTTTTCCTGTATTTGCTCATGTGGTTTTACATTCTTTTGATGGTTTCTTTCTCCTATTCAACATGTGAGCTTCAAGATAAGGGACTCCCCACCTATGCTTTGTAATCTCTTAAGCTGATTCTTATCTCCATTTCACCTGTGATACCAAGCACAACACGTGTTATGGTTTCAAATATGCCCATTTCCTTGGTGATATTTACTGATTAGTAAATTAAAGAGCCATTCTTTGACTCTTTTGGCCGAGTAATGAATTGTGGCTCATTCTTGAATTCCTCAAGAGAAGGGTGCGTGGAAGCTGTCTGGTAGGATTTGTTCTTGGCCTGTGTCCTGCCTAGTGGTAAACAGAGAGTGCTAGCTGAACCAAGGCACAACTGTTCCAGGGATTACTTTAAAGGCACATCATGAGTTACAACCCACTTGGCACTGGCTAACACAGTGATGTAAGTTGTAATCACCTATTCCTTGTTTATTTGTCTGCTGTTTCCTTGCCTTGCATTTAAATTGCAAGATCGGTGGAGTCCAGATTTTTTTATGATTGTACATTGCCTAATTTTGTGAGATTTCAGTACATTAGTGAGACTATAACTTGCCTTGATGATAATAAATTAGTATGCTTATTAATGCAAGGACATATTATTGCTTTTCGTTCCATTTATCAGCATGCAGCAGAATTTCAGGTTGTTTTCTAGTGTCCTCTGACATGCTTGCATTCTCTTGTAGATAGAAAGTTGCAGGTTGCCTCCATGAGCCTGTTTTCACTACACACTAATTTTCTGCTAATCAGCTAAATTACCCTTTTATTTGCCTTTTTTTGTTTTCTTATCAGGTATCAAAGTGATTCATGTATGTATAATATGTGTACTTCTGTGCTTATAAAAACATCGTGAAACTTTTTAATTTATTTCAGACCTTATAGTCTTTTTCATCCTTTGGATTGGTGTCTTTTCAGTTTGTTTTTAGTTATTTTGGTTTTGTGGGTCTTTTCTTAATGGCATTGTGGGGTTTTATTTTGACTTTGTTAGTTAGTTTGTTTATTTTACTGATGGAGCCACCACTAAAAGATACAATGGGATATTGTGTGCATTGGACCTTTCCTCTCTTTTCATTTTTTACACCCCCACACCCACACCATTTTTAAGACCTTAGTATAATGCTTCTGATAACCGATCATGTTTGTTTTCTGGTCCAAGAAAATGACTCTTCTAAGGTTTTAGTTCAAAGGGATGCAGGGGTTTAGTTTTGGCTTGCCGTTCGTCTTGAAAATATGTAAGGGCAGGGCAGAGTTTTACAGTTCTATTTCCAGTTTGATAGGTGTTTTTGTCTTTTCTCCTTAAGTTTGCTGTGAGAATAGAAAGTCTGTAAGAAGGAAATGTGCAAAGTGTAACATGTAACAGTGATTATTGGTTGGCTAAGGCACGTAGTAGACAGCTAGGACTTACATACTGCTGGCCCAATACTGTTAGTCAGTTCACCACTCCCTCCAACTGCTCTAGATGTTGAGAGTTGAATTAGTTACTTTTTTAGGGGTTCCAGCACTTTAAATCTCTGCATTTGTACATGTCTAACATCTTAAAAATACCTCTTATACATGAGTTCCTCAACACATGTCCTTGACGGCAAAAATTGTATATGAAGAGCTTTCTAATTGTTAAACAACTTCAACCTTTGAGGTATTTTGTCAGAGAGTGGAAGTCTTGGAAATACTGTGATGCTATGCAGTAAAAGCATGCTCACATCAGTATTTTTTAGACTGTCAGTACTAAATATTTTATTACACATTCTTTTAAGCCATGAGGGAACTTCTAATAAAACATTTTATTGAGAATAATTTCTTTTTACATTTTCTTCCTCTCCGTAAACATGACCATTTCTATTGTAAAAAAGAAAATATCAGCATCCTTTACCTTGTGACTTGTGGCTTTGCTGTGCCTTATCTTCAAATTGGACTAAGTCTAACTTGTTCCATTTAGCAAGTCGAGATATGTGTATTCTGTGGTTCATTTGGGCGTAACTAGCATGGGATTATTTTTCAATTTTCAATGCAGATCTGCAGAGAATTTAATAATATGTTTAAATTCCGTTACAGAGAGGTTTTGATTGCATATGGTATCGTAGCTTAATATATATGATGTTAGTTGGGGGAACTATGTGTGGTAAAGGAATAAGTAATGGTTATATTCATAGAATGGGTTGGGTTGGACAGGACCTTAAAGATCGTCTGCCATGGGCAGGGATCCACCCACTAGACCAGGTTGCTGAAGGCCCCATCCAACCTTCCTCTGAGCACCTCAAGGGATGGGCCATCCACAGCTTCTCTGGGCAACCTGTTCCAGTGCCTCACTACCCTCTGAGTAAAGAACTTCTTTTTGACATCTAATCTAAATCTCTTCTCTTTTAGTTGGAAACTATTCCTCCTTGTCCTACCATTATCTACTTGTGTAAAAAGTCACTCTCCCTCTATTTTATATTCCTTGAATACCTCTCACAGAAGTGTAATTCAAGACAAAATATTTTCAGACATGCAGCAACATGTACACAAATAATTTATAGAATTTAAAGTTTCCATTTTTGTAACCTAGTCCTCAATTTCACAATTCTTTTCTTTGCAATATGAGCTTCAATGCTTGTTAGCTATTCTCAAAATGATGGTTGGAAAAAATTTTCTATTTAAAGCAGCGTGTCATGTTATTTTACTAGTTTTCTAAAGAAACCAATTTCTCAGTGTTTTTTAGAATTTTTGTGGAATAAACTTGTGTAGACTTCAGGGCACACAATTATTTTTCCTTGTAAAATTCAGTGTGTGCTCTAGATCTGCTTAGGAGTTGTGAGTTGCAGAGTAGAAGTCACTTTCTGAATCAGACATGAGCTTTGAAATTTACTTCTTGTAGTAACAACTCAGTGTATATGTTTTAATGGTTGGCTTGTTATTAATTTTGTTCTTTTAATGAAAACATAGGTATCTTTTCACTGGAAATGTAAACTCAAATATAAATGTAACTTGCTATAAATTTAGAGAACAATTTGTAAAACTTCGCTGGTTTTAATAAAGTTTATTAACTAACTTGCATAAATCGGCTAATAAATAGAAATAATCTACAAATATAAAATAAATTACATCAATGTTTAATATAGTTGGGTTCATAGAAGTAGGTAAATATTTCTATATTTTTATGCTATGCTATTAAAATACTTAAGTTCTAAGAATTTCTTTTGCCCCCTTTCTCAGAGAAAACAAAAACTCCAGACGTGGCGCTTTTTAACTCATAAGGCCACCTGTTCTTAAACCATTAAAATTGTGCTTAATGAGCCACTAGATGGAGCAGTCAAATCTACTTTTTTCTATCAGCCTGTGCAAGAGAGTTTCTCTCAGCACAGAGAGAATCTGGAAATGCAGGCACAGTTTGCTAGTTAAACCAGTAATTTAAAAACCTTTTTCAGATCTTATCTCCATGTGCATTTTTTTCTGTTTGCAGATTTACGTTGTCCTGTAGCTTAATGTTGCAGATGATATATGAGGTGTATTCTGTATATGGAAATTACATTGACATGAATAGCTCTATGGAAACAATTATTCATTTCTTGAATTGAGTCCTCTCCTCAGGGAAAAAACCCCAAGACATTACAAGGAAAAGGTACTCTTGTTTGAGGATCATGAGCCAGATTTTCAATATTTGAGAGGTTTAGAGTTACACATTTACACGTGACTCTCTGTGTTTGTGCTTAAGAAATCTTGGTGAATTTTTGTATTCTCTTCCTACTTCCCAAAGTATCCTTCCAACCTAATTTTCTTCTGTGACCTAATGCATAAGAAACATTTGTTTAATGAGATCACAGTATCTGCCTCAGGAATGCTGCTGTAGTGGGTTCAGGAGCAAACAGAATATATACAATAATGTATATGAATGTTTTCATATTCTTTGTTTTACTGTAGTTTCATAGCATTCCTAAGACAAGATTTTTTGGGAGTTGTACAGGTTTGTGAATATGTGTGTGTATATGAAATAGAATGTATGTGTGCTATTAGAAGGCACTCCAGTGAGTCTGTTTCAGTTAAATACTTCAGGGATCATGGTATGTAGTTACAGGCCATTATCCCAGAGGTAGGGAATAGAGTTATGTGTGAATATAAAATCCCACAGATTTTTGTTTTATTCTTTGCCTTTATCATGTCTTTGAAAGTCAGAACGTTCTGAATTAAAGATTATCAACAGTGTCACAAGAGAGGAAATGCCGTTTAGAAGCAGTGGGATACAGTCCCTGGAGTGTCTGAGGCCTGCTCCCACATCTCAGGCGGGAATTGCAGACCCTGGCACCGGTGTCCTGTCAGTTTGGGGTAGGAGTGATGCACAGCTTTGCAGGGCAGGAAGCTCATGCTGTGCAAAGCAGTGCTGCCCAGGTGGCTCTCTTTAACCCGTGGGCACTTTATACAGTTCTCAGCTGAACTGTGAGATGAGCAAAAGCCTCTGCTCTGGCAGTGAATACTAATCAGGGCCATGAGCTGAGGGCTAGTGAATGCCGTGTGTCTTTCAACTCTGCAAAGTCCTGGGTCATTCAGAAGCATAATGCCAGTTCTCGCCTGTCATGCTCCAGAGCCCTACCACTGCAAATTAGTGTAAGCTGGTATCAAAATACACAGTATGCCAAGGAATTTTGTATTCTATACAGTCTCAGATTTTACTTAAAATATAGTATAAAAGTGATTTGCTCTTACAGGTAAAATAGGACCTTAAAAAGGAGCTCACAAATACAATTTTAAATAGATGTAGATTCTCACAACTTTCTGGTGTCTGCTGTTTCTGCCAATTTTTGTGTAACATGCTGAACCTTATGGGTGTACCCAGGTAGGTTCAGTTATCTCCCATGGGAGAGGCATTATGGATCTGCCAGTAGTGGAGTTATTCTCTTTAAGCAGAGACTGTCTGGGGGAGGGCAAAACAGTCCCCTATGAATGGAACTGGAATGAATGTTGAGAATAAATCCAGTTGTGTTGCTGCTGGCTCTTTACCACAGAAAGGTTGCTCTGAAATAAGTTATAAAACAAGTTGGTTAATCCGTTCCTGTTACCAAGTTTTAAATATAACTGCTAAGAAATTCTTAGGGAATGACTATTCCTACAAACCCCTGAAAGACTTAGGAAGACGTTAATTTTTGTCAGTGAGCAGTTGTTTGTTTTTCTTAAACAAATGTACCATTTACATTTTGACTTCTCTTCAAATATATCCTTAAAAATTCTAATCTATCAGCATCATTTCCCTTAAAAAAAAGCTACAACAACAAATACTGATATTAATTTTGGGCATGTTGCCATCATAACATCACTTATCTATGCTATTGTGGACCTAATCTTACTTTGCCCTAGAAAATTTTTATAAGGATTAGGAATGTATTTTCTGACAATGCTTGAACAACACAATCACCATTAAACCCTGCATTTGGATGTATGGTTTTAGTAATTTTTTTGTATTTGTTTGTGTGGATAGTATATAACAGTTTAAAGTAATAGAAAATGCTACTTAATAGGGGCTCCTTTTGGAATGGTCAGTACGTATGGGACTGCTGCTTCAATTTCTAGGTTAAAACCTGACATTTTTTAGATTTAAAGGATCTGGGAGTGATCTGAATTGTAGAAGGATTTGGAAATTAGACCATGTCGACATCCTCTTAGGTAGTAGGGAAAAGAAAAGGAAAGAATGTGAGTTAAATTTTCAAATTTGTCCTGAAATAGAGAAACAGAATAACATAGTGACACACAGATGTCTGTCATCCATAGCTGTATAACCTTGCAATCACAGCCTATACAGGAATGAGTTCAGAATATTTGTTGTCTTGTGGTTTTTATTTTGCAATGGAGGTGGAGAGTTTTTGAAGGGGAGGGAAAAAAATGTTGTTTTAAGGAATTTTGGTAAGGTTATGTGGCTGAATTAAATAAACTGTAATGACATTGTCATCTTAGATTGATTCTCTTTTTTATTTTGCTGTAGTCCAGGTTTGAAGGTGATGCGTTTTGCTTGACTTCTCTTTTGGCAGCAAACCTCAGGTGCAGGTAGATGCCTGCAGTCTCTTCCTACAGGCTGAATTGATTGCAGCAATTTGGTTCTGTGAGTTCAAACCTGTACCTGAGCATGGATATCAAAAGTGGTGCTGGCATACCACCCTTCGTACCAGCTTACTTTGCATCAGGCAGGGAAGGGACTTTGAATATGGGTCTTCCACATTAACTGTGCTGTGGGGTGTCTGTCTCTGTGGAGGCAGTAACACAACAACTAGAAACACTAGTTAAAGTTGGGAACAAAAAGAACATTTTGATGCCATTGATCAAAAAATTGAAAAGTCTGTGCCTGCATGTTGGTCACCACTTAACTGAAAATATCTGGCTTTGGTTAGCAATTTAATAGCTGAACAAATTCCTTGAATTAGGGTTTGTTTAAGATAACCTTTGGCTCTAAAAAAATGCTATCCAGCAGATCTTTTATAGATATTATAAGTTAATATATTACTTACTGCCCTTATCATGAAGAAAAATACTCCACAAAATCGTCTTACACAACAGAGGTCAATTAATCATCCTATGATGTCAGAGGAAGTCCAGAAATCTGTAAATCTGACAGTGGCTGCACTGTTAGATTTGCATTGATGTTCTCTCTCGATGTCAGTAGATCCTCCTCAGTCAAGGCCAGTTATCAAAATGATCTATCTGAGGAGTTGCTGACTTTTTTTAGTAGATAAGGTAACTAAGATAAATGCATTGCAAAATTACAGGATCATGAAGGTTGGATATAGCAAAGATCTCAGCCAGTGCACCTATGGAATTGAAGGCCCAGCCTAGGTTTTCTAATGTGAGTGTTTAACTTGTCTCTTTCCAGTTTAACTATCATGATCATCTTCCTCAGAGGAGTCAAGAACAGTCAAGTCAATCACAGGTGCAGGAAGGGGAAATGAATTATCAGTGGCAGCACAGTACTAAGCAATTGGCAGTGGAACTTGGAATGCTGGACACAAAAGCAATAAATAGCAGGGTGTTTCTTCACTGGCTCTTTCAGACCTGTGTGTTTGAAGGGTTTCCTATCTTGTGCAAAAATGCTCTCCTCTCTTCCAGTCTGCTGCAAAATGGTGGGTGCTGATCTGTAAAACTCCCCTAGAGGACCTTTAGAAGCAGTGTGGTCAAGCCATAATTCTGGGATGCCAGTGGGAAGCACACCACAGCCTGCTCCCAGTGTGTGCACTTACATGGTGCTATTCAGACGGATGCCAAGTTACTTCACTTCTACTTCAAATTGATTAGCTTGGATCAAAGCTTGAATTGAAAGCTGTAGAACGACAGTATGACATTAATTTAACCCAAGCTAAATAAAAGACCAAACTTATTAGCTTCAGCACGTTACTCTGTTGATGTGACAACCTAGTTTCTGCTTTGGTGCTTTTTAAAGTTTTTTACTAGCTGGCTAGGAATACAAACAGAATATGCTCATGCCTGTAGGGAAAGGAATTTTGATGAGCTCTAACAAGTTTGATGTATCTTTAAGGGCAGACATTTCTTTAAGGAGCTGTGTGTCTTTTTCACCAGAGTTCTTAACCTCTCTTTTTTCTCAGTAGTTATGAGAAATTTCACAACTGGTGCTATGTTAATCTGTAACCCCTTCTTCAGAAATGTGTAAATATATGTATTTGTATATTTATATATAGAAGTCTTTCTCTTGTAATTGGTCAAACATTGTCTAAATTGTAAGTATTTTGCCAAAAAATCTGAAAAAGAGCCTGAAAAACATTCAGTCTCAACTGAGCAATACTTTACTAAAGAGTTGATGCACTTATGCTGCAAGTGTTTTAATTAGCCCAGTCTCAGCTGAACTCCGCACTGCACTGCCTATCAGAAGCAAGTATGTTTTTTGTGATGACTTTAATTCTGCATGCACAGCCAAAGACTACTTCAAATTTTCTATTATCTCAGTGGAGTATTTTGTGGTCTGGAATGCTGCTAGCAGAGCAAAGGAAAGCCTTGTTTCTTCTCCATACATCTTTGTTCTGATACTGTTTTTATGTGTCTAACATTTTTCCACCAGTCAAACTCCAGTCCTTTGTCCATCGCTTGAGTCAAGTGGTTGTGTCAGATTTCCACCCACTTCACAGTTCACCAGTGAATCCATAGCTCTGACTTGGCTGGAAGGATATTGTGAGAGACTTGGCTGGAAGCTGTGGTACCATTACATTAAACAACATCTGCTCTCCCCTTGCCTGCAGATCCAGAAACCATATTGGTCAGGCAGGACTTGCCCTTAGTAAAGCTATGCAGGTGGTTCACAGCCACCTTCGTGGCCTTCATGTGTTCAGGATTGCATTCCAGAAGGATTTGCTCCATAACCTTCTCAGTATGTAGTTTCCCAGTCCTTTTTCTTACCCTCCTTGTAGAGGTGTGGTGTTTGGCTTGTCCAGTCACTGTTCATCTCCCACAATAGCCAGGGCCTTTTGAACCAGTTTATACAGGGCTACAGTACAAAATGTCACATACAATACCTAATATTGTATCTAAGACTCCTGTAATTGTATTAGAATATCTTCCCCATTGTAACTTGGCTTTGAGGTCTGGAGACTGTAACATGGATCTTCTTTGTTGTTTCTCTCATTTTCTGATTTAAATTCCAGCTTCAAGCACAGGGTTTTCTTTACTTGAATTGCTCTTTTTTGGCTACTGAATTAAGCTTGGGACCATTCTCTGGCTTCCCTCTTTCCAAAAAAGTGTTGTAGAACTTTTGGTTTAGAGGACAGTTGCATTTTCACCCAGGTGTAAAGCTGAACAGTATGTTTAATGTGTGGAATTTATTGTCTTAAAACTTGAATAATGGTAAACTTGTGTGAGATTGAACAATCTCATGCTTTTAGAAAGTTCTAGAAAGTATTTGAAAGTTTTATAAATGCAGGAGTATCATACACAGATTAAGATCTAGAACAACTATTAGTGGGAAGATTATGAGGGCCTAGAATATGGTGGTCAAGATCTAACTATCAGATGTGTAGTGTAATGTGCCTCAGAAGATAAGGGCAATAAAATCATTTGCAAGAGTGAAAACCTGCAGAGATTACGAAGGCAATGCTATCCTGAGCAAAGTTTGAAAGTGTGTTATAACACACTTAATTTTGTATTTTTATGAGGAAAGTGGAATGGTGTCCAGATTTCCAGTTAGTTCCTTACTGTTTTGATACTATTAATGGATGTAAAAGTAGATAGACCTTAGCACTTGATTCTCAACCTGTCAGATGAGCCTTAGGGGTAGCCAGAAAGGCTCAATGTGACTAGGACTGGGAGTAATAAAATCTACCCTTAGGGATGTGCATTGGATTCTGGAGTTGGTGCTACTGTTCTTTTCTGCAAAACACTCATTCTGACCTCAGAACATTCTTCAGTTGCTCCTCTCTTCCCTTACTTTTCGGCAAATACTTGCAGACATCTCAGCCATCTGAAGCTGTTAGGCTGGGCTACTTAGGCAGGACTTGGGCAGAGCTCATGGCTAGGGATAGCAGTAGGTAAAATGAGCAGTAGGTGAAATGGGAGGACTGCCTGCTGGAGGAGGAGGGAGGGGTCATCACGTAGGGGAGTGGGAGACAATGGGAGCTTTAACAACACCATGGAAAAAACAACCTTTTTAAATGCGTTTGGGAAAACAGTTCAATTTTTTTTTTTTGCAGACACATGTATGCCATGGGAATGACAGGAACACTTGAAATAAATCAGAAAACAAGCCCTGTGTAGTGCAGTCTCATTTACAAATTCTGAGGCTGTAGCACGCGAGAATTTTTCATTTATTGATTTACCTTATGACAAAACCCCCTGCCTTGTTTAGTGCGTGCTGGGAGCTGAGGTGGGTGTTCAGGACCACGGTGTGCTATGTTCTGAAAGTGAACCAAAGCCCTCAATGTGGGCCCTGGCAGAAGAGGAGGTCAGCCTTCAAGGAGTAATGCAGAAGGGTCAGTGCATGCGTTGTGGAGGTATCAGGCATTTGGCATACTTGGTCTTTTGTTTCTTTTGCAAGAAATGTTTCCAACTCTAGAAGAAAGCTGTGTAGGTGTTCCTTGGTCAGTGGCAGATGATCACTGTCTCTTGAAATATGTAAAGCCTGGACACTGTCCTCCTCTGAAAAACCATCTCCTAACAAGGGCATGTCCATGAGAAAAGCAGGGTTAGACAGTTGTATTTTCCTCCTGCTGGTACAGTGCTATTGGGGACACTTAAAGTCAGCAGTGGCCAGGGATGTTGTCTGTAGCTTTTGCTGTTGACTGACATGCAAGTGTGAAAGAGAGCGTTCAGTACCTTGGATTTGATCCAGAATTACAGGGAAACAACTTGATTAAAAGTGCATTTTCATTATTACTAATAGATCCATATACTGTTAAGTATGAAAGAGCTGTAAGCTCTTGTTAGCTTTATTATTTATATTTTATCTCTTCTAAGCGTCTCTCTTTTTTTTTTTTCGCTTTGATTTCTCACATTTTAGTTTCTAAACAGCAGGTTTTTTTTGTATTTTGGATGTCCTGCATTGTATTTTGGAAGTCCTGCAGTATGTAGATATGCTGCAGAGAAACATCTGTTTGTGCAGAGGAAG
Source organism: Daphoenositta chrysoptera (assembly GCA_013397915.1). Taxonomy (NCBI): domain Eukaryota; kingdom Metazoa; phylum Chordata; class Aves; order Passeriformes; genus Daphoenositta; species Daphoenositta chrysoptera. The sequence continues at coordinate 1,529,127 of VZRO01001341.1, read as the reverse complement.
ACTATCTCTGCAACAGAAATATTTTTATTGTTGTATCATTTGGATATAATTACATTGGAAGAAATACTTTAGTAAATTCTATTAGCTATAATTCTCTAATCATCTGGTTTTTGCAAATACAGGTTCAGCTTTTCTCTTTTATCTCAAACATGTAATTTGGAATACAAAATGTTATTTCCTGGGGGTTTTTATCTGGAGTATATTTTTCTTATATAAAATTATGTTTCCATGCACACATCTGTTATATATTAAAATAATTAAATTACCCTATTCATTTGTAAAAAGTGCTAAGGTTTTCTCAGGGGCTATTTGTGTTGTCAATGTGCTAGAAGTAAATCTGTGGCTTGGGATGTTTTACATAAATTAAAAGAGCCACATTTCCTTTGCACAATTACTTCGTCTATGCAGTTGATTAAACTTGCTCAGCACACCACTGCTGAATATAAATAATAACTGCAGCAGTAGTATTGATTACTTAGGTGCCTGAACTCGTGTCTACTGTTGGCTTTAAAGCACTAAGAAACTTCTTTCCTGTTCTATCCAGAGAGGAAGGAGCTTTTTTCCCCCCATCTTGTTTCCTGAGGATCGGTGATTCTGGATTCCTAAAATCATTAACTCCTTCTAAAGACTGAAACTCCTTGCCATTGCAGCAACCGTGTATGAACTAATGCAGTAATCGATGCTTGCACTACACTGCAGAGATTTGTTTTGATGACAAGAGCTCTCGTTAGCCCTGTTTGGTGTCACCGGTGTTGAATGTTTGACACTGCAGAATAATTTGGCTTAGAATCAGGACGCAAGGACCTTATGACTTCTTTTATATTGTCTCCTTCACACTGAAGTGGAATTTTGCTGGCATTACGGTTTTGCTACAGTTGCAGGCTGGATTCAGCAACCTTCTAGATGCCAGTTGTGCTTTAAACATTCTCTTGCTGAAGCTGCTATGTTTGCTGGGTTTCTTCAGTTTCTGCTCCATACGTTGCGTTCAGGGACAGGTAAATAAGGAGCTATATAGTGCTGAGGTTTTAGTTATATTTTTTGTATTTCATATTTTTAAATAAAAATTATATCATTTTATGAACAGGTTTTTTTAACTGTGCAGTTTTAGTGGAGATGTAGCCTCTGAACGTTCAAGTGTTAATTGTAGCATATATTCAGCTTAAGGAGGGAATAAAGAATCATTTTGCTTTTAAGTCTTTCAGTTATGTTTATATTTTGAAAGCTCATGTGTCAAATATAATTTGACATTAGTAATGCTGTGTGGAATGAGCTTTTAAACAAAAATATGTATTTTGAAAGTGCATGTCAAAATATAAATACATTTCTGAGAAGTAATAATATTCCTATTGCAGTACTGCGTTTTGGAGAAGTCAAGGATAAAGAATTTAGACATTTACTTCAGGAAACAAATGAACATTCCTGTGTGTTATTTCTTTCTGGCAGAAGACAATTGACATGTCCTCGATCTCCTGAATTATTCTATTCTTAGGAGCTTTAACAAGTTCAGAATGGAATGTGATTCTGTTACTTTTCTTTTCACATATTATTTAGGGGAAAAATCATCAAATCCATGTACATGGAAGAAAAATATGTTTCTTTAGTATAAGATACAGTTCTATTAGAATAATATATGGGTTATAATAAATGTACAGTTCTGGTTATTTTGTACATTATTTCTGCATGATCATATTGATGCATTCACTTTCTGATCAGGGGAGGACATCAGATCTTCCCTTTTGTATTTGAAATAAGGTCCTCAGCTAAATCACTGAAGGAACACAGGGGAAAGGGAGAGGAAGGATTCACCGTTGCAAATTCCTTGGGGATTATGCAGTGTGTTGAGAATAACAAATAAGTTTAAAGTTCTATATCTAAGTAGTTGATAACACTGTCTATAAAAATTGATTTTGAAAAGTAGTTTTTTCACTAGAAGAATTAATCCTAAAGATGTATGATAGAATAAGTCATGAAAGAGGTTTTATTGTCTTGAAAATAGTGTGTTAGATACTATATTTTAAGACATATATGTTAGAAATCTATTTCATTTCAACAGAGTTTAGAGGAGAATTAGAGTTTACTGAGGGCAGATATTGAGGGATGCATTGGAGAAAATGTGATTTAATAGCAGTCAAAACAGAGATGGAACAGAAACAGCAGCAGGAATATCAGGAAGACAAACTGCTGAGGTTGGGCAGAGACAGTGGTCAGCCTTCACTCTGCATGGAGTTTAAAGGGTAAGACTGGAGAAAACCTTTGGCTAAGATCAAACCCTTGCACTCTCTCATGCTTAATAAATTGTTTATAGCTATAAAAAGTAGCTAAATCCCTATTTCTTCCTCAAGCTGTTCGCTGTGGTAGATGCATGCAAACTGCATTCCAGAGAGCTTTTGCACATCTTGGCAAAAGTAGATGAAGAAGGTGAAATAGGATTTTGAATGAGAAATACAGAGCAGTGACACCCTGCGTTGCAGTGATTCAAGGTTGTGCTGTGGGCAGTGAACAAACTGCAGCATGTCTCCAGCCTTTGGAATAGCATGGAGCTGGGAGATCTAAAAGATACTTTAAAATCACACTGAGCCCCACATCCCCAGGTCCAGTTTTGGTCTCTCGTAAAAAATTTTGAGACTTCTGTGTAATAGACTATAGAGATAAAATGGACTATTAAACCAGGGTATCTATAGCTCTGTCCATTAAATTTATATAATCTCTACTCCATAATGACACTTCAGTATCCTAAATATTCCTCTCTGAAAATTGAACTGTGTGCTGCAAGGACAGAACCTGAGCTGTCATCAAGGTCAGCTCTTATGTCACGGTATAGGTAAAGTGCAAAGATGCCCAAAAGACAAACCACGATGGACAATAAAACAAAGTCCCCCTGACTTAACAGCAAAACCTTAATCTCCTCACCAGTTTGACCTTTGGACATATTTGGAAGCAAAAGTAAGAAAGGCATGGAGTCTTGGTCTCTGGCCAACCCTGTAACTCCCAAAGTGCAAGGATAGTGGTTTTCCAACAGCAGGCAGGCTTGTATGCTATCCTCTGCTGTTACCATTGGGATCAATTATATCCACCTCATCATCTTCTGCACTGCTAGGCCTCAACTGGTGGATTTCTCCCTGTTTCTACACTTGTTATTATTGGTCTGAGTGTGGAGCCATTTCCTTGTCTACTCTGGGCCTGATCCTCTTTTTCCAGTTTGTTTTTTCTAGATTTTCAGGATAGCTCTGAAGTCTGGTTCAGACCTCCTATAAAAAGCCATTCCTTTGTCCTTGGGGTCAAGTCACTTACAAATCTGAGATGTTTCTGTTTTATTACATGGAACAGTAGTGTGAGTGTTGACTATTACTATATTCCAGACAAACACTACAGACCCTGCTTAATGAATACTTCAGAGGGTATTTGTTACCAAATTTAGCTGAATGTGATTAGAATATATTCTAAATAGGTTTTCACTTTATGCTAGACACTTTTTCTGGTGTGGCTCTTAGCATGGCATGCTCATAAACAAAACTCCTGCTCAACTGAATGTATTTGACATCTGCTGATAGAGCCAAATAGTAGCAGATTCTTTCTAATAGTATTCTGGATTGGCAGCTAATTTTTACTAGATACTAAGTACTAGGGACTAAATAGTTGCAGAATTATCTCAGTTGTTTTTGCATCCTTCACTGTTTGCATTGTATTTTGCTTTTCTAATTTTGTCTTGTGTGCTTCCTGGTACTCGATCGCTGTAAGTTACACACTTCAAGGGAACTTTCCATTGATTCTTCCAGAGAATGAAACATTTGTGATTTACTTGGTCAGTCTTTGCCTGCATTTCTCCCTCTTCTGAATTGGGCTGGTTCTGCTTTTAATGTTGGTATTATTTCTTAAATGCTTCCATGATTGCTGGACTCCTTTTGCTCTTGTGGCTGTTCCTGATTTTCTCTAATGTTGGAGTGTTTCGGTTTGGTTATTTGGCATTGGGATTTTTTTTGGTTTTGTTTTATTTTGTTTTGTTAGGGTTTTTGTTGTTGTTGGGTTTATTTTGTTTGTTTTTTTTTTTTTTTTTGGTAGAAAAGGTTTTGCCTTTTTTTCTGCTTGGCTTCATTCCCCTTTTAAAAATCACAAAACTTACTCATGTTCACATTCTTAACTATTTCCTCTCAACTGGGGGGAAGCAAAGCTCCAAAGATCCTTTGCTCATTGTTCTACTAGTGTCAGTGATCTCTCAGAGTGCACTCCAAAGATTCTCCCTGCAGAATTCCCCTCTGAACTGGAGAAACAAAACCTCTCATTACCTTCTAATGCAGCATAATTGGGGATTCTCATGAATGATAATTTAAAAACCCAAAACAAACAGAAAAAGAAAGCCACAAAGAAAGACAAAATCAACAAGAAACTAAACAAAAAAAACCCTCACTAGGCTTAATCTTCCTAATTTCATCTTCTGGAATATGACCCCATCATGGTACTACTGAAGTGGTTTTCTCTTTAATTACAAAATTTAATCGACTGTATTTCCTTCTACAGGCCTGAAGCTCAGAACAACCAGGAGCCTTTTTTTCCCCCATCCTCAGACTTTCTTTTTCATTACATTATTACTTATCTCCCCCCGTTTTCATGAAGATGAAATTATAACTTTGATTATGAAATATAATCTTGTTATTTCTCAAGTATCTTGTGCAGGTCTGCATGGTGGACTCTGTGTGTGTACACTGGTCAAGAGAGAGGCTCACTCTCTTTCTCCCTTTCCTGGTCCTGTGGATAACGAGAAGCTTTGCTGTCATTGCTGTTGTTTCTATCAGCGTGTCAATAAACACTGTGTGTTTTCTTCTGTATCTGAGCAGAAATGCCTTTCTTCTTTCCACACAGTAGTAGAAAATGTGTGTTCAGATAAGTTTCTCTGGGCATTGCCTGTTTTCTTTACCTTATTTGCAGTGTGTGCTACCAGGGCACTGAAGCTTTGCTGGCGTTGTATCCTTGAGACTTCTAATGTGTGAGCTGCTGCTTTACAGCCTTACATTTCTCCTGTTTTCTTCATCCTTTAAAATGAAGAAGTTAAAGTCTCTAGCTATTGGCAGTATAGAAACACCCTAGGGTTTGAGGAGAGTTTATTTTCAGCTTTGATTTTAATTATAATTAGTTAATAATTCAGTTTTTAACAAATACCAAAATAAAAAACTTAAGATTTTTAAAACTCTCAGAGGAAAATAATAAATACAGAATTGGTTCAATGTGCACAGGAGATAGGGAAAAAAACCCCAAATTAACCCACAGGAAAAAAATTGTGTTATGCTGAGGACCAGCATAGTGTATTTGAAGTGCTGGGAATTCTTTCAGAACAGCAGAAAAAATATTAAGAACTGGTCAGGTTTTTAGTGGACTAGATAGCTATGTGTAGATCTGTATCCAAAATCACGGGATGATGTGACTTTTTGAGATCATTTGCTATACATTTTTCAAATTTCATTATATACTGAACAAAAATATTATCAAGAAATCATGTCAAAACTAAAGGTGTTAGTTATATGAAACAGGAACTCAGTGAAACTGTTGACACAAGTTGGTGTCAATATTGAATTGGAATTAAATAGCAATAATAAATTTATTCAGAGAAGGTCTCAATTTCTAGAAGAAGATCTCCTTCCATCCATCTACAAAATTAGATTCCACTCAAGAGAGTGATCCCAGTCAGCAAAATCAGAGAGAGCAATGAGACAGCAAAATTTTCTTTAAATCCTTAAATACCACAGTATCAAAATCAAAATGTTTGCCTGTTGATTTTAAGTTCCTGGTGCTAATCATTTTTCTGGTATCCTCAAGAAAATATTTTTAATGAACTTTGTAAAATAACTTTAAGATTAATGGGAGTTCATGCATCTTGCTTGGTATTTTGCATCTCTTAGTCTGTCACACTTTGTGATGACCCTACAGAATACGCTTTTGAGGACCATCCCTCTGTGAATCACACATATTCTTGGACTCACATGCTTGCAGTAAGACTTACACATCCTCAGAATAGCAGTTTAGATGGTCTCTGCGATGAAAAAAGAATCTAGCTGAGAAAGGGTTGATGAACTTTTGAAGACTCTTGTTTGAGTGAAGTTAACAAAAAATGTTGGCTCAGGGAGCTCATGACAAGATTCCCTAGAGATTCAGGAAACTTCTAACAGCTTCCTTGTGATATCCCTTGTATCCATGTTAAAAAATTTAGAAACGTTCAAAAATCCTAAATTTGTTACTTGACTAGATAGGGTGTGATTTTTGGCTTTAAGCTTCCATTGGCAAGATTAGTAATTCTTGCTTTCAGTAATTTATAAAGCCTTGAAACAACACTGAAATAATTCAGGCAGGAAGTCCATTTTGTGAAACATAGAAATGGGCCCAGTTGTTTTTGTGTCGGAAGGTCTTTTGCAAGTATATCTTTTGAGAAACCTTCAGCCATCAATGAACACAAGTGCAATACTTCGTTATAAAAAAGTATATAGCTAAACTGTGCACCTAGTTAAAAGAAAATCACAATCTATGAAATAAAAAGTCTTTGTTAAAATAAATACCTGGATAACAAACTCATACTATATTTTAAACAGTTCACAGAAAATTCACCTTATGCCTAGATTAAAAAAAAAAATACATTGAAAGACTTTTTCATAAACAGCAATTGACCAATCGTTCCTTTAAAAAATCAAAAATAATTGTGAATTTGCAAACTCTTGTAAAGGAACAATGTTGCTGTGGTAACTAGAGGAGGAGTCAAATGGATTTTCCTTTTCACTGGGTTTTAGTTTAATATTAGTGTCCTTAACTATCTAGATAAGATTTCATAAATTCAATACATCTTTGCCTAATTATTTCTGTCTTTCTTGGTTGCAAATATCAACCAGCATTGCTTTTCTCACAATGTAACTACTATTTTAAAAAAGATTTTTAAACTAAGGGGTTTGTTTCAAAATGCTTAAGTGTTCATTTTGTATGAGAAAGAGTATGAAATGCCCTTATCTTCTAAATGCAAATGTAAGGAATAACCATTTGCTTTCAGTTTGTATTGAATAAGCCCAGGTTGTCAGTTATCTAAATCAAAAAGCTTGATAAAGCTCTGTAGACCCTCTTCCAACGTTTTTTTGTTACTCAGTAATTTAATTAAGATATAGAAAAGCAATTTTATATCTCATCATTAAATGAAAATACCTAAATAAATACTGAATTGAGGAAGCAATTGAAGAAGCTAGTTCTAGCTTTGGGAGCTATGTGCCACATGAGTATCTGAAACAGGAGTATTATATAAAAAAATTGTCACTTCTAAGGAGCACTAGTCTTTATTTTAACCTTGGAGTATTACAGTATGCTAATATTCAGTGCTTAGGACATTTGCAAGCAGGGAACTAAAAACTGATGCAATTATATATTTTCAGTATGAAAGAAAAATTAAGTTTCACAGCCTTGTGGTGCATTCTTCCCACAAACTGCACAAGCCAGCCTGTCCTTGAACTGTGTATATGGTAAAACACAGATCTTGTCCTGCAAGGATTTATGTTCTTAACTGTAGACATCTGAAGTGGGTTAGTTTGAGACTAAGAGAGAATGAGCATGTTTGTGAAGTTTTCAGTATAAATAGGCAGTAGGTATCTTTTGAATTCTCAGCTTGCCACATGAATATGAGGGCTGTTTGCCTCATATATTCTCTTTATGTGGTTATTTAGCAGCTTGAAATAGAATGATTTAACCATATGTTGTTTATACACTGAATTATTCTTCTGATAAAATGATGGAATTTTTTTTCCTGGGTGTAGAAGTACTTTCCTGCTTAACAATAGGATGTACCACATCTGTAACAGCAGCTGACCAGAGAGATTGTCCAAGCAGCCAGGGATCACATTAGGAAAGCTAAAGCCCTGATAGAATTAAGTCTGGCTGGGGACATCAAGGGCAGCAAGGAAAGTGGCTGTAGCTGTGTCAGTAATAAAAGGAAGACTAGAGTAAATGTGGGCCCTCTCCAGAAGGAAACAGGAGGCCCGACTACCTGGAATATGGAGCAGGTTGAGGTACCTTTTCCCCCAGTCTTCACTGACAAGTGCTCCAGGCACACCGCCCAGGCTGCTGCAGGCAAAGGCAGAACTGGGAGATGGAGAAGCTGCCCAGTGCAGCAGATCAGGTTTGAGACCATCTAAGGAACATGGAGGTGGACAAGTCCATGGGCCTGACGAGATGCATCTGCCATTTCTGGGGAAACTGGTAGATGCAGTGGCTAAGCCACTACCCATCATATTTATGAAGTTGTGGCAGTCTGGTGAGGTTCCCACTGCCTGGAAAACTGGAAACATAACCCTCATTTTTAAAAAGAGAAAAAAGGGAGATGTTGGGAACTTACAGGCTAGTCAGTCTGACCTTTGTGCCCAGCAAGGTCATAGAGCAGATAATCCTGGAAACTGTGCTAAGGCTCATGGAAAATAAGGAGGTGATTGGTGACAGCCAACATGGCTTCACTAAAAGTAAATAATGCCTGACAAATTTGGTTGCCTTCTACAATGAGGTTACAGCATAAAGGAAGAGTGACATCAGCTACCTGGACTTACACAAATAATTTGACACTGTCCCATATGGCATCCTTGCCTCTAAACTGGAGAGACAGGGATTTGATCAAGTACAGACTGGGTGGAGAATGGATTGAGAGCAGCCCTCAGGAGAAGGACTTGGGAAGTGTTTGTGGATGAAAAGCTCAACACGAGCTGTAGCCCAGAAAGCCAAATACATCCTGGGCTGCCACAAAAGCAGCGTGGCCAGCAGGTTGAGGAAGGTGATTCTGCCCCTCTGCTCCACTGTGGTGAAACATCACATGGAGTGCTGCATCCAGGTCTGGGCTCCTGACATGTGAAGGACATGGACCTGCTGGAGTGAGTTCAGAGAAGTCTATGAAGATTGTCAGAGGATGGAAGCATCTCTCCTGTGAAGACAGGCTGAGAGAGTTGGGGTTATTCATCCTGAAGAAGAGAAGGCTCTGGGGAGACCTTCTAGTAGCTCTTCACTACTTAAAGGAGGACTACAAAAAATCTGCAGAAGGACTTTTTACAAGAGATTGTAGTGATAGGACACAGGAGAATGGCTTCACACTGAGAAAGAATATATCTAGATAAGATACTAGGAATAACTTCTTGACTGTGAATGTGGTGAGGTGCTGGAACAGGTTGCCCAGAGAGGTTGTGGATGCCCCATCCCTGGCAGTGTTTAAAGCCAGGTTGGATGGGGCTTGTAGCAACCTGGTCTAGTGGAAGGGGGGGTTGGAACTAAATGATCTTTAAGGGCCCTTCCAACCCAAACCATTCTGTGATTCTATGGATTAATTACAGAGACGTAGTCTGACTACTCAGTTTGCAGAATAATTTTAGATGTAGCCTCTGAAAAATATTTGTCTAAGTTTCTTAGTTAACTGATAGAACTGCTGTATTAATTAGCAGCTGCATGCTGCTGAAGGTCAATTAAGTGCCTAACATGGACGGACTGACTCTTATCATTAGATTCTGCTTCTTGTCTTCAGTAACTGCTGCAAATCCAATGCATATGGATTTGAGCAAATCACTGAAGAACGTTCTCTGCTGAATATCAGTAATCTCTGAATACTGTCTGGATGGATTTGGGAAAACATCTTGGGGTATTTTATCTCCAGTATTCAAGACTCTTTGGAAATCAGCATGATTGTCCATACACAATAATAGACCCTTTCATATTTTGTGCTTGTTTTGGCTTTGCAAGAGAGACAAGGCTGTTGTTTCCAGCACTTCTCAGCTTTTCAGGATCTCACTTGAAATCACAGTACTCTAACCTTAGCTTTTCGTATGGGTAGTGCTGCTGCAGACAAAAAATTTTTGAGAAAATGGATTTTTGGTGGTATGAGTTTAGCTTTCTCTTTATTTTGAAAGCATACGCATTGCAGATATAAAAACAATAAGAATTTATTAGGAGTTTTACTCCCCATCTTGAATTTTGACTGAAGGCTGCAAAAGACTTCTCATGGAAAAAGCTCAACACATTTGTGTCTTGTAATTTATTATTGTATTCATGTGCATCCAAGAGTAAAGTAATTGAGCAGAAGCATGTTGATAGGAAAAACACTTCATTGTTTTCAGGATAAAACTTCTGAATTATTCCCTTAGGAAAAAAGGTTTTGCAAATACATACTCTGTTTCACTCAGTTGGTCTTAAGGAAATCATACATTAAGACTTCAAATGCTTTTTTAATAATATGTTTTAGAAATACATCAGTAATGTACAAAAAATAATGATACAGTATATGTGTATTTTCAAAGGGGCTTATTATTTTTAAGTTGCTCATGTTTTTAAAGAATGATTTAAAAAGTATTTAAAAGCAGTTTAGGCCTGTAAAGTAATTGCTTGCTCTTCATGAAAGTAGTTGTTTCCTCTCCATAATGTATTAATTTTTTCATTTTTTAATAGTTATTTTTAATGACTTTTACTAGTGGAAAGTGTTCTCTGTGTGTAGAGATTTTTGTTTTCAGTTTTGGTGGATGTTTTTTGGAGCAAATCTCAAATTTTGAAGCTGTGCTCTTACTAAGTTTTTGTGTGTTATTTAGCTGGATCTCTATAATGCTAGTGCAGTGGAGTTATTTAATGCAATTAAACAAATAGTGAGTTCAGAAGTGTGGTGGTGCAAGAATGGCATAAATAGGCATTACGCAAAGAAGCAGCAATTGCATAGGATGATCAAGGAGAAATTATTTTTGAAGATGTAACAGAGAGCTGAACTGCAGATGTCCCTAGTGTCAGTGTTGCTAGCACAAAGTACTTTTAAGCCCATTTGGGGAGTTTTCTTCATTTGTCTTAACTTTTATGTTCTATTTGATGAGCGTTTAGGAATAGATTGACTGACGTTTTCCACTGTGTAACCGTTTTTATAGTTGTAAATTCTCCCAGAAGCTTGTGTGCCAGTGGTCTGTATCATACTGAATTTTAATGGGAATTTTAAAATTAGGTCCTTTTTTAAGAATATGTACTTTTCTCTCCCCAGTTCATGCATTTTTGTGCTTTTAAAATATTCACCAAATTGTAGACTTGCCACTTTCAGGGACTTTCAGTCAAGATGTATGATTTGATAGCTACTTTTACAGCTTCTGAGCATATAATTCGTGTTCCAGCTCAGTAGAGCTGCATTTGCAGTGCAGTTCCTGCCCTCAGCTTCTGAGAGCAGAAGGTGAGAAAATTGGTGTCGTGGCCAACTGCTGTGGATGTAGCCGATGGCTTGGAATTTAGCAAAGCATGGGACAGACAGAAGAGGGGAAAGGCACAGACACCTAAAGGTTTAGGTGTGGGATGGAGGGTGCGGGAATGTAGCTTAGTGTCGAAGGATTTGAGGTTAAGGAGGAGTTAAAATACAGAACCTTAAGAAAGGACACCAAAGACAGAAGCAGAAGCAGACAGAAGATGGACAACAGAAAAAAATGGGCAGGGAAGAAAAGGCAGCAAAAGGGTAGGTAGATGGTGAGAATAGGAAAGTCAGCAGGTTACCCAAGACAGAAGATTTATGAGAGGATCTTGCTACAGCAGGAACTTGGTAAAGAAGGATGCTAGGTGCATGAATTAAATGGGGATGGATATGCAGTAACCAGGTGGAAGACCAGCAAGGAAACTGGGAGCAAGAAGCTGAATCTGGGAAGGAAGACAGGAAAAGAGGGCAGGGAACAATGGACATGAGCAGAAATGTTTTTGAGCACTTGGATACATTCGTCTGCATGCTGAAGCTGACATTTATTCCCTCCTGAATATTTGTCTATTGCTGAGCAAATAGCTGTGAAAGAAGAAGACAAAGTGTGTTGTGTTTTACTGGTGGCAGGCCAACCCACACAGCAGAGAGTTGATTTTTGGTGTTACTGTTGGGTCCATTACTGAAAGTTGGAGAGCTCTGTACCATAGATTCGAGCTTATTGCCAGCACTGCAGGTGTCAGTGGAATTTGTGGGTTTCTTGTTGTTCTTGTTGTAATTCTGAAGTTTATAAAGGCCCAAGGAAGGATGCTAAAAATAAAACTGAAAGATCTTTAATGTGATTTAATGTGTTTTCCAAACCTGCAGAGCTGCAGTAGCTAATGAAACCACAAACTGCCTCATGTGGTTATGCATATGATAGTAATATGCTGTTTAAAAATAAACTTGTGCATATGATCATGTAGATGGTAAGCTATTAAAGATTTTATGAGTTATAGAGAGTGGTACAACTTGTACTTCATATTCAGCATCTAAATATTTGCAGAGAAAAAATAAAAAATAATTTCTTCCTGTAAAGGTGTCTTTTTCTCCCTTTCATGCTTTATTTGGGCTTCTATTAGATCACCACTCTTACTAGAACACAGGCATCTAAAAATAGTATTATAGAGATCTGTTTTAGAAAGTAAGATATTGAAGTTGTGTTGCCTAAAGTGCCCTCCTTGTCCTGATAGGCTGATGGCTTCCAGACCACTGTAATTCATGGGCTTAATCTTGATGTACACAGCATATAAGTTTGTCCCAAGTGAAAGAGAAGATTGCAGCCTTGTACCTGCTGTTGGTACTATTGCTGTATTTGTGTGGCTGTTCTCTCTGGTACTCTGTTACCAGCTCCCGTGCCTCTCGTCTGCATGGTACCTGTTGTCACAGCATTGATCTTTGCAGATTCTAGAGTGTGGTCAACTGTTCTGTCCTTAACTATAGCTAAGTGCTTATTTTGTGGAGTATTCCCTCTCGTGTTGTCATTAGCTGTAGTCCTGCGTGTTTATTATGGAGATGGTGGGGAGGAGGAGGGCTGTGAATGTGATGCTTTGCGGTCCATTTTTGGACTGGGCAAAGGTGAAAATAGACAGTGCTCACAGCCAATTATAAGGTGCAATTCATGAAAAAGCAGAGGTCCAAATAAATTCATTATTTTAGTGATTTCGTTTTTATATTAATACGCCATTTTGTTTTCAAATTGAGATATTGATTTGAATCATAATAAAGGTTTTGTATTTGCTTCATCAAACTATTGCACTTTAAAATTCATGCATGCAGAAGTAATCATTCATACGTCTTTCTCTGTTTGAGAGATTACACATTTCTTTCTATTCATATTCTTCCAGGTGACTTGGATTATTACTGGCTGGATCCTGCCACGTGGCACAGCAGGGAGACGTCCCCTATTAGTTCGGTAAGAAATAGAAAAATAGGGTTTCATGAGTATGTCTTAAAATGATTTTTAATTATTTCAGTTCAGCACAGATATTTGGCTGTAAAAAATATTCTACACAAATAATAAAAAAAATTGTTTTAGAGGACCATGGAAATGGAAATCAGAAAGAAAGTTTTATCAAAAGGCATATTTGTAAAATTGCCTGAATTTTAACTTGAATTTAATTCCTTTTTAGAAATGACACTTAATTTCACTGTTTCACAAAAAAGGAGTTGTGAGTCTGATGCTGCTCTGGGAAAGATTAGTGATTTCTTTTAGGACTTGGAGTTGGAAAGTATAATTTTGATTTTATTCTATAATTAACCCTCATATGGTAGACCTGCGTAACACGTATTATTCTAAAGAACAGAATTTCTGAATGCGCTTTTCAGAGTTGTGTAATTTAAAAGTAAATATATAATTTTATTACCTAAGATGTGTTTGAAATGTTTAATTGTATTGAAGTTTGAAATGTATTATAATTCTGTCTGTAGACTTAATGCTGAGATTTTGTTACAAGAGGCATAAATGTTTAATGTAGCCAGGGTCAAACAGATACAATAACAGAAAGCTCAGGTGCAATATGTAACACATCTGAAGGATGTTTTTGTCTACTGTCACATGATGATGCAGTATTTTTATTGGTTTATACATGTGCATCTAAAGACTGGAAGATGGTCATGCTCCTTTAATTCCACTGCTTGTTTTTAAACAGCATCCCGTAACGTGGCAGCCTTCCAAAGAGGGAGATCGCTTGATTGGGCGTGTTATTCTTAACAAGAGAACAACCATGCCTAAAGAATCAGGGGCATTACTGGGGCTAAAAGTAAGTATTATATGAATTATGTGGTAAATGAAAGGAAGTTCCACTGACCTTAGACATAGAGGTCTAACACATTAAATTAGAGGACTCTCCAATCTTATGGTCTTTTCGACAAAAAAATGTGTTCCTCTCTTTTAGTAGATTTTGAAAGTTATACAGATAAATTATGACTATAAATACATTTACTCCTTCTATGCAGTCTTCAGTCATCCATGACAAAGGGGCTGAACCCTTTTGATTTAAAAGGATATGTTTATTCAGCTTCCTGTCTGCAAGATATATACTGCACATGGCAATACACTAAATGGAGTACTGCCTCTTCTAGCTCTACTGTTTGCAATTTAGTCGAATAAGTCATCTTATAATCCTCATACTTAGTCATCTGGATGCAAATGCTTACGAGGTCAGTGTTTAAAAGCCACACAGTCATTTGAAAAGAGAAATTTTCTAGAAAGAAACCAAATATTTACACAAAAACTTGCAAAAAACCCTCGTAAATCATAGTAGAGGTTATATTAAATATCATACCAGTTCATCCAGCACCCCAAAATTGAGATATTGGCAACCGTCCAATTGATTTAAATCCTTAATTTTTGTTTGTAGCAGACTTTTAAGTTCATGTGTCAAAATTGCCAGAACACTTTAAAAAGAGAGAGTGCTGTTTCTGAAGCTAGCGGGGAATAGTGTACCAGTTCAAACATTTCTCTCTAGGTGTATATTTTTAAATCCATGGAGCAACAAAGGTGACTGAGATAATTTAATTTGGGTGTCCTTCCTTCTCCACTGAGAACAACAGAAGCAATGCAGAATCTGAAATATTCACACCTTGAAGTGAGATAACGTGGTATGGTAATACAAAAGATGAAAACAGCTTCACTCTATTCAATGTTTAGTAGTCTTTAGCACGAAGCTGATCTTTGCTGCCAGCAAACAATTCTATTTGAATATTTGAGAAAAAAAAGGTTGGTCCTAGTAGGAAATTATAGAGTTGTAGAGTTTCTTTTTGATTTTTCAAGTTTCAGTCATGCATAATATGAGCTAAGGCTCTCACTGATTAATTTTACACATTATCATGCGACAATATTCTTGGCAGATAGGCTTCTGGATTTTTTTTTTATACAAAAGCTCCTGCTAGTTATTGTGATTGCAACATGATGAACTAATCCCTAATGAACCATCATTCTACTGTTTCATTTTGTTATAAAACTCCTCCAGGATATTCCTGACCAACAAAAAAAACCCCAAACCCCTCACCTGACTGGACAGAGTAAGATAGTTCAAAAGATTAGCAAGTCAGCGAGACTACATTTTCTTTTTATTTTATTTAAAAACTGGTCTCTTGAGAGCACTTGGGTTTTTTTCTGATGTTCCTGATCTCTGTAGTATGGAGTCATCTTCAAAAACAGATCTCTTCAGTTCTGTTTAACAAAAGCCAGAAGTTGCTGGTTTGTCCTGTCATGTTCTTGGATGAGAGTGCCTGTGTTTTAGCAGTATCAACATTATTGTGAACTTGTTGCCCATATTTAAAAGTAGCATATTTGCTGAATTTTCAGTTGATGCACCAACTTCATTTTGGGATTTCGTACACTTGAACTGATGTGCATTTGCAATTTAAATTTGGGTACATTACAGACAATTATTTGTAAAAAGTGCATTTGCCAGGTTATTTATTAAGAGGTGTTCTTTCTGCAACACATGTAGGTACTTAGAAAACTGCATAAGGTTGATTAGTCAAACACAGTAGAAGGAATATCAGTTTTATTCATTTTGTGTCAGCCTTACTTCTTTTTGTCTTTAAGCCTCTCTAAAACTCAAATTGACAATAGGTTTGCCTGTGCACAATTCAGGTGTAATTTTAAAAATAACGTGAAAACTGATTAGTCTATATATTTTTGCTTAATGTGATGTCTGGTTTGTGGCTTGGAGACTCAGAAATTTGTGATTAACCAGGTTGTTGGAGGAAAAATGACAGAATTAGGACGACTCGGTGCCTTCATTACCAAAGTGAAGAAAGGTAGCTTGGCTGATGTGGTGGGGCATCTCCGAGCAGGTAAATCAATCAGTTGCATATAAAATACACTGTCTTTCAGTAATGGCCTATTGAATGCAACCTTTAATTTACACTAACATTTGTCATGATATGGTAATATTTTTTAAATACAGAAAAATACTGTAATGCTATTATGAAATGCCATAGTTGCCTACATTTCTAATTTATTATGAACTCCAATTGCTTGGATATGTGAGCAAAACAAAAGAGGCTCTGAGGAATGCTGGAATCAGGACTGAGTCTCACTGATAAATTTTTGTTTGCTAGCTCAGGAGCTGCTTGTTTCACTCTACAGAAGCAACGCAAACATTTTTTTTAAAACTGATTGTGTCAAACAAAGCTCACATCACTAAAGGACAAAACACTTCATACACAGTAGATTTTATTAGTTCCTTTTAGTTTATTAGTTCCTTTTGGTGTTAACTGTTACAAATGAAAATGGAAAACAAGCTAATAAAATGGTCCTAAAATATTTCATTTCTATTAGATGTATATATTGCATTTGCAAATAAATGGCTGTGCTAATGGCACTTTTCAGGCTTCTAATGAAGTGAGAATTATGCACAGCATTTGGTTTTCAAAGTCACTTCTTAATGGTTTATATTTTTACCATAGCTCTAAGCAACTACTTTCCAAGTGTTGCCATAGCAAACCAAAGTACCTATGCAGTGCCTTAAAAACCCAGAAGCTCCAATGCCAATGTGTATGGCTTAATACTTGTGTGAAGCAGATAGTAATAAAGAAGTAGAAAGGATGATGAGTCTGTAACAATATTCTAATTTTTTTTGCATTTTTTGTTTTTTCTTTCTTACAAAATGAATATACGTGGGGTTGATAGCACCAGCTGTTATAGTTGTTTATAGATTTTAAATGAAGATTATAATTACAGAAAACAGATTTTTCTCCACTGATCTTAAATTATTTGGGCTGAAATCCCCATTTTCTGTTTCTGGTCTAGGTCTGTTTGATATTTTTTAATGAAAGCTATTTTTAATTTCTAAAAGTAGTTTTAGAACCAAAATTATTTTCCAGAAAAAATACATTGTTTTGCTCATTTCCAATGAGTGAAAGTCTGTTCATCTTATTGTATGGGACTAGAACACACAAAAAAGGCATGGATGAGTCCTTGCTTTTAGCAAAAAGCACTTTTGTCCTTATAAAAAATGTCCAAAATTTGTGTAGTTGGTAAAACCTTGAGTAATTGTACAAACTTCATAAATTTTAGTAATGGCAAATATGAAGTCTTGCACGAGGAACAGAACATTGCTGTGCAAGAGTAAGTACTGGGAGCCAACCAGCTCGAAAGCACCTCGGCAGGAAATTGTCTGAAGGTTTCACTACAGCTCTTTCATGATTTTAAATTATTTTTATATTACTTGATAAAATAAATTTTATTCTTTGTAAAAGAATATGAAAGTGAGATAAACTTCTCTTTAAATTGAAGGGGATGAAGTTCTAGAATGGAATGGTAAACCCTTGCCTGGAGCTACAAATGAAGAAGTTTACAACATTATTTTAGAATCAAAATCAGAACCTCAAGTTGAAATTATTGTTTCAAGGCCTATTGGGTAAGGCTGAAGACTTGCTTCTTAAGCATAGCTGTTACTTCTGCTAATGGGAATTTTAAAGGGATTATTTGTGAGTTTATTTTTTATTGCTTAATAATGGTATATGATTCACTTTCTATTATTGACATTCTGTATAGTCTGTTTTCTTCACTACCATTTACAATCTTGTGCCTTTGCAGTGACATATATGTATAAGCATAAATGTTGTTTTCTGTGTGGTTAAACTAATATAAAGGTTTTTGCCAAGTGGCAAAGGAAAATTGGTGGATTAGGTACACCTGTGCATGAAAAAAATTCTGGTTTTCAGGCTTTCAACCTTACTAGATCAGAATAACTTATAAAGGTCTTCATGGGTGGAGGGAAGCATTGCAGGATTCTAATAAACCAATACTAGTAGGATTTTAAACAGGCCTTCTCTAAAGAACTAAAAAAGGAAACACAAAACTCTTAATTGAAAAGACTGTGTTTCCCCCTAAATAATTGTTATCGAAGTCAAAAAGTTTAATCAAAATTTAGCATTAATGTGTTATGTTTATAGTCTCTACTTTTATTTATTATGAGCCCAGGTTTGGGGTTTTGTGACAACAATTCTTATATTCTCAATTTCCCAAATAAACCTTAGAAGGAAAATAAAATCTGTTCAAATTGATAAAATTAGGGGGATTGCCCTGCATTATTCATAGTAGTTTTAGTGATATCAGGAATCATTTGAGCTAAGTCTTACAGAACTGAACATGAATAATTTATTGTAAATTCACATTTACCTTATGAAACAGTCACATGATTAACAATAAAAAGTGATTCTTCTGAATTTGCTATTTTCATCTTAATTATAATTTGTGCTTGTCTGAAATATGATACTTTTTAAGTTTTAGAAACAAAAAACTATTTCTTCTCTTTCTGACTATAATAGTCTTCTTTTTACATTTTGATTATTGATTTCGTCTGCACTATGTGAGTGTAGCTATATTTTGCAAATAAGTTTTGCCTTTTTAATGGCAATCTCTATTAAACATACTTAAATAAAATTAACCTTAATTCCACCTGTCAATTTGACCTCTTAATGGAAAATGAAAGTTCAATGCAATAGTAGTGGCTGTTAAATGCTAAAACTACCATCAGATTAAGACTGCGAGGGAGTAGATGCTTTATTTTGCATTTTTTGAGTCAGATAAATTAGGAGATATATTTAAAAGAAAATTGCAAATTCAGTCATACATCTTTGTTATTAAAAATAACATGCCTTAAGGAGATTTTCGGAAGTCTAGTCCTTATATTTAAATCCGCAATAAGGAAATATGTTGATACTGGGCATGACTTGGGCTCCACATCTCAGTTGAAGAAAACATGGAAATGGATTTGTACAACTCTACAACTGATGTAAAAGGAAAGTGCTAGATTAGCATTAAACAATGGACTTTAGATATATTTGTTGCTGTCAATAAAATTGCAAATGTTGTGTGCCCTTAAACTTCTATGATGACTTCAGTATTAAACCAAATATATTCTTTTAGTTTACAAATTTGATAAATCTAATAGTTTAGAAAAATTAAGTACAAGGTAACTGCATTCCAGTGACACATTCCTGAAGAAAAAACTGAGAAAATACCCCCTTTTTTTTTTTTTTTTGAAGTGTGTTCAAAGACAAAGAATGTTTCTGAGTCTGAGCAGTGAATTTTACACTAGAATAGTGCACCCAGAAATAGAACCAATAAAATGTAAAATTTTGCTTTGGATGACCCATGCATATTTTTTCAATACCTAGGCAAAAACAGAGCACATCAAATTGTTCTTTTATTTTGAGATAAATGGAGTCTTGGCATGGAGGTTTTTACATAATAAAACAACATTATTCTTGTAGAGTTATGTCTCACTAGATTTTTAAAAATTTATTTTCTTTTGCTTGAGGGTCAGGTTGTTATTTGGGCGTTTTATGAAAACAAATATGTAACACTAGAGCATAGAACTTTGGAATTTAAAGACAGTTCCCTTTTACCTTGCAGTAAAGAGTCAAAGTCCAGTTGCTTTATACCAGATTGGGATTTACCTGTCTGCCATCTGAAAATAACCAAAAATTTCAGACATTGGACAACAAAGGAAAACCTGGTAGTAGTTATCAAAAGAAAGAGCATACTGCACATTATCTTCTTTTTCCTTTTTTTTTTTTTCCTTAATAATTATGATCTATGTAAATTGTGTTGCATAATGGAAAATGGTTTGCTTATATTAACAGATTACTTTGATTTTGTCCCTAGCTTCACTTTGTCTTGTTTTCCAAATGGTGTGATTGTTTCAAATTCATGACAGGGAATTTTATTTTATTCCATCCAGTGTGTCAAAGTTTGGTGGGTCCTTTAGGTGCTGACTAAGCAAAATTGAAGTTGCTTGATACAGCATTAAGTAATAATCCATTACAGCTAAAATTCCTGTGAGGGAATAAGTTCCCGAAAGGCCTGAAAATGGTATTTCATCTGCATAATTTAAGTGTTTTCATCTCTCAGTATTAATAATGCAAATAATGTACCAGCACTTTTAACAGTCTTGATTTAAAAATTCCTAGCATATTAGGTCTAAAGAGCCCAAATATGACATGGTTTGCCCCAAGTGAATAATGGAAGGCCTGTAAGTCCACAAATTAGACTCCTCACAAATTAGACTGCTGATTACAAAATTGCGGTCTAAACAATTTGCTCAGTCTTGTAAATTTGGATTTCTGTGTCTACCAGCAAATGTAATTTTAAGTAATGGATAATTGTAGGATGTTTATTAGAGAAAAATGTGAAGTACATAACACTGTTGGCAGCTGAAGGCATAACAACAATAAACAGTGTAACCACAATAGTACCCTGGAAACTCCATGGATACTAATTGACACTAATTCTAATGGCTGCAAAACAAGGTAGATAAGAAACCTATAAAAAGTAGAATTAATGGGTTGGCTATCTCAATATGATGGGAAGAATTGCCTATGAATATGCATTCAATGTGAGAGGTGATTTACATAGGACAGCACAGAAAATCCTCTGGCAGTATACTTTCTGGAGAAGAAACCTGGCATGGTAACTAACCATCTCTTGTGTGCTCTGAGGGATAGTGCAGGTAAAACAAATGTTTTTTTCATTTGTCTCTGTTTTCTTTGTCAGATGCTAGCTATCTTTGCTGAGATTTCAGCAGATAATGCTGCCAAAACTGTTGTTTCTCTGCTATGATTCAGTTCCTCTGTGCAGCGACTGCTACTGTGCTCTAGGTCCCGGCAAGGAGGTTGAACCTGCATCATAAACCAGGCAGTGCTGAGCTCCAGAGAGCTGCTCAAGTCATGTAATTAGTGCAAACTGCAGATTGATCTACAGGGTCTGATGGGAGGGAATGGTTTCGGAAATAGCAGGATGAGCACTGGGGAGAGGTACTCAGAAACTCTTTAGAAACTATGTGGGGTGTAGAAGATGATACAACTGTTTCTAGAACAACCTAAAAAGTGTGGGTTACAACCCCATTTGAATTTGATTTGTCTTCAGTGATCAACCTTGTGACTATATCCCTCAGAGAAATTATAGCTGTTCCTGTACAAAATAGTGATTCTCACAAACGATATATCTGCACAGAGTAGTTTCAACCTAAGGTATAGTTTGGTTTAGCTTATGTATTCATTGAGGTGTGGAAGGATCAGACACAAGATAATCATATGTAATACCATGTAAGACCACAAAGTACCTTTGTCTTCCAAGGTAGAGACAGAAAGACTAAGTCTGAAGCTGGCAGCTGTTTACTGGATGTGGGTCTGACACCACTTTTCTTAAGTTCATATTGCTCCAAAAGGGGAGTAAAATTTTGTTACTGTATTAGATAAGTAGTTGTGCAACTTTTCACTTTGCTTTTCTTTGACTAGTCTAGTTTTGAATATTTTAAGTCATAAGCTATTATTTCTTCTGGAGATCTTTCTTGTAAATCATATGTCAGAATATTTTCTGCAGTGCAAAATTAAAAGCAGACCAGATAAGATTAGTTTTCTTACATAAAAGTTTTTAGATTATAGTTTCCTTTTAGAATGTTCATTCTCTAATTAAAATGCCAACATTTAATCCTCTTGTAAACTGTGTGGATCTGTTTCTCATGTTGATATATTATTAAATTTTTCTGCATTGTTTGTAATAGAGTGACAGTGCCTTAGCATATATGTGAATCAGTTATTAAGTGCTTATATGTGTAATTAATATTTGAAATTTATTTTTAGCCTTTTTTTTCCTACTGTATTGTTGACAGCACAAGAAAAAGAAAATCCAAACAGAAATAGTTTTAGTGTCTTTCTTTAACTACCCCAGGATTATAGAACTTGACACTGTAGATGGCACTTTCCATGTTGAAGCACTCCTTGCACATGTGAACCTTCATTTAGATATCCTAAAAGTGATGTTATTACAAACAGTGCTATACTGCAGATCAGAGTGTTCATATTCTAGCACAAGAAAATATTACAAACTAAACACTGGATTGAACAGAAAAATCTGTTTGATTATGGTAAGTAAATACTTCAGACTGATGAGAAATGCTCTGGAAAGTCTGACCTGGAAAAAGAGAAAATGTCAAGAGGAAGAAGTCTGCACAGCAGCCCTGCTGAGCAACAGGTCATTAATCTGTTCATTTGTTTGTAAAGTAGTACTGTGCCATGTCAAGAATGACTAATTCAGTTGTAATTCCATGAGTCTGAGGAAACCACATTATTCTTGACTCTTGAAGTCAAGACAAGGAGAGGTACATTCTTGTTTAGTAATGTGAGGTTTAAGCTGATTTGAGACATTAACACACAGCTGAAATAGTCTATTTTAAAACACAGGTACCATAAGTTTTAATTGCAGGATTTGAAAAGTGAACTTAAGGCTCAGTGATTGGGCACTGTTGCATTCCTTTTCTGATACAAGTGTCTGTTTCTTTTTCATAAGTGACTTTTATGTACCTAGGAGTCTTAGTTGTATTGACTTCCAAGTCAGAAAGATTTCTGTGTTTCACTGAGCAGAAAAATGTCTGAATACCTTTAGAATTCTCAGCTATAGACTTAAAATCTTGTAAATGTTCTTCAGAAGTGTTATTTGCAGTTCCAGTTTTGGATTGGTCTGTGTGGATGAAAATACATTCAAGTAATTCACTGAAGAGTTTTGTTTCCATTTCCCTGCTCTGCTGCTTTGCTAAGATTTGTACAATACTAGGTGTTTCTTGCTCTTCTAATGTATTTTCAATGATGGCTGAGAATAGAAAGAGCCAGGAACTAGCATCATCCAGATTTTGATGGAAAAGCAAATTATTGGTGGGAAAATGCTGATAGATGTGTGTGGACTTAAGCAGTTTATCTTGCTTATATCTGTATATGTGTTGGATATGTATGTGTTGAAAAATGTCCATACCCAATTGTTATATGGTTTGCTTTTCTTTTATCCTTTAGAGAAATGCATTATTCTGTTGTTTGTTTAATATTGCTAATGCTCTTTATTTTCCTTTTTTATTATTGTAAGACATTTTCATCAGTTTCATTCTCTGAACTCCTTGAGACATTTATATAAAAATTACTAGTGAGTTAATCTTTGTCTTTTTTTTTAATTTTTGTTCCTTAAAGAAATAGTTGAGCAACCATAGCTGTACTTCCTTTTGCTACCTTCCTCTTCCTAAAAGCTCTCTTTCTTTATTGTTCTAGTTGTAAAAGTATCATGTAATCCATCCACAATGTTAACATTGTAATGTTCATATTGTAATACCTGCTAGTTCCTTCACCTGAAAGTAGTTTGCATTAGAAGGACTTTCATGAATGCTAGTGGAAAGTATGTATTTAAATATTTCCTCTTTCTTTCCTTGTAACCTGTTAGAACAGAAACAGATCCATGTTTGTAAAAAACTGTCCTAGCAATTTATTTGTCACAGCCAAAGGTTGTCTCTGTTGTTTCTAATTACTATGTATTCACATTTTAGTGATATTCCACGGATTCCTGAGACTTCCCACCCCCCATTAGAGTCTAGTGAGTACACACCTTGTTTCTTTTTTTAAGCATGATCTTATACCCACCACAATTATTTCAGCTATGAAATTTCTAAGAGATGATCTGTGGAAATCTCATTGGCTCTGAGGTTTTTTTGCATGACAAAATCTAATGGGTTTTGGTAATGTGAGTTAAATTTGAGGCAATATGGATATTATTAAGCATATACAGATTTCAAGTGTTAGCAGTATTCTATTTTTTTATTCTGTATCTTGTGTTAGTACCAAAATAATAATTTAATTCCCTTAACATAAGAGAGAAAACAGATATAAGAGACTGCCAAAGGTAAAAATGGTGTAAGAATTTCACCTCCTGCACCATCCAGAGTAAGTCCAGAGTTCTTGTTTCTCTTTTTTTTTTTAACAAGAAAACCTTGGTTAGGTAAATTTTTTGTGCATCATACTTCAAAAGACTGGTGTTCTTTTTAACTATGCCATTTGAACGTTTTCAGCCAGAGTATTTGAGTGCCATGGCTCCCAGTCCTTTCCCAGCTGAGCCTTTCCTGACATTCAGCTACAAACCTTCCCTAGGTCAGGGAAGGTGTGTTCATTTGTCACAAACTCATATCACTGGTGAGGGCTCCGTTTCACTGCTGGAGAACTGATGATGTCCAGCAGTTGCTGAAGTATCTCCCATGCCAGATGCATGTCCTGCCTGTCTTCCTATTAAAGTTCCAGAGGCTACCAGGAGTATAATCCATACAACAGACATGGTTTATTCATCAAAGACTTAGGATCTCAGAATGAGAGTGGTTTGCTTGGGAGGGTAGATGTGTAATTTGGTTGGAGAACAGTATTCTATTTAAAACACTTGCTATGGTTTGTCAGTGATGTATGAGGAGCAATTTTTTTATATGTTATTTCAAATAACCAAAAAATTCTAGGTTTAATCTGGGATCTAGTCTAGGGGTAAACAAGCAGTCTTTTCACTATGCTTTCTACATCAGCTTTGTACAATTCAAAGAAAAAGCAATTCATAAGTTACCCAAACTTTGGATGGTGAGTTCATGTGTTTCTCATGTGGTTTTAGGTTCAAGTTCTTTTGAATCTCAGAAGATGGAAAGGCCTTCTATTTCTGTTATATCTCCGACTAGCCCTGGAGCCCTACGGGATGCACCCCAGGTCCTACCAGGGCAGCTTTCTGTGAGCATATTTTGTTTTTCTTGAGTTCTTAATGGAAATTGATGAAGTGCTGGTCCCTCAGCCCTGCACATTCCCAAGGTCTGTTGGGAGGTCAAGAGAAATGTTTACTGTTGGTAAAGACTAACATGTTTCAAATGTTTTTTGACACCCTCTGTATGCACTAACAAGCCATCACTGTAATCATAGCAGACATAAAAAGTTGTTGTCTTAATACACCAAAGAGTGCAGGAATTTACGTTGAGGAGAGCCCATTAAAGTGCCCTGAAACTTGTCATTCTGTAGCTTCTGCATTGAAAATTGTGACTTTGCTGTACGTATCCAGCAATCTGCAGATAACAAGCATAGTATCACTATTTTCTTTATGGGAGCATTTAAAGAGCTGTGTATTTTTTAAGCATTACACTATTCAGTAATGCATTTTAATTTAGATACATCTTGGAACTTTCTTGTCATACTAACTGAAGTCCTGCTTATTAAATATACTGTAAGTACTTAGACTTTGTTTTCTACATTCTTATATTTTTTATATTGATCATATTAATTCATAAGTGAACAGCCAGCTTAAAAATTTCTTAATATTATGATTCTCTTTAATGATGTAGCTGTATATTATTGTTTTCATAAAAACTTTTGAAAGGGTTACCAATCTGAATAGATAGATTTCAACTATGCTTTGAGATGAGATGCAGTCAGAGCTTCCTATTTAGTGTAGCTTTTAAGGTGCAGAGCTAAGACGTGCTGGTTTAAGTGCACTTGCAGGTCCAAGATTATGCAGTGAGTACAGTAAACAATGTAAGTATAATCAGGCATCATAATTTTATTCAGCTGTGATAAATACAAGTTTTTGGTATGTACCATCATCTTTTCCATCTGAGCTAATTAAATATTAAGGGATTTGAAATGCAATATATCTCATTGTCTCTGGGATAAAAAATCAGCTGTTACTTTTAAATTGCAGTTATTTTTGATGCAGTCTGAAAATTCTGTTTCTTCTCCATTTTCAGTATTTTTTTCTGGTAACTTGATTCCTGTAGGTTAAACTCTGGTATGACAAAGTGGGACATCAGTTAATAGTAAATGTTCTACAAGCAACAGATTTGCCACCAAGAGTAGATGGACGCCCCAGAAATCCCTATGTAAAAATGTATTTTCTTCCAGACAGAAGGTAACAGTATTCCAGTTTAGAAAATTATGTTTTCATTTACCATGTATTGAATCAACTTTTAATGAATACTTATGAAGAACTCCTTTTTATAATTTTCTTATAGCTAGATTAATTATAACAAAAAATTGCACTTGAATCACGCAAGTCAGTATGATCTTAACTTTGGGGTCTTTTGTAAGAGTGTGATCCACTGTGTAGAAAATTTTCACTTAGGCATTATTGCCTAAGACAGAATGAAAACATTTAAGTCCGATGAGTACATGGTATTTTCTGATTTATCTCTATGAATAATTTGCAAAAAATATTTATGTTTCAGTGATAAAAGTAAAAGAAGGACCAAAACAGTAAAGAAAAGTCTAGAGCCAAAATGGAATCAAACTTTTCTCTACTCACATGTACATCGTAGAGACTTTAGAGAACGAATGCTTGAAATTACTGTATGGGATCAGCCAAGAGTACAAGAAGAAGAGAGTGAATTTCTTGGAGAGGTGATGCATACAATCACATTTCTTCTGGGTTCATTGTTTGGTGTTGAATACATATGCATATATACTTTGTATATGTGTTTCTGTGTGTGCCTTCAAAGTAAAATTGAAACCTGATGATTTTTCTGCTAGATTCTTATAGAGCTGGAGACAGCACTTTTAGATGATGAACCACATTGGTATAAGCTACAGACACATGATGAATCTTCACTACCTCTGCCTCAGCCATCACCATTCATGCCAAGAAGACATGTTCATGGTGGAGAAAGCACTAGCAAAAAATTACAAAGTAGGTCCAAATTCCATCAAGGTCTCTTAAATTTTAAATTAGAAGTGCTGGATATGGTGTAATGGTATTTAAATTCCTGATTTAAAAAAAAAAAGATACTATTTAATAGTCTTCAAAAATAATGAAAAGGTATGGCAGAAAGTTGATTAAATTATGACAATATGACATGACAGCCTTATACCTGTGACATATAGGTCACTTTCAAGTATGTGAAACCTGCTGGAATTGATTTGTCTTTCAATAGCAAAACTAAATTGTTCAAAGATTTTTTTACATAAATTTCCTTTTAAATAGAAAGATGAAGTTTATAATTATTGGATACTTCTAAAAAAATTAAAAGCATTTTATTTTTAAAAAAAGAAGTCCTTAAAGACTTGCAAGGCTTAAAAACGCTTTTCATCATAAAGTTAGTCTCAACCTCCAAGCGTAAGAAAGAGAAATTGTATTCATGTATTTGGGAGGTACAGTTGTTTTAGTGAGTCTGATTTCAGGTTTGTATGAGGCATGTTGAAAGAATGAGGTATTTCAACATTGTAGCTTCTCTGTTCATTTAAATTAAGATTTACTTACAAATATGAAAGATGTAGGGGATTATTTTAAAATACATTTCCAAGCTATTTTTCTGATTTTTCTAAAACACGGAAGTCATTCAGTCCAGCCAGTGCGTAGGAAATTGGTGCACAGTCAGGAATGAACTATAAAGTGATACTGCTGTAATTGCTGCATAGCTGCCCAAATTGAGGATATGTATAGAGAGAGCAGGTTAGTTTTCGTGAGATATTTGAGCTTTTCTAAAAGCTGGCAGTGCTGTTTCCTCTTCCTCTCTCTCACCATTTGCTGCCTCATCTCCTTTCCTGTTCAGCAAGCTGATTCAGCATATTCACTGAAACAGCACAAAAGTGGTTTTTTTCTTTCCTTGAGTTTCGCTTTTGGAGGCTTAGTGAGATAAACTATTCTAGTAGAGGATTACTGAGGACTTGAGGGGAAGAGAAAGGGAAAGGAGGTTGCAGCAGCTGTAAGACGTTAAATTGGCTCACCTGTCTTGTAAAGCATCAATAAGTCACTGCAGTTAAGTTCTCCTTCCCTATTGTTTTGACTTAAAATCATCTTTTTGGTTTCATTATTATGTTAAATGATCATATTCTTACATTTTATAACATGACCAGATGTTTAGGTATTTGTTTACCTTACTGTTGTGCAGGATCTCGGCCAATCAGTGATAGTGACATCTCAGATTTTGATGTTGATGATGCTATTGGAGTTGTTCCTCCAGGTGCGTGGATGAACAGCATGGTCCTGCTTTCTTTTTCCTCTTTTTTGCTTGTTTGGTTTTTTTTCTTTATAATATTTTGGAATATTGAGGATACTGCTTTTGGAGAGTGCATTGTGGAAAAAAACAGTTTTCCTGATTATTCCAAGGTACCTGTCCCATACCTGGTAAATGAAGAGATTCTACTGTTCATTCATTTATATTTATTTTGCATATCATTCTTCATGTGTGAACCACTGGTTGGTTCAAACTGGTTAATTTTTTACTGTGTAATGCTCCAAGCATTATTTAAAATGCAAATTAAATTTAAAAGACCTCCACATTTTAAAATAGTTAAGATTTCAGTTTTTATTGAAAGCATTTTTTTATTGTTTTGCTTTTTGCTTGAAACTTAGCTATAATGCAGTCTCCCATGAACTCTATTTATAATGCATGGCTGTAGATTAAGATGCATGTAGCATGGCTATATCTTTTACAGTTCTCATAAGCCTTCATGAACTATCATTACCCTAAATGTTCATAAATATATACTTGTAGAGACTGTCGTGGTTTGACTTTTAGTTCAGCATTCCTACATACTGAAAATCTTGAGGATTATCTTGGATACTGCATTCTTCTAGTTCGAGTTGACTGTTGCCACAAGTCAGATAAATATGTTTCCCAATTGTCCCAAGCTGACTGAAGAGTCACTCTGTCACTGATAGCACTAAATCCGTTTTTCTGTGGGTCTTCCTGATGAAAACCACTGAATTACATCATGGTGGGATTCAGAAAGCTTTCTATCATCATGATCTGTGTTTAAAATAATCTCACAATTTATTGTTATTTATAAATAATTTTTGATACTAATATTTTTTGTATTATTATATAACAGTACAAGTAAATCACTTATTTTATTAATGCAGTATCATCTTGATGTTAACTGAGACAAATTCTCCTTCCTTTGATGCTGATTGTTTTCCTTTCTTACTTTATATACTTAGCACCTCAGTTGGTAGGAGAGAAATTCATTCATGTATGCCTAGTTATGATATCTGATGTTTTCACATAGTGAGCATTTAAACTTAAATATAAATAATAGGCTCTAAATATTTTTTGTGGCGGTTTGATTTGGTTTTTTGGGGTTTTTTCATAGTTAACAATATAGATACTGGTATGTCTTTGTAGACTTACTTATGTATAAAGTTTCAGTATATTCTGTTAAGAACTGGGGCTTTTTTTCAGCTGCCAGTCCTTCCATGCATCCATTTGAAAAAAAAAATTTTGCACCTAAGAGGAAGCATTCAAAATGATTTCGTTTAATGTATTGGACTTTATTCACTGGGCCAGCATTTGAGCAACTGATTTTTATTCAAATTTCTGTGGACTTCATGCTCAGCTGTGCCTCTGACGAATGCACAGATCCAAACTTTCCCGGAGATCACTGTAGAAAGTAGCAGGATTTAATCTTTAGAACTGGATTTGCAATGATCCAAGAGTCTGCAAGTTAAAAATTCAAGGGTATAATGAGGCAAATCCTTCTGAAGTCCAACTAATCAGAAACATTCTGCTAGTTCACCCAACCAAGCACAAATTTGTACATTTTGAGTTTAACGGACACATTTGTTTGGCAATTCTAAGTGGAGTTCATCTGTTAGTGATTCCTGAGTGAAGTGGATATAAATATAAATGTGTGGGGTTTGTTTGCATATGCAACTTGAATTCTTAAAAAAAGTTAGACTTTAGGCACACAGGGACAAATTTGAGTCATCAGCCACAAATCTGTGAAAGCCTAGACAGTGTATGGAAATGTGTTTTGCAATAAGACCTGGAAGAGGTTTCCAGTCCCAATGTCTGTTGAATTTTCAAGAACCTTAGGCACAGATTCACAAATATGACTGGAGATAAAATTCATATGTAAGCATTTCTGCCCTCCTGTCCAACCTTCCTAACTTCCCACGTTGCTAAATTGTTAAGACTTTGGACTGCTCCCTCCATTTGCACTGAATGAATAGTGCAGTATCTTCTCCATCAAACAGGCTGCTCTGTTAAAACTAAGTTCCATGCAAGTTCCTTGTTGTTTTGCAGGGCCTTTACCCCTGCCCTCCTCCTGCCCTTCAATACCATGGTCCACACCAGAGTGTACCCCAGATCTTGTCTGGTTCAGGTTTCTCACAAATTCTCTTGCACAGTGTGCATGTGGGAAGGAACAGAAAATATCTATATTTCCTTGTAATGTAGTATGGTGATGCACCATTTTGGAATAGCCTCTATTGTCTTCAACCAGATTGGTCTAGGTTTAAGATATTCATTCTCAAGAGAAGTAAGAATATCAAAATTGAGTTTACAAAGTTTGACGCATAAGAAAATATTTCCCTTTAAAGAGCTGTCCCAGCTATGGCTGCCAGCTTCTCCAGGAGAATCCTGGGGAAACAGTGTAAAAGATTTTAATAATTTACAGTAGACAACATCCCCAGCCTTTCCCTTATCCACCTTGTAATAGAAGGAGATCATGTTAGTCAGGCAGAATCTTCCTGCAAGTTACTAATTTTCTCTTTTTCCTGAAATATTGAGGAAAAAATGAAGTTATTTTGCCCCCTTAATAGCTCAAGATTTTCACAGAGGTTATTGCTCATTTTCTAATAACTAAACACATAACTATAAAATGTAAAAGTGCAAAATTTCACTTCATCTCCATGAAAGCTAAAAAAATGAAGGAAAATAGTTTTGCTAATTTAACTAACACTGGAAATCCTTAAAACTATAGTTTCAAATGTTTTACAAATTTCGAAGGCAAATGCAGTATTAGAATTTAGTAATAACAAAGAAAACTGTTTTCCTAGAAGTTTCAGCAGCTGAAAAGAATCACTGCTTTTCAATGGAAGTAAATATTGTTACATCAAAAATCGGGGTACTTTAATAATTTCCAAAATATTTTAAGGAAAGTATTTTTCCCTTGTCATATCACTAATGTATCTTATCCTTCACGTAATTGTACCATCTTCATTTATTACTAGTACCTTGCAGTGATATACATATCTTTCTTAAAATCAGCTCATAGATATGTTTATAAAAGTTTATATCAACAGCTGAAAGTAACTTCAATTTGAAACACAGGTTTAACAAAAATTATTTTGACAGGACTTTTGTGGTATGTTAACATCCATTTAGATGAAAAAAATATTATTTTAAGTCTCTCAACTTCTGCATATATGAGAGATGCTCAAGTCTCTTACGTATGTTTGTGATCCTGAGCTGTTCTTAAACCAGTGCCTCTGTGTCTGTTTGTACCGGGCAGCCCAGTACCCCCTTAGGGCCAGTCAAGGTTTTAATGAAACCTGAACATGTTTTGAGACCAATATGTTTAACCAAGCTTCAGTAACTTTCTTAATTAAAAAAAAAAAAAACCACAACAAAAAAAACTCTGATATACACTTGGCAATATCCCAGGTGGTATTTTTAACAAGCTGCATTTCTTATGCTATAGGTAACTCTTCAGAGCAGTTTATTTTTCTGTCACATGCAATCTGTATAAATGGTTGGAATATATTTGCCTTTCTCCAGTAGTAGCAGGGTGACATCAATGTAACACCTTGTTTTTTTCTGTATTGTCTTCAAGAAAAAATAATATAATTCTGGTATCAAAAGTTTGCCAGAACCATTTTCATCATCCATCCTGCATTCATTTCCTGTCACACCTGACAGTTTCCCGTGAGCAACTGAGAAACTTCTGCATTAACTACCATCAGCTTGGTTGCTGCTATCATGCTGGTCCATGCAAAATTTTTCTCTGCTCACCCTGAAGAGCACAGAGCCTTTGTATTTGAGGATATGAGGAAATGTTACTGTTGCTGTCACTGTCATGGTCACTGTGAAAGTGTGGATGTGATTTGACCAGTTCGACAATTCTTGAATTAATACTTGGATAAGTATGAATTACTATTGCTCCGTCTGTTCTGTAAGCTTTGTGTACACACACTGCTTAAGTTTCAGGTATGGTTCCCTAGATAGCTTGCCTATGAAAAAAAGTACATAAAATAATTTTTCTATACTAGATTTTTGAGTTTATAGGATAATCCTACATGCATTGTTTAGGCAGACTAGAAATGGACTAGAAATAGATTTTAAATTTAAATTCATATTTAATTTTTTAATACTTAAATTCTGTATATTTCCGTACAAGGCCTAAAGGTTGGAAAGAAGTTTAGGATTTCTTTGGTTTTAGTGTTTAATAAATGTAAACTGCTCTTCCTTCTGATAGAGATGACAGGATTTTTTCTAACACAAGCTTGTATGGAAAATGAAATCTCTTTTTGTAAATACAGCTTAGCTTTAGTTATCCTGGGAAAGGGAACACACCCAGCTTTTGTCATATATTTTCTTCCTCTAAAAAAAAACCTAGACATTTTCTGCAGCAGTCCTGGTTCGTGAATCTCCATTGGAAGTCCTGAGGGAGTCCCTCTTTTGCTTCAAAATTTGCACCCAATGCTTGTCCTGAGATCAGGGAGGTCCTCCTCTTTCTTTATGATTTAATACAGAATCCGAAACACTTTTTTGACAGGTAAGGCACTCCAGCATCACAATGTATCAAAACCTGCAGAACACTGGAGTCCTATTGTTAAAAGTCCTATTGTTAAAAGGTTGATGAACCTCAGTAGATACTTTCATGCATGTTATCAACTTTTAGAGGCCATTAGGATACATTGGTAAACTCTTACACATTTTGGGCAAACACTATGAATGCGTCTTTGATGTTTGTTGCCAGGGTTCAGCCTTGCAGCTAAAGAGGTTATTAAATGTCATTGAATACATGATCAAGCCTAATACAGACTCTGTATACAGTCCACACTTTTAAAAGAGGGGCTTTCTGTAATTTGGTAGAAGACCAGAGAAGAAATAGAAGAATTATACAAATTATATAAAATATGAAAAACCCTCAAAGTTAAAACCCTGTAGTGAAATCAATAAAAAGTGCAAATTATTTAATTTATTTAATTTCTCCAGTTGACAGTTGGGTGACAAAATCATAGTCTTTTCCTGCATGAAAAGAAGATTCCTGATATAGACTGGTTTTTTAGCTGAACACATTACAGTAATTTTAATACTAGACAATTTCAGAGCGGAAGCAAAATTATTATTTTGATACCTGAGGAAGAATTTGTGAAGTGATTAAGGGATGATTTAAGGGATGACGTTCTATATCATTAAGGGATTTTCTGTCAAGGGATTCTTGTAATCCAATTTAAAAGTCTAGCAATGAGCAAGTAAAGTGTGAGCAGATCTCCTGAGGCTCTTTTGGAAAGATAACAGGTACCTTTTGAAAGCTATTATCTTACTGAGCTTCATTGTCTGTTTGAGGATGGGGTCAAAATGTTTAACTAGGCAAAGAGTGTGCTACATAGAAAAAGGCACAACAATATTGAAATATTGAAAATGTACTAACATTCTACCAGGTTTTTTTAATCCTATATAAGAATCCTATGAGAAATTTTGCTGCTTAGTCATAGTATTTTGCAAAAATTTTCTGCAAAGTATGCGACATTTAATATTCAGTACAATATACTCTAAATCCTAGTAGTTTTTTTAAGTAGGTGGCTTTGGCCAAGTTCAGTAGGAGAACATCTTTGTGTTTAACTGAAACAAGAGGCAGAGAGATGCTTTATATATGAGCAGCCCTGTGTGAGTGTGCTGTTTTATGCAAGCACGGTTTCTCCATTTTTGAGATGAGGTGAACCTACACTGTTTAGATTCCCTTGAAATATATTTTTATGTACACAAAAGCCCAGAATACTCTTCCCTGAGTAAGAAAACTGCTCACATCTTCCAGTACATACAAAAGTCTCATTTTTTTCAGTCTTTGTACATGTAGACATTTAAATATAATGCTAGTAATTTTATCCTGCATGATACATCGGGATGTACAACAGCTGAACGATGACCTGAAAGTTGTGTAAGCATTTAGATACGTGCTCCTGGAAGTCTAGCCATCTGAATTCTTTCTAAACCCAGACCTTTATTCTCTAATTGCCTTTTGTTACTCTCTTGCCAGTAGGTTATAGGTCTAGTACTAGAGAAAGTAAATCCACAACGCTAACTGTGCCAGAACAGCAAAGAACAGCAACACATCATCGTTCACGTTCTGTGTCTCCTCACCGTGGCGACGATCAGGGCAGGCCCCGTTCACGTTTACCACATGTGCCATTACAGAGGTAGGCATCACGAGTGAAACTCAATGTGGTTTCAAGTTTGGATAATGTGTCATTAGTAACTTTCCTCTTGTTCAGGAATTTTTCACTATTTTAAAGCTTGTTTTTTATATCTAAATTTGTTAGTGTAGTATTTGAACATGTTACATGATTTCATTAATCATTCAAGAGCACTCATGGGATGAATCATAACTTTGAAAGACTTACCTCTTTTTACTCATGTTTTGTCTGTGATTCATCATCTGTGTACCATAACTAATACATAGGTTTGGAAATTTTTTTTCAATCAGTGGTCGAATCTTGTATGAAGCCACTTAAGTATATTTGTAGGATAATAATGGCATGCATAAATTGCATAATTTTAATGGTACTCTTTTAGAAATTATGTATTAATAGCTTATGATTAAAAACTTCCTTCAACCAGCTTGTACTGTGGTCCATTGTTATTCGTGAGAAAACAAGGTTATCATACATGTTTCTGCTTTTCAGGAGTTTAGATGAAATTCATCAAATGAGAAGATCACGTTCTCCAACTAGACACCATGATGCCTCCAGGACTCCCATTGATTACAGATCCAGAGAGATGGATAGTCAGTATTTGTCTGATCAAGAAAGGTACATTGTCAGCCTGAACTTGGAAAAAAAATTTAGAAATGTCTTTGTCAGTTTGCCTAATTTTCAAGTTTTCATTAGAAATGTGACTGATAGCAATGGAGAAGGCAGAGAATTCATCCTAACTGGTAGATCTAGTGCCACTGTTAAATTATTTATAACTTTTATTTTTGGTAAAACTGTGTACTGGGTTGACAGTAATTGCAGGTATCTAGACAACTGATTCTTGTCTGATTGTCCTAGATATTCTGCTGCTTTTTCATAAATAAAGCCCAGAGATTTTTGCTAGAAAGCCATACATCTTCATGTATGCCCTAGGTATTCTTGTAATGTACCAGAATTTACCAGTTGTGCTAGTCAGCAGAATACCAGACATGAATTCCTCCTAGCTGGGAGTTGGATGTACACTGGTTTACATCCATATGCTTATAAATTTTGGACATCTGTGGGTGCAGTCTCACAATATCCTATGTAAGATTCTGGTGAACTTTGTACAGTACCCAGGCATAGCAAGGAGAGTTGCAGTATTAGTTATAGTTTGCAAAAATTTCTAGTCTTAGATGTGTGACACATACACATGTCTCCCTGAAATACATGGAGTGGCTACACTCAAAGATCACTTGGTCTCTCCTAGTAGGCGCTGTTTTCAGGTATTTAGGAATGATGTTCTGATAAAATAGAAGAAATTAGGAATTCTGTTTAGTTTATAGCTGAATAAAAAGTTTAGAAAGGTATTTCTGCTCAGTATTTGTGAAAAATAATGATGACAGTCACATAGATTATGGGTTGTTGTTTACGTTAAAAAAATCATATAGCTAGACTATAATAGCAAACTTTTACCATTTAGATAAGATCAATTTTCATAGTAATGTCTTTGATTTTTTTTTCTTGATAGTAAGTAACTCCTTTTAGAACTAAGTATGACAATCTTGCCATATAATCCAGTAACTTCAATAAAGAACATACATTTCATAGTGATGTGAAAACATGTAAACATTAAATCATAAAAATCTCTGGAAATCTTTAGCCAGTTTTGAAGCAACATAAAGACTGAATAACAGATGGCTCTTTAGCTAGTTCAGTTTTGTACATGATCTTGCCTGTTTTAGTTTTTGTAGTATGGTAACATAGGTATGGGAATTGATGAGTTATCTGGTACAGTTAAAAATTCAAATTCATAGGCAAGAAATGTGTACAGAATGTACAGGAATGTGTACAGACTAAGTTGGATTTTTGTATTGAATTTTCTTTCAGACGTGAATTAAAATTGTTTTGAATGTAGTAGTCAGATGTATAGTTAGGCTAATTCAAGTAATGTCCACTTGTTTTCTGTTCTGCAAATATTTTCTGTTATTATTTATTTTGGCCAGTGA
Source organism: Daphoenositta chrysoptera (assembly GCA_013397915.1). NCBI lineage: Eukaryota > Metazoa > Chordata > Aves > Passeriformes > Daphoenositta > Daphoenositta chrysoptera. Next base: position 1,492,970 of record VZRO01001341.1, on the reverse strand, counting down.
TATATTTAAAAGATTCCTGAAGATATTTATTGAATAGATTTCTTATTCATCAGATTTGAAGAGAAAAAGGCTTTTAAAAGTAGCTTTTGACGGTATAAATATGAACAGTTAAATATCTAGAAATTTCTCTTTTAGTAAAGCCTCAAACCAAGACATAACTGGTGATACATGCATGGATTATGGTTGGAGAGGAGCAGGGTTTACACTGAGCCTTTCTTGGGGATGAGCAATGGGCTGCTGGATTTGTTCAGGGAAGTGAGAGAGTCTTTAGCTCTTTTCAGTGTTCACAAAATTTTTTCAGAAGTTTAAAGATCAGACACAAAGGATATATGTGGCTTATTTGCAGGATTTAAAGATGGGTCCATGTACTTGCTGTCCTTGAATAATAATCTTGTCTGCAGTGTCTCCTTTTTCCCATTTTTCTTTTCATCTTTTCCCCCAGATTTCGTCAGCTGTGAAGGCTGTTTAATTCTGGCAGGTTTTGCTGGCTTTCAGTACAAAAGAATAGCATCATATGAAAGATCCAAACCAGGTTTTGTTGAGAAAGATCCTCTGTCACATCCAAGAATTTTAAAAAAGCCAACTTTTAAAAATGTTATGTATTAGTATTAAGAGGAGTGTAGATATTATGTGTGGTGCATTTACTGAACCCTTCACCTAAACAAGTACATTTACATAGATATCTAATATAAACTTGGCTTGAAAGTTGAGGAATTACCCGATAATTACATGGCAGAAATTATAGCTGCTGATTAGTTTCAGTGATTTTCTCAATGATCTGTTACTGGTCCAAAATCAATATTAAATAGTAATATAAGTCTTTGTGAAAATGGTTACTACCACTCTCTTACAGAAGCATCTGTTGCAATAAATTTCCGGTGGGACTTATTTGTCCACTTCAACAGTTTTATATATATTTATATACATATATACACACATATATGAATATATATAAACTGTTAGGAAAAGCTTTTTATTAAGAAATCATTGTCCAATTTTCAAGAGCATGGCACTTTCTTTTTTCTTGTTTCTTTTATTCCTAAGTAAAATCTGTTAATTATGAGAATAGAAAACACTTGTTTGAGAATAATCACCTCTATTTTAAATGTCTCCCAAACAAGACTTAATTTACCAGAGAACTGTATATTCTTCCAATATTGGTAATCTACTTGATGG
>VZRO01001341.1:1284281-1491733 GCA_013397915.1 Daphoenositta chrysoptera | reverse complement strand
AACCTTGAAGATTTCATGGTGGATTTGTTATTTTATACCGCTTTTCAGGATGATTTTTTTATTAGTGTTTGCTTTGGCCAATTACTATAGGTATTCTTTGGCTTAGCAAAAGTAAATATTAATAAAGTATCCTATGATTCAATGTGGACTTTGCATCTACTTTGCAACTCTAAAGAAAATAGTAACTTTTTTCTTTAAATCCATAGTTGGTGGTAATTTGGAAACCTGCACATTAATTCTGTCAGTCCTCTGAGTTTATGAATAGAAATTTGGCTTAGAAAGAAAATTTAAAAATTCAAGTCAACTTTAATACATATTGCTGCATCGAAATCAAGGTGATGGCTCGAGATGTAATTAAATCTTACATGACTCACAAGCCGTTATTTCAAGCTGCCCAGTTAGAATTTTAGATAAATAATGCCTATAGTGTATCAATGAAATGGATCATTTTATACTGGCATGAAGTGTGAAACACATTGAACAAGTGCTGCTTTATCTGTTTTGTAATATTTTCTCTCTTTTTTTTTTGCCATAGTACTTCATGGGATTCCCTGCTTCCTTTAAAATTAGCATGTTTCCATGAAGCTTACCTTTAATTTCATATTTACAATGATAAGAGTTTTGGAGCTTGGTCTTTCTGATTGTGTTGAAGTGCGTAAAACTACAGGATTAATTAAAGGGATATTTCATATCATAGCCATATTTACCATAGGCATAAATATGCATTAATTTTACCATCTTGCTGGCTGTAGTATGTGTTTGGTTACAGTATAAGAAAATTAGAATAGATGGCTGATTTTCCTCAATTTGAAAGAATAAGAAAGAAAAAGTCTGATGGCTGATTGGCTTTTTTTCTTTGTTTCTTTAGGATTGCATTACAAAATACTATCAAGAGCTATGAGACAGAATTTATGTTTGGCTAAACACAATATTTCAAGTGAACATCTATTTTTGATGTTCCCTAAAGGATGACTGGTTATTCCTCCCATAAACCAATCTTCCCTAAATCATTATCAATCATTCCCTGCTTTTAGATGTATGATATTGCAGCTTAGGAAGCCACAAAATCTAACACAAAACAAACAACAGGCATTCCTTTTTTTTTTCCTAAAGCATTTCTCTTTTAATTAGTTTACAGGATGGGAGGTTATTAGAAAACTGTAGCCATTTAATGCATTTGTTTCATCATTAAGAGCTCTGAAAAAGCAATTCTGCATTTTAAAGAAAAATATCACAGAAGGAGGTGCCACACTAAAAAGAATTTGTTGAAAATGTACTTATTACATGCATTTTTTGGCTCATATTTTTTGAGATGTTCAGTCTTATCGGACTATCTGGGTGGATGCTTCTCATTTCTTTTTATGTTTTCATTTGCTTATCATTGGCATAACCCATGTCATCTAATGCTTCATAACTATATCTGTTTCACTCACCACCCATCCTGTCTGTGCAGTGAGCTTCTTATGCTGCCCAGAGCAAAGCGAGGAAGAAGTGCAGAGTGCCTACATACCATCAGGTAAATACAGGAATGTCGGAACCATGAACACCTCTGGTTAGTTCTCCATCCGTTGTGTGCCCAGTGTTTTTTCCCTGGTGGTTTTCAGTCCCACTAAATAAAGAACTTCCAAGTACATTGTGATCCAGATGTCAGTTGTTCTTTTTCTGCTTGTTTTAATTCAGACTGAGATGTGTATATATGTTTGTGAACCTCAGTAGTAAGGATTAAAGGAGTTGAAGAAACTTTGGTTTTGCAGTTGTATTTTGTGGTATATTTTCTGTCTAGTCACAAAAGTCCTGATCTCCCAATGCATGACAGCGTTGTCATAATTTCAAACTTTGGGTTTTTTATTTGAATTTATGGTTTGGTTTTTTTTTGCATTTTTTTGTTTATAAAACAGCCATGCACAATTAAACAGTCTTTGCTTGCTGTGACACCTAATCACATGCTGATTTAGTCACTTGCTAAGGAATAACTACTGATTTACAAGGGCTTACTGGAAGTCCCAGATTTGAGGGGTTTTGTATTACTTGTTTTTACATCTAAAAATGTTTCTATAAATTAGATCCACATGTCAGCTTTGTAGTTTGGGCCTCTCTTTAGTCTTCATTAACCTCTTGTTCCAAAACTTGGAGCTCCCTGTCTTAAAATTTTCCAAGGTTGTGAAACTAAATAGGACTGAAATATCTTTATCTAAAAAATTAAAGCCTGCTCCCTCACCTTTGTTTTCACCATGTCTGTTAACCTTGTTAAAAATACATGACTGATTGTGTAGAAAATGTTTCACTTAAAATAAGTAAAAATGTAGGTTGAAGTTAAAGTAGTTAACTATTCACCTACTTCAACCTACTTCCATTTGTCCCTTCAGGATCCGGGTGTTGATAAGAGCTTTGTGTCAGTGCTATATGTTTAAAATCATCAAATGTTAAACCATGTTGTCTAGTGCCATTATTCATTTACTTAATGTAGGATTTTCTCTTACAAAGTACTGTTTATTTTTTTAAATGCCTTGGCTTGCTTTAATTTTCATCATCAAATTTGAAACAATATTGAAGGTGCTGTGATGGGGTTCTATTATAAAGCAGAGTAGTATAAAACTAAAATAATAAATATGTAAGCTTTCAAAATAATCTGCATCAGTAAAGCTGTTAAATTAAGTTTTTATTATCAGTAAAAGTATTTTCATTCTCATACTTCAGCTAAAAAGCCTTTTTCCTCAAGATTTTAGGTTTTAGGGTTTAATAATTTATTTAACTTCTTGTTATTTTATGTCTTTCTATTGTCAGATAATAGCAATTTTTCCTGCCTCCTTTGTGTGTACTTTCTGCTGCATCTTCTGTAGCTTTACTCTGTTCCTGCCCCGAGCCCTGTGCTTTCTCCTTTCCCTCTGGAAGATTATAATTGTCTTTATAATTTTTCAATGACGTTGCCTAAAGTCTCAATTAATGAAGTAAATACTGTATTATAAACTTTTGGAGCACTTTGCCCAGCCATTAGCTTTCCAATTGTTTTTCAAATCTACTAAACCAGTCTGGTCACAGCTAAAAGTTGTGCACGGACAGCAATAGAGTTAGGTCAGAGCTACACTGAATTCAGAGCGTACAGCCCTTTCTTGCCTTTTTCTCTATTCCATTTATTGTTATTGTATTTTTATGATCAAAAAACCCAACAAATTCACCTTTGTAATTAATAGTAATGGTATACTATAAAACAGGATGATACTTACAATAATTTATTGAAGGTGAATGTAAAAGCAATAGATGACAATAGATTGATTATTCTAAATTTAACTCTGAGGCTTATACACCCTAATTCCAAATAATACCCCAAAACTGGCAATATCTATTCTTGACAGAATAGTTTCAAAAACAGTTTCAAAAAAACTTTTTTCTATGCCATCTTTTTTCCTTTCTTATTTCTAGTGGCCCGACATTTATTTATGTTAGAAACTTTATAAGGCTTTATCCTTGTTTTATAGAAGCTTGCTGAACAATGTTTTAATTAGTTATTGAGACAGCTTCAGCTTAAAATGGGAAAGAAATGCTAATGGTTTCATATTAAATGACAGAAATTATGTAGTCCAAGCTACAAAGTTAAGATAAATGGTGAGTTTAATGCACCAGTTTGGAATACTAGCCCTAGCATTCCATCCTGTCCATCTGTATGCAATTATTGAGTAATAGCAGAAACGGTGGAAAGGTGTGTACCTATACTATAGACCATGGGTTGTCACATTCCATGTCTTAGATTTCCCTACTTTGGTTGGTAATATCTGCTCATGTGCCAGGATTGGCGTGATGACAACCATTCTTTTATTCTTCCTTTGAAAATTTACAGTTACTTCTGATAGAGAAGTCACCAGTGGTGACCACTAAACCCGTACAAGAAGGGTCAGAGCTCCTCTGTTAAATCCCTCAGGGTTTGACAAACACTAATATTTCCAGGCAGAGAGCTGATTCACCTGTCTATGACACAGCCAGGTGTGTAATGTTGATCCTGCTGTGTTTAGGTGCAAGGCTTAACAGGAGTCAGAATGTCCTATCAGGACAAACTGTTCTTGATGCTGCAAAATCCTCAAGCCTGCTGGTTCTTCTCCGAATATTTTCATAGATGTGTCCTTGTAGGGTATGTGGAAAATTGTTAGAACATTATTATTAACCCCTAACCATATAATGGCCATAATTCCCATTCAGCAGCCGCTGTCTGCCTTTAAATTTCTCCCTTGTTCGTTGGGTAAAGCTGGCTGATAAAATAAACATTTCCTTCTCTAAAATCTATGATGATATTAGGCAGCTATCAAGTAATACCTTAGTGCTGCTGTGCTGGCTGATGTAATACCTCTCCAGAGATTTTTAATTAGCTTATTATTAGTAATATTTAATTGTTGTTAAATTTTGAAGCTGATACGCCACTTTCAAAAGACTTCCCCATGCAAAAAAGCCAGCTGCCAATACATCTGTAATTAAATTTGTGATACTATATATCCCTGTTTTAGCAAGATTGTCATGCTTATCTACTGAAGAGGTTAAAATTTCTGTAGGTTTAAGTAAGGCATCTCTAAGAGAAATAAAGAGTAAATTTGACATCAACTTAATCCATTAAAACAGTCTGTATATTTTAATTAAAAGTACCTATAAATACAATATATATTACTTCCACTTCAAGAAAACATATGAGCTGTACTAGTATTACCATAAGTTCATGCACTTTTTTAATAGAAGTGTACACACAAAATTTGTCCCCCAGATAGCTGTGAGATATACTGAGAAATCTACAGCTATAAAATGTAATAGAATATTATGCATTTATTTTATGTTCTGGTCAGTCTTGGCTTGCCTTTACCTGTCTTTTTATTTCTGGCATGTTTTTGTTTTGTTTTGTGTTCTTTTTTGACCCACCACATTCAAGAAGTTCGGTTAGGCACTATAAAACTTTACCACCCAAGATGCCTTTACTAGAAAATGGTACTCATTGGAACCTATACAGGTAAGAAGTGTTTAGAGTCCCCCTTAAGTAGTTACCTTCTTTTTAAAGAAATAAATAGACATCCCTTGTTAAAAAAAAAAAAAAAACTCCCTTATAAAAAAAAAAAAAAAAAAAAAAAAAAAAACAACACAACAAAATGTTTCATACGTTTTTGTAACTGAGAGATAAGGAATAAAATCTTAAAATAACTTCATCTAATTGTTTAAATTAACACCTATTTTACAAAAAAACCCAAACCAAACTACTTTGTATTAGTTGGAGTTGTCTTCACTGTTAAAATTATATGTTGCATGTTTTTCTTTATTACATTTTTTCTTTATGTATGAGATTTCTGTTACATGTTAAATTTGTTTTCATTTTGTTTAAATTTTAATTTACAAAGCTCCACTCTTCCTGCATGTGCTAAGACCAAATCTGTGATTAGACAGGATATTTCACTCCTTCATGATTGCCTTAATTCACGAATATCGAAATTTGGAGATGATCTACTGGTTAGGTAAGAAACTGAGGATTATTCCCCCACTTGTTTGGTATCTAATATGGATTTGCAGAATAAATGAGCTGCACTGTAAAGGGATTTCACATGACATATAGTGTATCACATTCTTTTATGTTGGCTTAAGATTTACTGCTGTTAATAAGGATATAACTTTATTGTTTGGTATTTCTCATTCCACTTTTCTTACAAGTGGATGCTGTTCCGTCTCATTCAGTTTTAAACATTTCAACAATATTTGCAAAAAATTTATAGCAGTCTTTTGTTTGCTTTTATTTTCTAAACAAATCTTGACACTATCATCCAGTCAACTCTTTTATGTTTTCCTTAATTAAATCATTGTGATTCTACATTTTCTGTAAAGAGAGCATTATTTTATGAGTTAATATCTAACATTGTATTCCTTTCTTTGTTTTCTTTTTCTTTCTCTTCTACCATTGGATGCAATGCACTGGCACTAGTGAACTGCAGCCCTCCCTTGACAGGGCTAGGAGTGCTAGTACCAACTGCTTGAGACCAGATACTAGTTTGCATTCACCAGAACGAGAAAGGTATAAAATAAAAACTTATGAATTTCTTGTCATCTGTGCTGGTGATCTTTATAAGTTTTGTTTTTCCTCATATGAGTATTCTACATTCTTGTACATTCTTGTCTGCTTTGGTATTTGTAGACATTTTTGCTCCTATATTCATGTATGTCATGTAAATTGTGTGTTGGAGTTTATGACCGCTTCTGGCTACTTCCTTTGTTTTTAGTTCAAGCTGGTGTTCTTTGTTTACAAAAGTCCTCAGTATGCTGATAATAGCATTGCAGTGTTAAGTATTTTGGAACTACCACTTGGTTGTGAATCTTCATTATCATTTGCTAAAATGCATTACATCTGTTTCTTGCTTGTTCTGTGGACTGCTAGTAAAGCGGTGGCATAAATTAGAAAGTACAACAAAACTCTCACATTTCAAACCAGAACTGTATCAATACTGATAAACTTTTTACAAAACAGCCAAACATCATTGCTTTCTTTAATCTACTGCATCTGTTTTTGCAAATACAAGGTGGATCATTGCATTAAGGTTTTTTTTCTCTCATATTATATTAAGGTTCACATAAGTCTTAAGAAGTCATTTTTACAATTTAAATGAAATATTATTGTGTCACATACATTGTGCAGGCATGTTGTGGATGCTTTCTGTATTTTCACTATTACAATATCTTGATTCAAAATCTTAGGAGAATCAAACACTACTGGTGTGTTTAATAAAAAGGGTGATTCCACAAGAGTAGTTTTCATCACTACCCATGTTTTTGGCTAAGAATGGTACCGCTTTAGAGTGAGATTTTAGGTTCACTAAAGGCCTTAATAGGCTCCATTGGAGTGGGGATAGGATGGAATTACAATTTCATCTGTACAATACATATTTAAGTAGTGTGGAAGTTAATAGTGCTTTTTCAGTCAATATGCAGTGTGGTGGTTGTTAACAGTTGCATTATTTTCTTTATTGTGGGACAGGGCATGTGAAGAAAGGCACTAAGAATGCATTTTCCTCTTTGAGACAGGGTTTCTCCTGAGTTTTTTATTTATAATTTCCCTTTCCTTTCTCCCCACTTCCTGCTGCTCCTTGGTTGGAACTGTGCTATTCTTAAGTTATGCTCTTGTTGCAGAGAAGTGACTAATGTTCTACTGAGGTATCCCTGATGGAACTAAAGTCGTTTTTTCCTTTTTAAGACCGAGTTCAAGACATTTTGGATAATATGATCATGGTTGTAAAAAAAAAAAAAAAATCAGCTGACATAAAGTCACTTGGAATGAAATACAGATATCTTTCTAGATCTTTTTAAAAAATATTGTAACATGATACTATTAGCTGAGAATGTATGTATATATATACATATATATGGCTGCCTTCATCTACAGGCAGTTACTTAATGTAATTGCATATAAATGTGAACAGTGTGTTCTGTACATATTTCAAGATGCCACCCATCAAGTTGAATATTCAATGAAACATTAACTGGTAATTGTAAACTATCTAGTTAAAATGTTATGCTAAAAAATACATCTGTCCTGATGTTAACTAGTTCTATTACATCTTTAGAGTTCATGTCCAGCAATCTCTGTCCACTGGGCACTGTGCAGAATCCACAGCATTTTTCGTGACCTCCTCATAAGGGAAAATGTTTAGTCTGTATTAATGGCCTCTGTTGCTACTAAACATGTGGTTTTGCCAAATGATCAGTGGGTCTGATCCAGAAAGATTGCCCATCACTATGAAAGTTTTTCTTACCTTTTAGAATTTCTAAATGGGAGGTTTTAACTTGGGATCCTCCATAGAGCAGAAAAGCTCTTTTTTAGGAAATTCATATGCAATTTTTTCTTGATAGTTTCATTGAAAATAATAAGATACATGTGGCTTTGGCAGACGATTTTTCTTCTTTTCTTCTGACACAGACGATTTTTCCTATGCAACCCAAATTTTGGAGGAAGATGGTATATTTAATATATAAACCCCACCAAATCAATCTTTTTGGTTTGCGGGAAATGAATTTTAGATGATTTAGTTCTCCACTGTTGAATGTGGAATCTGCTTACATTTGAACATGAAGTTAGTCATCAGTTGCATGTAATGATAGAGAAATCTTTAGTCTGAAGAGCACAGAATTAAGCTCAGGGTCTATAGAAAGCATTTTGATTCTGTGCTGGACAAGATGAGAACATAGGATTTAAAATACAATAAGACAAGTTCACCTTAAGCAGTAGGAAATCTCTTCTGAAAGGAATTATAATGAAACACCGTAATAGACAATATGGAAAGGGTTGTCTGCATTGCTGGAGACTTAGAGGAGATGAGAGTGTTGTCAGGTGTGGAATTGGTCAAAGAGAAACACTCTAAGGTTTTGTGAAGTCCTATCTATAGCACTTTATCATGGTATTTGAGAGACTTATGTTGAAGACGTTGTTAGTTGTTTTCATGTTGTTTCTTCTTTCTTCTCCCCTCCCTGAATGACAGCATTGTAGATTTTACTTAAAAGTCTAGACTTTTATGCTCCTAAATACAGACTTCTAAATAAGGCGTTGTATATTTTCTTAAACAAAATTAAGGATAGACTTACATATGGAAAATTATTTCTACTTATTCCCCCTATTCTTTTGCCTCAAAGGGTAACATTAGATTATATTTGAGAACAAGAGCTAAAATTAACCACTTTTTAACAAAACGGCATTGTTATAACAGATGGAGAGTAGAGCCCTATTTCTGTCACTGATTTGCTGAAAACAGTTTGATCCTTGAACTTTATATGTCATTCATGTCACTTGGAATGGTCAGAGTAGTTACTGGTTTTTAATAAGCTACTTTGCCAGTAAAAGTCATTGTATTGACTCGCTTATACCAGCAGAAAAATACTTTCAGCTGTATATATGAGTTTGTGATACAAAAGTCTTGTTGGTTTCACTATAGCAGAACCAAAACAACAACAATGAGGACAGAATTCCTTTTCTCCTCCTGTAAGTTCCGTCATTTGACCAAGTAATGTCCATATAACTTGACTGGCAAACTGATCTTGCCTTGACACAGACCTGCCAAAGTTTTTTGTTAAATAGACCAGTTTCGTACAGGGTTTAATCCTTCATATACTTCTCTTTTGCACAGTATACTGTAGGACATTCAAAACTATCCAGCCCCCGCTAATACTTCTATGCAATTGCACCACGCCTGCCTTTTTTTTTTTCTCTCTATTCCCACCATCTACCCTCTATTTATTCCAAGCTGTTTTGTTCATTGGGGTTTTTTTTCTATTTTTTTTTCTAAAATGATTGTGTGGTTGAAGTTCCTTTGACAATCTGCAAAGCATCTTTAAGTTTATAATATGTTGTCTACAGCTATTGAAAGTGTTTTTCCTGCTACTACTTCATTATGCTTTGGGTTTTTTCATTATTATCCTTTTCACTTTGTCTCAAAATTTCTGCTTTTTTCCATGTAAATTGGGTGCTATTTCTTTAGAACAGAGACATTTCTTTTCAACACCCAGTCTCCAGTCAAGAAAACACCTAGGCATGAGGTTTAAGGGCAGACTCTGAAGTGATTTAATAATGGTTTCTCATCATAATAGCACCTTCCCCAGACTGATTTAAGATTTAGCCAGTGATAGTCACTTAATAATATGTAGTGTGGCTATTATTTACCTTCTAAGTTTCTGACGTTGCGAGCAGTTGTTGTCTGTATTAGTTAGCACAAGAACAGTTGCAGCGATTGGTACTTCTGGTATGCTTTTGGCCTGAGACATCACTTAGGGGAGATCTGAGCAAATAAAACTGAGGAGCACAGCCCAGGGATTAGGTCACATGCAAGAGTCAGCATACCTTCAAAATACAGCCCCACAGCTGTGTTAGATTTGTTCTGAGGTGCTTCACTGCAGTAGGAATCAAAACAGGATGTTTGCTATCAGCTGGTCACTGCTATCTAAACAGAGACAAAGCTCAACAGATACCTGTTACCTAATCATGAACAGGTAACAGGGAAGTTGATCCAGTTCAAGCTTGTCCTGATTTCATGTTGATTTTTATATTGCATGCCTTTAACAGTTATGTCGAATATCCCCATTTCCATTTAGAATAATGTACAGTGAAATAACTGTTTGCATTGGGTCCGCGACATGCTGTCTTTCTGGTTTTTTCCAACCATGTAAAGAAATGGGTAGTTATGTGTTGGTGTTGTACTGTGGCTCACAGTCATTCAATATTCAATGAAAGGGAGCATGTTCTGAAAATTCATTCTGAATTACCTAGTTAATTCTATCAAATGCTCTTTAATATCTGTAGTGGATATCAGCATATTAAGGGCTTTGACTGAGTGCACTGATGCATTAACATTTTCTTTAACTCTTTCTTTGGAGAGAAAAAGAAACTAACGACTAACAACCTATTTACTCTTAAAACTTCTGAAGGACCTACCTAACTGTTCAAATAATGCTCATGTCCCTGAAACCTTTGTTATTTGCATGTTTCATAAATCAAACCCTTTTCCTTTTTACATGGACTGGAAGAATGCCTCAGAAAGGGAAATATTAGATACTCCTACTGAGTTTATGTAAACATTTTGCTGTTTGTCAACAAATGAGTTTATTTTGGTATTGTAAACTGTTATACGTACACTTGCTGCATTACAAACATATGACATTGCAATAAGATAAGCAATATCAGTCTATACTATAGTATATATAATTCTAAATTGAATGATCTTTTTCAAGAAAAAAAATCATGTAATACACCAGTTTTCATTCTCAATTCAGGTCCTTTTTGTTAAATTTAATTGTGTAACATAATGTACTGGCATGTACTGCAGGGATAAAGAGAAATGAACAGAAGAGGAAGCTGGCTGCACATGCTTTCAGTATTTATTTTCAAATTATTAAAAAATTACCCCAGTACTTGTACAGAAATGTTTGTAGCTTAGTTTTAGTTAAATAATTCACCTACACTCTTTCACTGCCTTCCAGAAAAGGGTGACTTTATGCCCTAGACTTTTTATTATAATTAATAGTTTTATTATTATAATTTTTGCTGAGATTACATTTTTCCATGCAAAGAGCTAGGAGAGATGGGATTAGCAAAATATCAGTATAATGACCATCATATGGTCTTTGCAAGTCTTTTCTAATTTGGAATTGCAGCTTCCTACACAAATGATAGGCTTTTAGGTTGTCTAGCATTTGAAAATATTTTGAAAAATATATATGAAAACTTGATGGTACACTGTATAGACTTTATATTGGTCTAAATTCTGCATCTATGGGCACACCTTCTCTTCGTTTCAGATGTGATGTTTCTGCATTAAGCAGCCCTAAGTAAAGTATACTCAGGTATTAGAAAGCTGTTAGAAAAAATAATTAAATTACACACTTTTGTTACTTTTTGGGGTATTTTTCCAGTCCCAAATCCCATATATTTAATTTTATCACAAACTAAATATCGTATTTTTTTCCTGTTTTATTGAACGGGCAAACAGGGGTAGATGGTCCCCCTCCCTAGAGAGGAGACGACCTACTAGTCCCAGGATTCATATCCAGCATGCATCTCCGGAGGATGACAGGTACTAGTCAACTCCTCCCAGTTGAAAAATGGCTTACTGCATCTTGCACTCTCAGAGGAGTACACTGAAATTTAGAAGTGTGTATATATGTGGAGACTTACAACCTCCAGAAGCCCAAAATAAAACAGCAGATTAGATATCATCTCTGCGTTTTGTTGAACTGTTATAAAGCACCGAAGAATGAACATATTTTCAAGTTTTGTGTTTGTCTGAATAGTCACAAGACATGAAATATGATGTCTGATACAAGAGAACATCATCTGTGTTAATGTTCTTTAGTCTGCTTTTACCTGCTTCTGTAAATGGTGGTGGTGCTTTAATTGTGGTGCTTTATAATGTGATAAATACTTGTAGAGCATATTCTTGTATACATGTTTATTTTCATTGGTTTTGGTTTTGTTTTTTTTTTTTTAAAAACTGTTCCTAATGGGAAAAAACCCTGCAGGCTGATATGTTGGAGGTCTTGGTAACACCTAGCTGATGTATGTAAAAATTGGCACTGTTTGTAAATTCTGTCCAAATCAGGATGGCCTCCATGGAGCAGGTTTTCCTAATGAGGTAGGTTTTGATTAAGAACATCAGGGCTCTAAATAAATTTTTATGCTGAATATCACCTAAGATTAATAGAAGCAGGTTTGTTTTTCACTTCTCATTAGCTTTCTAATCACATGAGTTTTGGTATCCCATTGCTTTGGCAGTAGTAATTTTTTTGGTTTTTTTGTTTTTTTCCAGATAGATCTGGCTTTCTTTTAAGCAGGCATTGTAATTTCTACTCAAATGCAAATTCAAAAATTTTTTTTCAGTATTTTGTATTACAGTAAGTGACAGGATACAGATTAATGTGAATACAGGTTAATGTAAATAATCTGTACATGAACAAATGAAGTTGCACTTAATACTGTAAGACTGATTTACCAGTGGTGCCAGTGCTGACCTTCTAAAATCTACCCACAGTACTGATACTTGTACTGTGATTCATCTAGTTTGCTTGATACTGGATATATTCCACTCATACCAAGTGGGAAGAGTGTAACTGTGTTTGGGTAGCATTTCTTTTTTTATTTGAGTTAGACAGCATTATAAGTTACAAAATTAAATTTGTGAAACATTATTTCAAAGCTGTCCTCCATTACAGATACTTCATTTCTAGAAATTTTGCCAACACATCCCTTTGATGGGACAGCTATTATAAGTTTAAAAATGTACTTTATGTCTTTTAGGCATTTTAAAGTAATTTTAGTTCTCATTTTTTGGGTCAATGGAAAGATTGCCTTTGAATTTAGAGTATCAGACTTGAAAAAATTAGTGAACTGAGGTTTTCATTGAAATACTACCATTCCCAGTGCCAAATAGTGAGACTTTTTATGTCAGCTGAAATTTTGTGGAGAAAAGGTGAAAGCATCTCACCAGCAAACATTTTACAGTAGAGCATCTGTAGGATATGGAATCTGTTATGGGAAAGTTTTTGAGGTGGATAAGCAGCAGTCTAATTTTCTATGTGAAATTGGTGCCTGCTTGTAAGTCTTTTATGCAATCTGGTCACCAAACCCAGTGACGAGCTTCAGCCACTGATGAACACAGAAGGAATTCAAACTAACCTCGATGCTGATGAGTGTTTGCAGCCTACCAGCTCCAGGATTTTTCTCCTACATTAAGAGTTCTGAGAACATTGAGCTCTTTGCATTGCATGTCTGTAGAGAGAATATCAGTGAGGGAATCAAAGGTGTTTTTTCTTTGTTTTCTACTCTGTAATTAATTCACATTTTTATTGCAGTGGGCCAGTACTACTCAGTTCAATAATTAAAGTTTTTTTAAGACATGCTCGTATCAATTTGATGACTGAAATAGTGGCTGTTGGGGTATGGCTGATGGCTCAGAAGGGATAGCTAACTAACTGCTTATCACAGCTTTTGAGTCATATTTAAGGGATTAATTGATTTTGACAGACGTCATCTTACAATTCATTTGAGTACACTAAAGATTTATATTACAAATGGGTCCAATTTGCATATAGAGTGCAATCAAGATCTATTTCTGAATAAATTTTTTAAACCTATGACTTATGCGTTATTTATAATTTTGATACATTAATTTTTTTCAACATTGTATTTGTTTCTAATGTTTATTAACATAACTTTTAATAAAAGTTTTGGCAAGATTGTTCTTCTGGAATTCATTCACTTGCCATATCAGGAAGAAGTGGCTCCTTGATACATTGATGAGTTGAAGATATGAGTTATGTATTATTTCAGAGTTAAAAATTCGCAAATGTTTGTGTAGTATAATGTATTTCTATGAGATATTCTAAAGGATAGTTTTTCTTTCGAATTTGAGAGCTTGATTGCTTGAAAGTTTTTTTTTTTTTTCTATTCGAAATTAGAAAGTCTAAATATCTAATGTCTACAGTGTAGACAGATGGGTATCTGGAGAACTGTGAAACTGTAAACGATGATAAAAACAAGGTGAATGAAAGCTGAGCATTTAATTGTAGGTGGAACTTTTATTCAGACTGTTCTTTTGGAAAAGTCTTCATGTAATATCAGCATACAACCAAGACTGGATAAAATAAACCTTTAAAAAAGATGAATTCTGACACATTTTCAGTTAAGAGAAGTAGCTTTTGTCAGTCATGCATGGATCTGTAAGAGTGGGTGTCCCAGAGCCACCTGAAGCTAGCTGCAGAGCAAGTGCCCTCCTGGTACTTTCAGGTACCGTGCAGATCCAGCCTTTAAGAAAACCTCAGTAAAAGTCAGGATGACATGACATGACAAAATGACAGTCTTGGTGGCTTTAAGGCTATATAAAGAAACACTCACTAGAAACCACTGAGGGCTCTTGTACAAGCCAGTAATAAATAATTTTAAAATATTGGACACCAAATTGTAAAAAAAATGTTATGTTGTCACTTCAGAAGTAGTAATTTTTAATTTCAGTACGAATATTGTTGTACTTCTTGTGTGTATTTGTTTACACACAACTGTTAAGTACATTGAGGCACATAGAACTTTGGAACATGACTGGTAAATAGCTTGTCTGTATATAAAATAATATATAGTGCTTGTCTACCTATGATACGTATTGTTCAATGATTTGGTGTGACAGTTGGAAGATTTATGATCTTAAAGAGAAAATTTAGCAGTCCCTGACCCTAATGGAGTTATAGATGCAAATATATTACAAAACTTAGATTATTAGTGGACCTGAGATTTTGCTGAGTTTTCTCATTAAAATCCAAATTTGGTATTAAAGAAAAAAATATTTCATTGATAGATCTTATAATATATTTCATTAAAAACTAATAAGAAACCAACAGGCTAATAATATTTTTGCCAAATTGAAAGCTGTGAACAAATTCTGCAGCTTCAACAGAAATTAAAATACGAAAGAAGTTCAGAAATATTCCCATGCACTTTTTATTTAAAAAAAAAAAAAATCTGGGTCATTTATTCCACTTTGCTCTTGAATCATTATTAATTATTACTGTAGAAGACCGTGTGGCAATAGAATATGAACTTTTCATCAAAATATACGAAATTAGGAAATTTACTTTCATTTTCAGGAGAATTTCACAATATAACGACAAAATACTCATCTTCTTAAGCAAAAAGGTTTTTTATATGTTTATATATTAATCTAATGAAAAATACTATGTCATTCTTTGTTCTCAAGATTAATTCTCAAGAAGGATAATAGCACCTATTGAATCAAAGTAGGGCCATTCAGCATGTAGAGTGTAATGGTTTTTAAAAATACTGTTGTGGTTTTCATTCTATACTTCATTACGTCTTAGACTTGATATTACATCTAAAATTTTATAGTGTTTGGAAGAGGAAAATGAGAAATTTGGCTGTTTTCAATAGATAGTGACTTAATGCTTTTTGTTTATATATTTGACTGCATGTCTCCACCTTCACTGCATGTGACCATCTCTCTGTTTCTGCTCATTCTGTCCAAATTCACATCCATGTTTCCAAATATTGTGAAGAACAAGGACGCTGGAGTCTTGCATTCCAAAACAAGACAGTGTAGACCACCTAAGTGCTAAACCTGGAGCAGCACAGAGGTATCCTTATTTACTCAAATCATAGATCAAAGTAAATGAGGTATTGGTTGTAGTGTATATTCCTCATATGCTCTGCATACTTTCACACATTTTCTCTTTTTTTTTCCTGGTTTTATGCACAAGTACATATATGCATGTATCATTCATGGATAACATTTTTTTCTCCGAAGAAGTACGTTTAGGAGGTAAATTGGAGCATGACGTGGTGCACTCTGCCCATGAGCAGGAGAGGACAGCTCCCTGTGAACGATGCCCTCGGTGTGTCCACGCTGAGCCAGGACTCCAGGGCTGCAGGAGGCTCTGGAGCTAATTGGAAATGCATACAGCATCACCTTAGCCAGAGGGGGGAAGCAGAAAGGAAACTGATTTTAAATGATTTCTACTATGTGCTGCTCTCAAGGACAGCCCTGAGCGCAGAGAAATAAGCATGCTCACCTCTTCAGTGCTGTGCATTACTTTGTTACTCGTTACAGGAAAGCACCTCCTGCTCTTAGCTTTTCCCTCCCACTAAAACCAGTCACCATGTGCTCTCTTTCTCCATTGTACGCAATGCCACAATCTAGGCAAGCAACATAAGGAGTAAGAGGAAAATAAGCCCCAAACAGAACCAACTAAACAGAAAACGAAGAGGGTGACATAATTTGAATGGTAATGCTGCTGGGTATAGTGGATCTTGCCATAACTTTAAATACTTTGCTAACTGTAGTTTTTAAGTAAAGCTGTAGAGTTTAATATGTACGTTTTCCTCTGTATCCACTTTATATTTGTCCTGGTAAAGGAAAAAAAAAAAAAAGAAAAGTAATGAGAATATACAAAAAGATAAATCTGAAAAAAATAGCTTGAGGACAAAAGAGATTTCAGTTTTTAATCTGACATACTCTTTTTTTGTGAGCAAATTGATTTTTTAAAATCCAGAAAGCATCAGGTAATGACCTCTGCTCATGCAGAAACCATTTTGTGTTTTGCTGCAGTGTTTTCTTTGTTGTGGAATCTACTGCATCACAATATAATGCTCATCAAATATTGCAGTGGGTAAAAATAATGAAAATCCACTATGATGATGGTCTTTGGGTATAACTTGATGTCACAGCTGTTTAGGTCTCTTCCAGTTCAGGCACTGGATTACTCTTTATAACCACAAAGGTTTAAAAGGAAAACATACTATTTTAAATATTATTTTTATGTCTCTGTGTTGCCCACAGTAATTCTTATCTAGCCTAATATATGGCATTGATTGGATCATTGCAAGATCTTGCATGTTAAAGTTTGTCAGCATTTCTGGTCTAGGAATGAATAATCATCAATCCCTGGTTTTACCACTCCTGAAACACTGTATGCACTTTTTCTTCTGAAAAAATAATACATATTGATGATTTTCTGAGGTTTAAAGTAGTAAACCCTGATTTTTAAATGCTAACATTACTATGGATAGTACAGAAAATTTTGGAACACACGACTTGCAGACATTTACATATTATATTTATAGTCTTGGGTAATAATGGTGAAACGTGGCTTTACCTTTGTTATTACGTATCTATACTCCTATTACTCTTCATTGTTCTTATTTAATATCAACATGAGTGCTTAGATTGTCTGAGGTAACTAGTGCCTCACTATCCAAATGTCAGATGAATAAAAAATGATTTGTGCAAGATTTGTGTAGGAAAGGAATGAAGGAGTGAAATAATTTCTAACTTGCTTATATTGACTAGAAAAAAAATAGCATTAGTTTAATCTGTTTCTAAAAACTTTAAAAGGTAACAGAATGAGATTTTTGAAAAAACGAGATTTTATTAATATAGTGACAGCCTTTTTAAAATCTGACATGACGCAGTATTTGTTTTGCTTTTGAAATTTAGATTTAAAAGCGATTTTTGAATCTATTTAGACCTTAAAATAGTATTTTCTGGTTCCTTCTGCAAGGTTTTTCTCCTACTGTCTACTCTGAACTTGTTTCTCATGCTGTTAAGAGATGATTTATAGGCCTACAAGGAGTCATTGTTTCTAGTCAATTACAGGCTGTGAAGTGGAAACTAGTTGCAGGCTCAGTCAGGATTAATGTTTTCTTCCCTGTTTTGGTACCTCGTAAGTTTCACACCATGAGCCTTAATCAAACCTAATTAATGCAATGTCTCTTAAACCTCGACTTCACCAGCCTGTTTATGATGATAGCTGTCACTTTCTCATCTGTCAACCATTTCTTTTACTACCTTTATAATACATTAATAAATAATCTTCATATTTTTGTATTCTTTTTCTTCTTTGTTTATTTTTTTTCTGACATGTCATTTCACAGGCAGTCCAGAAAAGTGGAAAGATATAGCAGCCAAAAACAAACTAGGAAAGTCCCTGCAGCTGAACCGGAAAGGTAGGAGTGTTGATTGATGTGCAAACATCTCTAATTTTAAGTCTGATTCCAGTTTCTGGAATATACCTCTAATAAGAGTTTTTTAGAACATCTGTGACAGTACCAAAAGCTGTCTTGTCATCATTTATGGTATTATATGTATTTTGTATCTGTATTATTAGCACTGTGTTCCATACATACGGAATTTTTCTGGCATTCTCCATCATTGCAGATAAGCTCAATGGCAAGGATTAGAGGTCTGTTTCTGCACTTCAACACTGATTCTTTTTTAAAACATCCTTATTTTATATTAATTTTGAGGATGAAAAAACATTATAGAAATAGACATCTATAGTAGATTAATATTCAAAATGTCTCTGATCAAATGAATTTCACTTTAAAATATAAAAAATTAAGGTTACACATTTAAATCTGTCATTGCATGAAATTAACATGAAGACTGGAACTTTTTTGTATTAATAGAATTTTCCAAATTTGTATTCTCATTATAACTTTTAACTTTGATATTACAGTAGTATGGGGTTACATGTTCAAATTCTTCAGAAAAAGCAAAAAAATAAATATATACTGAATAACAAGTACATCTAGTTAAATTTTAATCCCTGTATATTGACTGAAATAAGAGCAGTGATGAGGGATGAGATCCTGCCTTTGTCAGAAATTGCTTTATGTTATTTTGATTAGCAGAGGTGGAATGTACGTCTGTTTACATTGTGAGAGCTTAAAAACTTCCGTAAACAACACAGAAATCTCTATTTTCAATGGAAATTCCCATTATTTAGCAAAACTTCAGAGCTTTTCTTTAGTTTTGCTACTTGCAGTCCCAGATTATGGTTCCCGATCCAAAAGCAATGGTTACATTTTCCTTGAGTCAGATGATCCTGTTGTCACAACAACCCGGGTGCTTTTTCAGTTTAAATTGGAAAGATTACCTAAATGATGACTGAAATCCTTGCTATGATTGAATCAGGGACTTTTGTTCCACAGAGATCACTAAAACCCTTTTTTTCCCCCTTTTTTTTCTGACTTCTGAAGAGTAACTGATGTCCAAGGGGTTTGGTTCTTGGTAATTCAGCAGTGAACCCATTGAACAAGAGCAGAGGGAAACATGAATTGTACTGCTTCTTCTTACATCTCCATGGCACATGTTCTAGGCTTCTGTTTCCATAAAATGTTTCACTAGTATTAGATGTGAGACAAAAATGTCTAAATAAGTCTGAATGATGTAGTTCACTATTCCATCATAGATGTAATATTGCACTAGTGCCAGAAAGTTTTGATAATACAACAGGCAGTGAATTTTCCCGTAAAATATAACTTGAGACTATTTCTTCAAATACTGATTTTTGTCTTACAATTAGTCTTTATTTTGCCATTTGCTAATCCTATCTACTATTAGTTAAGCAGATTACTGGAATAACCTATCAGCATGCTGTCAGCTTCTCTATAAAGCATTTCAACATGCTATGTAAGATTAAGTTTTCTATGTATTGTGATAGCTTAGAAAATGTACATAAAAGGGCAAAAGCCAGCCTTTTTAGGATAGTTTATAAACCCTAAAAGTAATCTTAATTCAATGAGATAAGCCTTCTAGAGAGGATTCAGTAAACTGTTCTGGAGGAGAAAAATTGATTACACAAAAATAATTTTATGTTCTTGTACGAATGAACAAAAATTGGTTCATCCCAATCCTAAAACGTTTTCTTTCAGCCCTAACTGATCACCCTAGAAAGGCCAGACGTGACGTAGCCTGTCATATTTTAGGGTACATACAGTCTTTAATGATACTTTCTATATTTGGCATAGGACACTATGCCAGGGGTGAGCTGGATTGATGACCCTCTCTTTTTCTTAGTTTTTCTTTATAGTTTCTTAGGTGGCAGCATGCTACTGAGACATCAGTCTGAAGTGAAAGGAATTTGAGTTTTCTTGTGTGCTGGCAGAGCTGGAACCTGTAGGATCCCCCTGCAGGCCACTGCCAGATGAATTAATAGGTTTGCTGCTTGCAGTGTCACCTTCCCCTGTGAGAAACCAGGGAATGAGATACACCTGTACATGTTCATTGCAGTCTCACTGCTCACCAGGTATCATTTTTTCCCAGATTCCTCTTCTCTCTCTACTTCTTATCTCACTTCTGTCTCATTTTCTTGCAAGCTTTTGTCTTACATACTTGTCCCTTGTTCCTTTTTGTCTCATTCTTCTAATCAGCCATTTGCAGGCTTCTTCCTGCAAGCAACAGATCTTTCTCCTAGGATAGCAATTCCTTAATTCCATTCTAGTTATTCTTCAACTGCCTTTTATCTCTCTTTTCATTTACACCCCAATAAACATATTCATCTCATTGTAATACCCCAGCTAATGCAAATCTTAAGCCTGATTTGTCTTCATTTGAGTTAAGCAGATCCTCTATCTTTCTCTTGGAAGGGGACATGTCTGTAAAAAGAGTATTACTGGAGAAGGAGATAAGTTTCTGAGTTGCAGGTAAGTCCTGTCCTGTTCTGTAACGGCAGGACAGACTTCTAGTGTTTCACTGCGCTCTCAGATAAATTCTGGCTATTTAGCTTCTAAAAGGAAAAAAATCAGAACTGAGAACGTGATGACTTTGCAAAATTGAAGCATTTATCCATAGTAAAAACAAACAAGAACTTTCTGGCTCAGAGTGACGTCCATATTTACCTTATGGATGTTACGATGTTTAGACATCTGATAGATGCTTAAAACATGGTTATGTACAATAGTTGGCATGAATTACTTTTGCAGTTAGCATGGAGAAACAGACATTTTCAGAAGTTGGGTCGTCTTTGTTATTGTAAGCATGTTTCAGAATCAGGAAATTCAGTATCTGCAAGAATGTTATGGTTATCACTAGGGCAAACCAGGAGTTAAGCTTGAGAAATGTTAGGATTTAAGAGAGAGAATACAAGCTCAAGCAACAGAATCTTGATTTTTTTGCATTGTGACTGTTCTTCCACAGGAACTGTTACTGATGAAATGGTTTTGAATCCAAACCTGTTTGTTACCCTTGGTAGGCATCCTTGTGTTATTTCATATATAGGGGCTTTTTTAGGATTACTTCTTAGTGTATGATAGTCATATGAACCAGGCAGTTCCTTGGATGCCTTGACCGTATCTTGTGGGGAGGTTGTGCTGGGTGTGTGAAGGGAGACTTTATAAGTCTGCAGAAATTTTTTAAAAACCGAAAAAAGCGAGCCAAAAACAACAAACAAAACCACCCCATGAAGAAATCATGGCACAAGAATTGAAATTTCTGATATAATTTCTGATACAGCAGTACCATTCACAAAAGGCTGCCCTGTTGGAAAGCCAAAGAAGAGTAAAAATGCACAGTTAGAATATTTTGGCACTCTACAAACTTGAAATGTTTCAGGTTATCTTGTAGTGTATGCAGTTATTGAACTAGTAATAATTATGCTCTATTATACTAACATGATTAATCATTTTACTACGTAATATTACTTAAACTTTCATTAGGGTTCCTTTAGAACTATATTTCTGTTTTAGTACTTAACAGGTACTTAAATAGATTTTTTATTTCAAACTGTAAAGGAAACTAAAGGAATCACGGATGTGCTTCCATGTTGTCCTTTTTTAGGTCACTAACTGAAATGCAGTTAATGTTTTTATTAAAGATAAAAGGTATGTTTTAGAAACAGAAATGCTTTGTGGTAAACGCAGGTATTCATAGCCTACTCTGTGCTAGTCCTTTTGTTGTACGTGTTGCTAGTTTGTGTTTGCTGTGTTTAGGGTGCAGCTAGAGTTTTTGGCCAACTGTCTGCTATAAGCACTGCAGTTCAGCAGTTCCACCGATAGGGTCATGTGCATCTGCAGTGGTGAGTGTTCTGCAGTGTGTCATTTGGAAAATGGGTTTGCATTCAGAATTAACAACTTCCATCTGAAACCTCAGCCCTGGTCCTGCAGCCAAGATTTGCAATGTTCTTTGATGGAGGGGGGCAGTGGGAAGGTATGCCTGGAGCTAACAACTGAACAGTTTCTTTTTGGCCCTGATGTTTTAGGGGTCTGCTACCATGTCTTTCTAGAAGGGGACTTCCACCCCCACGAACGCCTGAGCAGCCAGTCTTTAGGGGAAAACACCACGCTCGCTCCAGGTCGAGTGAGCAGGCTAGTGTCAGACCCTTTTGCCCTGTACATCACCTAGCATCCGGAGGCTCGGCACCACCTTCTCCACTTCTGACAAGGTTGCTATTATGTGTCCAGCACAGCTTTCATGTTCTGCCTCCAAGGTTTCAGTGTGGTGTGGTACTTCTCTGAGCATACATGGCACATTCACTCATTCTGGCACTGTAGATTATTCTCTCTTCATGGTATTTATACTTCTCCCATATCCTTTATGCCATCTATCTTCACCATCCAGATGGTACTTCTTGCTGATGACCTAAAATAGTTATGCAAATTAAAAAACTGGCTGTGTCTCGTCCTTCCATTGTCGTGTTTTGTTCTGTATCCATATGAAAATTATCAAAGCATTTTTCTTAAACACTGTGCAGAAAACTCTGATCTTACAGACTAAGAGAAAGTCAGTTATCTACCTAGTGAAAGCCAAAAGTATTTTGAACTTACACAAATGTGCTACTTTAAATTACAAATTATCTACTTGCAACTTGATAAACAGAGATTATCCACTATAGTGAGTGTGACATTACTGTAACTGGCAAGGGCATTTCACAGTAAGCTCTCCTCAGCTGCTTCTCCTCTTTGTTTTACTTTCTTAAACCTTTTCCTCAGTTATTATAGGTGCCCATACTTATTTTAAATGTTAGAGTTCCAAAGGTGTTTGATGTGTTACCCTCCAAAGCTGTATCTATGAATAAGACATCAAGTACCCAAGATGTTCTGAAACAGAATTCAGCCAAAGTGGTTTAGGATATTTACTTAGATATGAATATTAAAAGTCTTGTGCATGTTTTGCATGCACACACAGATACTTGCACACACACACCCTCCCTTCCCCCACCCCAATACAAGGGTTAAAGGTCTTTTTCATTCTTTGAGTTCTGGGAATAACCACAGGCTATCCTATGGGAATAGATACTTGCTGTCCAGTTCTGTGTGGCCTCGTGCAATTATTGCATCAGCACAAAGGGAATGCTATATTTAATAAAACATAAAAGTGGCCATTTATATTGTCCTTTTACCAGTGCAGGAGAATGTGTATAAATTGTGAGTCATACTCATAAACAGTTCTTAAAAAACTGCTTTTCAGTCAATGGTTTTTCACTATTACTTTATCAAAAAAAAAACCAAACCCCAAATGACAAAAAAACCAAACCCAAACAAATGCACAAATAAATAAATAAATTAAACAAACAAACAAACAAAAGGAAATAATTTCTCCATAGCTGAAGGTAGTTAGAGAAATTAAATGTGAGGCCTTATAAGTTGACTAGGTATCTAGATCTGAGTATGTGCATACGACATAGACCAAATACAAACTTTTTCAAACCCATCTTCAGTACCTGCAACTTAATTTGTATTTAAAATTTAGAATGTAAAATGTCTCTTCATTTGCCTTATTTTGCTTTTATCTCAATTTCATTTGCAGAACACATCAACAAGGAAGTCCCACAAAGTCTCCTCCTGCAGACACCTCCTTCAGCAGTCGTAGGGGAAGGCAGCTCCCGCAGGTTCCAGTAAGAAGTGGCAGTATAGAGCAAGGTATCAAATAATGAGCTTGTGATAGCTCAAACTCTTTGATTTCTTACCCTTCTTTACTTTAAGTCTTCCTGCATAACGACATGTCCAATGCTGTAATTCTACCAGTAAAGCAGTAGAAGAGAATGAAAGCATCTTTGTAGTTTGGGAAATCCGGTGAAGTTTGACCAGTGGGTTATTACATGTGGTTTAATTGCCTTAATTTTCTAGTACCCTTTTATGTTTAAAATTTCTGTTAGAGTCATGGTAGTTTCCAACACATCTAGTATGTTAATGGCAAAAAAAAAAACAAAAACAACAGGGTCAAAGATTTTGAGAGTCTTGCTCATTTTTTATTTTGTGGTTTATATTTATTGTTGTGCATTATTAACATAGATTAATAATAAATGTCACCAATCCATTTTTCTTCTGGAGTTCATAGTTCAGTGAGTAAAGAATGAAAATAATTACTATGGGAAATGGGAGAGCACAGGTCACCAGCCCTTTCTTGCTTAAGAATAAACTGATCAGGCAAAGAGTGCTGCTCTTTTCTGAAAAAGATAATGGTTATGGAAGATGTTTCTTATATCCTAACATCAAATAAGGATGTATATTACTCTTTCCTTTTCTAGCAACATACTGCATACAGAGAATGAGTTGTTACAGTGAAATGAAGTGGCACAATGGATAGTATTTGTACATTCATGTTTTCTTCTGTGTTTAAAAAATCCTGTTTTCTCATTGACTACAAGCAACAGAGATTGCCACATACAAGGTTTTCTTCTTTGTGGAAATTAAAGAAATGCTTATAATGATGAAATATTGTAGTGCATTACAGAACTGTTAGCAGATCACATTCTTGAACAGATAAAGTTGCTGACCGTGACCACCTTATCATGACAGATTACCAACAAGGTTTTCGTGTATGATGGCTTGCATTATCTGCAATCAGTTTGCATTAATATTAAGGTTTTGAGCTGTGATGGCATACAGACCCCTCAATTAGCACATATAAAATGTACTCTTGTTTTATAAATGTTTTTATTTTGAATGACTAATATACTGATATAAGTTTAAACTTTCTATTCAGGTCCTCTCATTTTGTAGTGAATCTAGTACTGTTTGAATTATAAACTAGTTACAAACTACATTCAGAATTTCTATTTCTGCATATACCAAGTTGGGAGCTTTATAGGGAAATGTAACAAGTAATGAATTTCAACTTTCTTCCATATTTCTACTTCAATTTCAGAACTTGGTACAATATATAATGATGAATCAGCTTTTAATTTAATTTTAATTTGGCTTTCCTTTGCATTTTCATACATAATCTTTCTGCTGGTCTTGGTAACTGATATGTGAGATGAAATTACAAGTTTATGTTTTGTTGAAGGCGTTGGAAATGAATGTAGCACTTACCATGAAAATGAGTAGAGATGGGATGTGTTCAGACGAGGAAAGAAAAAATGAAAGTTGAGTAGAAGGCCAAAGCTGCTCTAGGTTTATAAAGTTGTTGGTACTGTGAACACTTGCAAAGTGATGCCGTTTCAGTGAACTCTTGTGCTAAAAATGCTTGCGCCTTATATATAAAATGTGCAAATAGGATGCGACGTGGTTTGCTCTGTTGTAATAAATTGTGCTGCCTGTGTCACTATGGCTGTACTACAGCACATGGAATCAGTGGTTAAAGAGATTTCCTTCTCCACACAGTACTTTGGTTTCATCTAAGTGACTGACTTTGCTTCTGAAAGGGAGGTGTTCTTATTTTACCCACGTTTAATGCTCTATTCAGGCTCAGAGCGTATTTGCAGAGGAGTACTAAATTGAATAGGTTTCATAATATGTGTTTAAAGAATTTTGTCAGTATCTGTTGAAATATATGTGTTAGTATGTCTAGCTTAATACTACTGCAAGAAATTAAATTCGGTAAGGCCATAAGACCACAGTACTTGCTCTGATTTACATTACCAAATTTTAGTTTCATCTCTATAATCCCTTTCAAATGAGTACCAGGGTCAAATGTAGTGACCAGAAGTGATCTGTCCTTAATGTAGTACTGAAGCCAAAACATATTGAGTTCTGTAAAAGATTTGCATTAACTGTGCTTGGAACTGGAGTGTGTCCTTAATGGTTTAAATTCACAATCACCATAGATACAGGTGATATCAAAATCTAGTGCAACATCCAGATGTCATCGAAAATATTTCAAAATGCATTTTCCTCCAATATTTTGATGGTCATCTTGACATCTTGTGTTTCAAGGAAAACCTGTATGATATGCCATAAAGTATCATTTTTCTAGTAAAGTACTTCTTTACATTCCATAAAAATCCTGTTGTTTCATGAGGGTCAAATACTCATCTAAATATATACATTTATGAATCTAAATGTGTACATATATGCATTTAAGTCTGTTATACAAGGCATTGTGATTGCTGCAAAAAGATTGCATATTTGGGTATCAAGAATGGGCTTCTTATTTGCTCTTTTGCACATTCAGAAGACAGAAAAATCCAGTGAAGCAAGTTTATTAAAGTTCTCATTATGGAACAAATGAGAGTTAATGGAGGAGCAAGAAACCAGTAGCAATTTTCATGTGGAGAAACATTGATATTTTGACTACTAATCTTTAATCTTTAGCTATCAATTGTAAATGATCATATCCGTGCTACTAAGGCTTGACTG
This sequence comes from Daphoenositta chrysoptera, assembly GCA_013397915.1. Classification (NCBI taxonomy): domain Eukaryota; kingdom Metazoa; phylum Chordata; class Aves; order Passeriformes; genus Daphoenositta; species Daphoenositta chrysoptera. The sequence goes on along the minus strand of VZRO01001341.1, from coordinate 1,465,380 downwards.
AGGTTGTATTTCAGACATTCCATTTCGTTGTCAAGTTTAGAACTAAAAAAAAGGTTGTTTCCTTGTCTCTAACAAATGATATTGTCTTAGTTACTACTCTGGTTGGCAGTCTGAGGATCATAAAAATTCAACTTACAAGAAAATAAGATGGTTTTACAAGGTCCTGAAAAATAGACATACCTTCTTTAAAAAAAAATCTCACAGAGGTAATTGTTCCAGAGAAGACCAAAGTAGTGATCCTTATTCCATTGCAGAAATAGAGTAGGTACTACAGATCAGGAATGGAGAAACAACCTTAAATGTAGGAAAAAGTCAAGTTTAAGGACTAAAACCTTAAAGCTGTGTTATAATTCACATTGGCAAAAAAAAAAAAAAAAAAAAGAAAGTGAAAAAAAAAGAGGCTTCTTGGTGATTATGTTCTGAAGGTGAGAGAAACTTCCTGTAGCTTTAGAGTGGAGGAGAGGCATAGTTATTTTCCCTTGAGACAATTTTAACCAAATAATAGCAATTCGAGGGCATGCAGATTTAAAAAGTGGTTGCAGTTTAGACTGTAGGCTTCTGTAATTTTTAGGCAATGTGATTTTTATTTTTATTTTTATTACAGTTATATTCAAGGAAGACACAGTTGTATTTATTTCCTTTGCAACCCTGCCAGTAGTATTTCTTGGAGTTCAAGACATATTGAGATGTTGTTGTATTGAAAGGTCTTGAGATGTTTCAATATTGATAGTCCTGTATAGGTGTGTCTCTGTCTGTTTTCAAGACATTACAATTTAATATTCATTTCCCTAATTTTTGCTACTAAAGAAGTGGTTTTGATTTTTTTGTATTAATGGGCAATTTTATAAAAGAACCTAATGCTATGAAGATGTTTTGGCTCAGTGACTTAAGCAGTGAAATTCTAAGCCATGGTTAGGACAATGGTGTATTCTCAATATGTCGTTCTGTGCTGGGCTGTAAGAGATTTACATCACTGTTTTTTATTTCCATCATGTTTGAGTGGAACTGTGCGAATCATTAAGAGGGGTGGGGATTCTACTGACTTTGCTTTTCAGCTGTTTCTATTAGAAATTTGTGATGTAGTTGCATGGTTTTTAAATTATGCTTTTGTATAAAGGATACCTCTGTGATCTTTACTCAGTCTGTCCTCTGTCATTGCAGCTATCAAACATCACAGGAATTCTTGCTTGAATATGGTTTGAGGGTGGGTTTCTACACTTTTGCGTAATGGTTGATTGATGTATTGATAAAGAAGTGAATATGCCAGCAGATGTTAGTAGTCACTATATTAGGTAATCTGGCAAGTAAATAACAACAACAAAAAAAGTACCACTGAAGTTTATGAACCAGCAATATAAATGTGCAATAATTGTAGTATAGAAACAATCCTTCAGGGCTAATTCGTTCAAAACAGGTCTTACTCCCTCTATCTGTCTCTATTTGGGTCTTCACAGCATGGTTTATTTTTCATCGCTTTGACAATGTAGTTTCCTATTTCAGAAGTCACATAATAAGAGTAATATTTGTGATAATAGCAGTCTGTTTCCATGTAAAGAGCATCTGTAAGCCTGACTGAAGCAGTGTGGTTGTGTGTGTTTCCTGTGCCACCTGGCTACAGCAGTGGGGTTGGTGTGGTGACAGCGAGCAAAGCAGACGTGTCCAGCATTAGGTATTGCTGTACCTTAGCTCGTGTTGGAAAAAGCTGCACAAGCTTTGTACAGTGCTTGTATGGAAGGGGACGTGCACATGTGTGTGTGTGTGTGTGCTGCTGTTACACGAGGGAAAACTGCATGAAGACTCTGCTGGGAATGAATGGGGATTACACGTATAAAGTTCATGTGTGGGATATTTGTACAACGGTAGTCACGTCACAGCGGAACAAAGTGTTTTGGTGTCCAGTATTTTTTTCTTAACAAAAAAAAATCGGAATTCCATACAGAAAATCAGTATGTTGTCAAATAATACATTGAGTTGCAAGTATCTTTTTATATATAACTGACTTAAGATCCTAAAAAAATAAGAAGTGCTTGTGAAAACAGTTCTGTGTATATGTATTTTATCATTGAAATGTTGTTGCAGTGAGAGTATGGTTGAGGTAATGGTAAAAGATGAAACCCTTTCAGTCAAAATTTTTTTTCAAATCTATCAGTATAAAAATTGAGTGGCAGAAGAAAAAGAATAATTAATTTCAGTTTTAGATTTCAGTCTATCAGTGTTGTTTGTTTTGTCTCCATATTTCTGGTTTTATTTTTAAATTGTTAGGTGGCACTGCATATTTTGAGACAGCTTGTGGAATCTTTATTCATGCTGGAGAGTATTTTTCTTAGCACTACTAACTTCTGCAAATGAGTTCAAGCCTCATAATCTTTTATGCTTTCCTTAAAAATGGATTTTCAATAGTCCAGTGGTTATTGTGTATTATAGATTTCAGCTAATACAAAATAAATTTGTAACACTCATTATTGCAGAAGAGGCTTCAGAATCTAAAATAGTGCTATGTGGTTCAGAAGAGTGATATTTAAAGTAATTTCAAGATTTTTATGTCATTCATAAATTTGGATATGATGATACTTCTCTAGCAGAATACTTTAAGACTCCACAATCTGGTTCTCTGTAACATCATTGTTCCTGTTAATTTTAAAGAAAAAGTCATAGGCTTTATTATTTGTCATGGTTTATCACTTTAATTTTCCACATTACTTTTACATATGCTGGAGTACTGCCTACTGTACATGCCATTGTCACATGTAACTCATTTCTTTATCTAACTTCAAATTTGCTGATTTCTTTTTCTGTTTCCATCATTCCGTGCATTTAATTCATTGAAGAGCAAGAGAATTTTAACTCTCCCACAAAAGGTAAATATTTATGTAATTTTTTACAAATGTTTGGCAATTGTTGATACTGCCTTTTCCCTCAATATACTCCATGTCAGTATATAGATTTTAGTTAGCATGCAAAAAGTTGTTTCTCAAATATCTCTATGCTGTCTGATGCCCCTCTTTAGAATCTGAAAATGGTTTCTCTCATGATTTTTCATGCTCCTCTTGAAATGCAATATACTGGATTTAACAGGGGTAATCACGATATTTCACATGGCTCAGAAGGTGCTTGATTGAGTTAAAGTTCACACAAAGACTTAAGATTTTTGCTAAACTGTTCTTGAGTTCTGCATAGCACATGCTTCTAGTGATGCAGCCACAGTCCTTGGCAGCTGTGAAGGATGTTTCCTAGGTGTGGGCTCAGGAATAGTTGAAGGTGATGATAGTCAGAAACTATTTTTTGTATGCAGAGAGATTCTGAAGAATGAGCTGTGTTCTGTTTGCAGTCAGTCCCACATCAGAAGGTTACTCCTGTAGTAGGGCAGGTTTTTAGGGGCAGACATACAATGCTCACCTCTCATGAATTTGACCTCCTATGAATTCTCTATGCCTGTGCTGATACCCAAGCTCAAACAACAGGTATTTAAAGCTGTCCCACAAAGTGAAAACTGTAGTCTGTTATGTCTCTATCAAGGCCACATTGAAGAAAAGTCTAATTATTTTTCCTTTTATCTGAAAGTAAGAATTATATCGAAATGCAAATGAAGCTTGAAGAGGAAAAAAAAATTTAAAAACACCCCACCCTTTTAATGTTAAAATCAAAATACTATGCTGCATAAACATCACTAGTGCTGATTAACCTTTTCTAACCCTTATTTCTGAGTCCTGCTCATCTTGGGAAATTCTGGTCTGAATAGAAGCTTGGGTGGGTCACAGCCAAACTGTGAGTTGAACTTGAATCAAAGTATTTCCTGCCACTACTTTACTTTCTGAAAGGATGAATGATTAGGTAAGAATAAAGCAGCTGCTCCACTAGCTATGAACTCCAACACCCATGTCAAACATACACAAGTATGTTTTCATGGTAATGTTAAAAAGAGATGAAAAAGAAATATGTAACTTAGGTGTTAGCAATTAAATGTTATTTTTGCAGTGTTTAGAATATACTATGAAATGTCTTAAGAAAATGCTAAGAGTGGTTGATTTTACAAATTATTTCTGTCTCAGTATTTATATTTCTCTCAAACAGGACAGTAGAAATCAATCTTACCTGTTTGTTGATTATGCCTCTGTCAAGATTTGGGCTGCAGTGGATGTTTTTTGTTTAAAACAATGGACTTTATGCAGACAAACTAGACTGTCTGTAACAGGTTTGTAAAAGACCTTGTTTCCAAGAGATTTGGATGGATCTAGCCTAAGATTTGGGCATGTGTAGAAGGTGGTGGGATATTTACATGCAGCCTCTGGCTCAAGGGAGCTGATTGCAGATGAAACCCAGAAGCTAAAAAGAACTGGGCAAAAGACGAGCAGCAGGAAGCGTGAAGCGCTGGCAGATCTGGGGGCCCATAAATATCTTCATTTGAGCTGATTTACACTAGTAGCCCACCATCACTTCTGACAAGACTTAAAAAGAATAGACAGTAGGTGAATTAGAGATGAGGATGGGGGAGTTACAGGACATTATGTGGGAGGAGACATAAATATGAGGGAAAGCATATACTACAAAAGGGAAAAACACTGACCAAATAAGTCTGCTACAAAGCAATCATCTGTTCCATGTAATCAGTAGAAAAGGTTGCTATAAAATCTTCAGAAGATTTTGAAAGTGCTGAATTTTTCACTGCCAAAATCAGTTGTTTGTTCTGTTTTTTGGTTTGTTTTTTTTTTTTTTTTTTATTTTTAAGAGGCCTGTGTTTGTTTTTTCTTGTTGTTTCCTTCTACATAGAAGCTTCTCTGTGGATCACCACTGAAGCTCTTTGAGAAAGAACTGAATATTTCATCACCCAGTTCAGGTTTCTATATTGGCTTATCTTCCTTCTGGAGTGAGTTTTTAAGCTCAAACTGGCCACTGTGCCTCTGTGTGTTCTGAGAGATCAAAACTCATCTCCCAGCTTGGAAATCTGCGTGTGTCCCTTGGTCATGTCTTAATTATGACTGGGAGGAGGTCCACAGCAGTATCAGCTCCCATGGAAAGGAAATCCATGCACGCAAGCTTGAAGTAGCTACAGCAGATTCTGTTCAGGCAGAGCAGGGTTCAGAGCCATCTCCCTCACTATCTGCATGTTGCCATTATTTTTTGAAGTTGTTTATTCAAAGAAGTTGTTCTTCATCTTGGAAACAAATTGATTTTTCAGGGTTACTTACCTTATATTTCAAAACATTTATCTGCTCATGATTTTGTGTGCTTTCTAAATTTCATGGTAGAGTTTGCTGTGAATTTTTAAAGGCATGAAACCTATTGCAAGGATATTTTGTGTGTGCATACTGCAAAACTCAGCCTGAAGGATCAACACAAATGAACTAGAGACTCTCAGTATTCTTTCTGAAATGGATCATCCTGGTCCAATACCAGTGTGACTTCTCTTTTCTGTGCCACAGTGCCATCTCTGCACTAGAGGATTCTCCCATCCAAATCTCGTTGCTCATTTATTTCCCTGTCTGTGTTATGGACATAAGTTCGGCCTAGTTTCTTCTTCAGGTGCCGCTTCTCAAACCAGATTTTTTTTTATTATTTCATATATAATTCCTCAAACCAGGTAGTTTTTTCCCATGATTCCCATCCACAGAGCATGTAAGTTGCACAGACAGATGAGTCTGCTGGCCTTTGCTATATAGAAAGGCTGTATACATGCTTCCAGACTGCACTATAGCTGTAGCTGTTTTTCACTGTTTGACTTTTCTTCTTAATATGAAGACTGAAATTGAAGAATAGGTCAGACGTCTCTTGTCTTCTGGAATAAGTGAAGTTCTCTGCTCCCCTGCCTGAACATGTTGGGTTTGCCCCAGAAGCACTGTTATTATGTTTATGGGATAAATTTTCACTTTAACTTGCTTTTCACTACTTCATTATGTAAGAAATCTTTGTGTCATTTTAGACTTCTAGACTTTTACTCTTAAAGTTTGCATCATAAAGGATGGATGTGTGATATATTCTGGAAAGAGTTACAGCTATCTGAAATCTTGATGCCAATTTCTTCTTGTTATGTAGCTTACTCTGACATTTAATAGTGCAGGTAAGACTTGGAGGTTTTCCAAGTCATACTTTTGCCTGCACCTCCTCTTTCTGTCTTGACTATCTTGAACAGAAATATAAAGTGCCTTAAGAGAAAATTCTGTGTAAGTTGCCGACTTCATTACAGAAAATGGTACAGTCAGTGCTAAGACATCTATAGGTTTTCTTGTCGTTTCCTTTTACATAGAAAAAGTATGGTTATCATTTTGAATAGGAAAGCACAGTGTTGTTATGAGTTTGAATCAGAGATAATGTCACCAGTCATTCTGGCATTAAGACCATACTTGGCTTTGAGCAAGAATGTCCTTAAGAAAGGTATTTTCACTTAATGACTGCAAGTGATGGAAATTTGTTCCCATGCTTAACCACCTGACTTTTTAAACATATATCTTACTACTTATCTGACTTACCCACCCTTTTTTGAAATGCATGAGGGGGTTCTGACTAGATGTTATTTATTGAAAGATGCATTGTTTTCCAAAATTTTCATTTGATAAATGTAGCAATATGAAAGAGGTGGATATCTAAAGAGTTAAAGCTCAGGAATAAAAAACTAGAGCTAGAAAGGCAGCTACAGCATTTTTACTGCTCCTTGCTAGTTCATTATTGCTGCCTGTGGTACAATCCTTATTTAAATGATCCCACATAAGTTTTATACATTATGCTGTCAGCCTAATAGATGGGTGTTTAAGGCATCATGTAATTTGAGAAATTTTGCATATCGTACAAGGTTTAGACCCCCTTTCAAACCTTAAATAGAGAACTTTAGACCTTAAAATTACTTCTGATTTTTTTGCACTGGCCACTACTATTAGTGCTGCTTTTGCAGCTCTCACTGATTTTAATAGGGTTGGTCTCTTGCTGATGCTAATGCAAGTTAAATTTCTTTTAAAGTCATATTTCTTGAATTGTTAGATTCATATTCTGTGGAAAACAGAAATATGCCATATGACACATTCTGTCTAGAAAAGTTTGATTAAAGAAAAAAGTAAAACTTTATCTGCCCTACTACATTTGATATATTAGTATAGTATATTGAGTATTGTTGTGTTATTTTGTACATAATTGAAAAGGTAGCTTATATTCTGAACATTTAGGATTCTAGCCAGTGCCAACTTCTTCCTCAGCTAAACAGCATTTAGGGCTTGAAACATGCTCATAGTAGTTTTCTGAGGATAGTGATAAAGATGAGGGCTGTCAACTCGTTAGTGGCATCACATGTCACTCTATAAATCCTAACATAGTGCTCATATATTAAAAGGAATATGACTAGCAATAAAATCTTAGTAAACAGGTAAAGTCTTAGAAAAATTAAGTGGCTATCTCTTTTAAGAAAAAACAACTGTTAGTCTGTCCTAATTTTATTTGAGGGTAGATTGCAGGCTGCAAATGAGATCTGTAACTATTTTCTTGAGTTCGTTCCATGGCTCTTTCAAGTAGTGTCTTACAGAATTGCGTATTTTAGACTACCTCCAGTTTTCTTGCTGAGTATGATGCTATACGGTATGGACTGGTCCCTTTGGTCAGCTGGGGTCACCTGTCCCACCTTTTTCCTCTCACAGCCTGCTTGGGGGCAGGGGGAAGCCAGGACAGGGCAGGAGGCTGCAACACGAGGAACAGAGGAGGCCTTGGTGCTATACAAGCACCACTCAGAAATTGCTAAAATACTGGTGTGGTATCAACACGTAGTCAGAAGCGGAAGAACAGGAGCTGTGAAGAAAACTGCCTCCATCCCAGCCAGACCCAGTACACCTGGGATTACAGGAGTCAGACTGGTTTATAAACAGATTAATGGAATTGAAATACAACATTTTGATTCCATTCATATGTCTGTCTTTTCTCTCCTGCATGGCTTGATGTTTATGTACATCATTGTTGTTAACCTTCACGTGGTTTATTAGTAGTAAATCTTTGGCTATAAAGTTGCACCATTTATTTAAGGAGTCTGATCAATGAGTTCTCTTCTCTCAATTACTTCTACACTGATCGATAACACGTCTGAATCATCAGCTCTTGAAGAGATGAGAGTTACAGCTCTTTGAAGTGTGACTTCTGACACCAGAGAATAACACGTTGACACAACTGATATTGATTGTAGTTGTACCACTATTTTGAGACACTTATGGTAAATCTTCATTTTTTTAATTCTAGGGCCACTCTAGAATTTAAAGGTCTTGGGATTACAGTGCTTTGATCTGTAAATTACTGTGTAGTTCTGCCTCTCAAGACCTCAAGAAAATGCTCTCTGTAATTACTGGTGTCCTAAAAGAAAGTAGATCCATATTTTTCTAAGAGGCAGGCTAGGTTCTTGAAGTACTTTTTATGTCAATTTTTTGTTACCTGTGGTAACCAGCTGTGTTCAAGAAAGCAATGTGATCATATGGTGTTGTTACCTATGGTTGTTACAGTTTTGCTAGTGTGCTTTTGCTCCCGTGTTAGACTTCTTTTCTGCTTCTTGTTAATAACATGTAATCAGTTTTACCAGTCCGCTAGTCAGGCAGATAAAATTTTTCAATACAGAACTGAGCTATGTTCAACATATGCTCAGATGTGCATGGTAAACAAAGCTGGAAAGAAGACAGTTAGATTTTCTAGAGTAATTTCATGCAAGTGCATGCTTAGAAATAAATTCACAGCTAATTGGTGCTAAATTACATTTTATTTCATTCACAGAATGAAATTTCTCCATTAGAGAATTTAGATTTACTTCACAGTCCTCATTAGTTGTTCTCACGTTCTTTGATATAATCATATATATAAAGTAAAACCAGAACATAAACGTGTTAAGCTTAATGATTTAAATGTAACAAAAATCAAGAATATCAGAATTAAGGTTGACTATTTATTCAATCTTGACTGAAGCAATAACCTCTGAAATAGGATTTCATTACCTAATAGAATATTTTTCTCAGTATCACAGGTAATACAGGGTAACAGATCATACATGTTATTTAGTATAACATACAGTTGACAGGGTAAAGGACCTAAAATTCACACAATGAAAGGGTTATATTTTGGAGTGACTCAAATCATACACCATACACATATAGGGCTAAATTTTTAAAGGGGTCTCGTTTTTCCCTCTGATTTCATATCATCAGTCTATTTCATGCATGTATGATAGGATTAAGATATCAATTTTTTTACTTCAGTTCCTAATTGATATATCTTAATCCTTTCATATCTGTCCTTAAAATAAGAGGCCATCTTTAAAAATTTCACCTAAAGTGCTCAATTTTGCCTTCAGATACCTCCATGCAACTTCCATGGAAGTAATTGGAGCTGTGCCTGCATATCTGATGGTGGAACTGGACTCATTGCAATTAAGGTACACATTTACTGACATAATTAGTCATCTGGAATAATTGCTGGGCCCAGTATGACATTCTGCATGTGCAGAATTTGCTAGATTGGACTCTGCATATGGGATATTGAAGATTACAATAACTTTATTTCGTGCCTTAAATTTGTAGTTGTAGCAGAATTTTAATGTAGGTTGTTGTACTTAATTTTCTTATTTTTAAATGAGAAATGTGGAAGAAATTCACAATGATGCCTTTGTATATGTTTTCATACCCAACCAGCACACAGACATTTTATCATTTCCACAAGCATGTTATAAATGGTACGTGCAGGCACAATTGTGATTTTGCAGTAGCTTATAGTTGAAAATATCCAATCCGGAGTGTATTGCCTTTTTTTTCTTTTTTTGGCCTTGTATCTTTATGCTGGCAAAGCACGACCAAAAAAAAAAAAAACAAAATGTGTAAGGAATGCCACAGTGAACTAGCAGCATAAAAGCCACCCATAAGAACTTCAGTACTTCTTAATTGAAAGTACATAGTGTACTTATTTTCCAGTAATTTAAAATTCTCTGTGTTTTGTGATTGCAAGTTGATTACATGCAGCTTTAATATAGGTGTCTCTCTCCTGTCACTGATCTGGGGAGGGGCTCTTTGACTTATAAAATTAGTTGTTTTTGAGAGAGTAATATAAATCCATGGTTGACACAAAAGAAGATTTTGTGGAGGTTGCCTCAAACAAAATTAAATTTGTGACACATAAAAAATTCTAACTTAAAAGAAGGTGTTCTGGGATGTTATAATCTCTTAAACCACAATGAACATAGTGAATACTCCTGTGATTTAGAATAGTTACTGATAAATATTTGGGTCTAGTTCTAGAACTGTTAAAAAGTGCTAGTTTTCATGGTATTGATGTTAACTGTATTGCTTTGAATTTAAAATGTTGCCAAGTTTAAGAATAGCAGAAGATATTGCTCCCTCTGAAATTTATTCACTACCACAGAGGTTAACTGACTTTGAGAAAGCCTTGGCCCAGGAGCTTTTACATCACTCTTTCTGTTAGTGCAAGGTTGTCTGCCTGTGGCAGGCACAGCCAATATTAGTTGCCATAACTTATTCAAATTGAAGAAGATGCTCTTTATAGCACCACAACTTCTTGAATGTGTTCTTTCTACTTTTAAAGAAACACTGCCATATGGAAGTTGAAAACACAAAAAAAAAAATTTATTTGAAATAAAGGTGAGCATGACAGAGATGACAGAGCAAAGCAATGATTTTAAAGGACTTCTTGTTAAAAAAAAACCAAAAAAACTATTAGAGGATTACTGTATTTTTAATAGGACTGGTTGAATGGAGAAATTATTTCTCTCAAATAGTCTTAGCTCTGTTAAACTGCTATATTTCAAGATAGTAGGAGGAGTTGATTATTTTAAGAACAGATTTTAATACCTGTTTAATGCATTAGTTCTTAGAATTCTACCATAATATTTTCTACATTTAAACAAACACAGGCTTAGATGATCACGGATTTATGTCCCCTGCATCCAGAATACTTAACAGGTTTATAATTCAGCCTGCCACCTAAATTTTTTTCACTCTTTTCATATCTGTTGCACCAGCTTGATTATGTGTAGAAATTGGGATGTCTGCCCATTTTCAGGTAAAGACTCTCGCAATGAAAGTGGTTGATTTCTTGACATTAGTGTTCCTTTGTTCTGTGTTTACACCCTGCTTGTTCTACATGTTTGTACATTTCTTTGTTTTGTTGAAATGGAAATAAGCTAAAATTGTTGCTAAACCATTTGTTTTTCCCAAAAATTTTTCTCTATTTTTAATTGATTTTCATTGTGTGTTTTTACAGCAAGCTTAGTAGTGGAGGAGCGAACGAGACAGATGAAAATGAAAGTGCACCGTTATAATCAGACATCAGGGTCTGGTTCTAGCCAAGAACATGAGCGTGAGCAATATACCAAGGTAAAGTCAGTAGTATTGGAATGATACTTTGGCTTGAATATTGAAGGCATAAACTTGTGTATTTAAAATATTATATAACCTTCAACAACACTGTATTTTAAAGCCTGACAGAAATGTCTTCAAGGAATAGCTTTTTGGCATCAGTTTTGCCCCCATCTGATGTGCATTAGACATAGTCTTTGACATCCCCTAAAATGAATCTGTAAAAACCAAAATACGTAAAAACTAGTTCAGGAAAGAAAGATCCTTTAACAGCTGTTAAACAAAGACTTATCACCTCTAGCTTAGGGAGTCCTCAGACTTCAAATCCCTGGGGTTTGGAAAAGCAGGCCATGAAAGAGTAGGCTGGCCCTTGTTGCTGTCTGATGTGTAGAGAGCTGGACAGAGCTAGGCCCAATCCCATGCAGATGTTCTCATATTTGTATAATTTTTTTGCATCCTATTAATGTCAGAGATAAAGTATTTCCTTTCTTGAGGTACCTACTGATTACTTTGATTTCCTTTTCTAATAAATGCGTAAAGAGTTTCTGTGATAATGGAATATATTGAAATTACGTTAACGAAGTTATATAGAGGGATTTTGTTTTCTTGATAAGGCTAAAATGATAGCCCATAACTTTATAATTTAAACTGTATAGACTTCTAAGCAAACTGCTGAAAATGTCTTGCACATCTGCACTGCTGCTTACAATTCAACCTCTGAGGAGCAGGGTGCTCCTGGAGATAGAGGTTAAAATAATGTATAAGTGAGGTACTCATCTAAAACAAAAGCAGAAATGTACTTAGGAATGGTTAAATAGGAAATTTGGCAGCTAACTTTTAATATCTAACATATTTGAAAGACTGGTTCAAGATCTTGTTGCAGTTAAATATGCAGAGAACTTTAATAAGAACTTAAATGAACAGTTCTCAAAAGGAAGAGAAACAAGGCTTTAGGTCCTCAACGGCCAAATTGTGGGATATCACTGCTATTCAAAAAAACTCTATCAGAAGTGAGAATTTGTTTAACTATAATACCTCATTTGCCAGTACCTTCAAGAGAGGTCCACTCAGGGCATGAGGATGAGATGCAGTGTCTGTGGTACTTCCCAACCACTTAACATGTTAGAAAATTAGTCAAAATAGGGTTGATAAAATTTTCAGGAGAGAGAGGTAATATGCAATCTGAGGACTTTTTCCAGGATTACCAGAGACCTTTTTTCAGAGTCAAAGGCCAGTATTCTGGTTTAGATTATATGTGCTTAAAGATTGATTGAAATTTGTGTATTAATCATTCTGAAATGTATTTTAATCCTAACTCTCCAATATTTGTCATAAGCATAAGTTTTGCTCTCCAGTATGTTTTTCTTATTTGATCAGTGTAGACCCAATGTGTGGTTGAATAATAGTTAGAAAACATCAACCTGCAATGTTACAAGTTTCTCTTATCCTTAGAACCTTGAGTTTTCTAACATCTTCTTTTGTTTTTAAATACATGTGGAAATTAAATCAAAATTGAAAGCATGATGAGTGCTAAATGAAAAGAACACTGAATTTTTTTTCTCAGAATTTTTTTTTTTCTAAAAGTATGAGGAAAATTTTGAAGAAGCAAATTCTCTGTCAGTTGTTTTAAGAGAAATATTTTTGGAGTACCTTGTGTTCTGACAGGCATGTACTTTTTTCAGCGCTAAAGCTGAAGTAAGAAGAATTGGCCTGGACTTTAAATCTTTAACTTTTCATGTATTTTCTACATGAGAATGTTGGAGCCCTAGATAACATGGTCCAACATAGAATTAATTTGTAAGTACTGAGAAGGAATTATATTAGCCCATTCTAATGCCCTGTGATATTCAGTGATGTGGCTGTTTGCTTCATTTCACTATGGTGATAGTCATCACTTTTAAAATGTTACCAAAACAAAACCTTATGCTACTGTCTTTCTCTACCCTGAGAAAATGGTGAAAGAGTCAAGAAAATAACCAAGACATATGAAGATTTGGACAGCTCTAATGAAAATGTTGTAAGTCATATCAGCTGGTGTGGTAAAGCTGATGACTGAGACTTCTAAGAACCTAAGACTGTACCAAATTTCTGCTGCCAAAATCTGTGAAAAGTCTTTGAAAGCTGCAGAAACAAGACTTAAAAAAAACCTGCTAAGTGGTATAATGGACATTCTGGAATAGTGAAAAATAAATGTTAACTGACTATTAAAGACATAGCAGTTGGAAGTAGAGTTTGACCCTCTTTAACCAAAATGCTTCTTTCTTTCCCAAATAGCAGTGCTGCCCATTGCCTCAGAAAATAAATATATTTGTTAGAGAAATTATACTGTGTTGCACATTGAGAACGTAGTCCGTTCTGCATTTCAGAGCAATCAACTCACATGGATTTGATTCTTGCAATATTTTACCATTTGCAAATATACTTGTTTTATTACATACAAAATTCTCTAAAACATTCAAAAATTTTCCTTCTGTATGGGATTGGATCATATTTGCAATGGTTAATTATGCATATGCAAAATAATTCCTGAAAGTTAAGTAAGTTTTCTCTTATATTGAAATAAGCCTTTTTTTAAGAGATATTGTAATCTGTCCTTTGCAATTTCCGGTCCATTTCTGATGCATTACAATTTTATAAGTTTTCCCACTCAGTTTCTCAATTTTCTAGTTTCAGTAAGCAAGCAATAGTTTTCCAAGGATGCACCATGCAGATTTCTGGTTTGAATATCCATTAATGGGTTTTGAATAGGTAACTGTCTGCCCTGCAACATTTGTATATGTCTTCGTGGCTGTTCCACTCTAGTTGTTTTGAGACTTTCACAGAACTCACATCCTCATTTCCTTCCTTTGCACTGGAAAGGCTCCATAATTTATGTGAGACAGTGTATTAACTTTTAATAAGCTAAACAAAAAAAAGAAATTTAAAAAACTGCCAGACCTCTGAGGACTTGTAAAAAGAGTTTAGAGAAAAGCTTTAAATATGTCTGCCTTATTTCTTATATATTAGTAAGGCTGTAGTGACTAGTGTGCACATATTTTCACTGTTTCAGTGCTTGAGAGAATCAAAACATGGGTGGCATAACACCAGATTTGCACAGAGGAAAATTACAGTATATCTTAATTAGCCTTTTAATTAAAAATACAGTAAGGTTTTTTATTCCAGATTCCACACACAGAACACAAACACCTTGCTGCAGCTGCTCTGGCTTTCCATTTTTTTGGAAGGTCTGTTTGTTCAAGAGAGCTACTGATTAGAGCACTGTAATATGTAATTTAAAAGGATATCACTCTATATTTAGAGGCACTAGTGACTTAAGACTGTATATGATTTAAAAGCTTTTAGCATAAAAGTGTAATCATGACATTTGTTCAGTGGCACTGTGGATTTAACTCAATAGTTACTGTCTTAACTCTTATGTGTTAACAGTTAATGTCTAAAGGAGGGGCTGGGTAGGATACTTGGGCTGATAGGAGGCTGATTATGTTAAGTTTTATGTCATGCTGGGCAAGGCATTTAGGGCTATGTACAGAAAATGCTTTTGGACATAGATGTGGTAAGTACCTTCTTTTGGTCCCCTTCACCAACCTTGAAGAAAAAATTCTTTACTGTATGTCATATTAAGATGGCAGTCACTCCACTCCTGGCTGGATTTCACAAAATGTAGTGAGTTCCATTCCTTTGACCTGTGGGCTTCACTGCAGTTTCCTCACGGTTTCACATGCTCATTTTTTACTGTTCCCTGTTGGGAAGTTGAGCGGTGTTCATGGTATGAGCGGTGTTTGCTGGATACAATCATAGGAAGAGTTATTTAGAATCACTGGTGCTCAGTGGGCTCGGACCATGGTGTGAGCTGCTCCTAGGACAGCAGCTGGTGGGAGTCAGTGAGGAGCCCTGAGCACCCCGAGGTGCCAGCTGCTGGGCTGTGAGTGCCAGCAGCATTTGGGGGAACCCTGCGTGAGCAATCGTAAAACTCAAGGTGCTTTGGGCAGGATTCAGTGTTTTCTGACAAACTTCCTCGTTAGAGTACGGTGCCTCAAAAGATAGCTGCAATCTCAAAACTTGCCTAAGTCCCTGGATGAATATATGCATGTGGTCTGGATGTCTCTTTCCACATGTTAATAACCTGATTTTAATGCCCATTTTATAATGAGGTATATATTTGTTGAGGTTAGTCATGGGCTTTTTTTTGTAGTCAAAGGACAGCACACTCATTCAATTTTCAAAGCTCTGAACTCTGGTATTCTTCATAGCTTTTGGAGTTAAATCTAGAAATATAAATACTTCTTAATATAAATACTTCTTAATATGGAAGACAATTCAATTATAATGGACTGTTAAATGACTTCTAAGATGTGCCTTATAATCAGTAAAATTGCTAACATTGTTAGTCATTAAGGAGCTGTAAAATTAGTTGTGAAGTACACTCTTGGTTTATGCCTGTGCTCTTCCCATTGATCTGCACATCTGCAGTTCATCATACCCCTTTTTTCTTCTTTTGCAAGAAGCAACAGCTCCACAGGTGGTAAAGTGAATGGAAGAAGTGCATTCCAGCTGTTTATAGACTTCTGGTTTTGTTATGCAGGCTGCTATTAATGTTTAGAAAACCAGACCTACTCTTTAGTAATTGCTATTGAAGTTGCTGCAAACTTCAGCAACTCTCCTAATGTGATAAATAGTGCACCTTGGAAAAGAAATGTTACATAAGCTTTAAGTTGAAGAGTTGAAAGAGAAGTGATTGCACTGAAAATATACTTCATTTTGAAGCTTTGAAATGATATAATATTTAAATATAACATGTCAGGGAAATTTATTGTGAATATATGTGCAGTTATAAAGAGCAGCAGTTTTCTGCTTTACAGTAGAACTGTATCATATTATTTTTGAGCCCAGTTGGAAACCTGCAGGCATTACTTCATTGCAGATACCATGTAAGAGGATCTCAGCCCATGTTATTTTTCTTCTGAATGATACCTTCAGTGTGTATTGCAACAGTAAAATATTCTCATTTTATGAGCACTGCTTTGTGGAAGATTACTATTAACTTCTTTCTATATTTGAAGGGAAAAAAGGCTAACGTCAAAATTGCTTTCATTTTGTTCATCTGTTAGCTGAGATGACTGACTATCAGATTGTATCAGATGTAGGTAGGACATCAGTAGGAAAACTTGTATGCCTCCTGTTGAGGTCGGTGAATTAATTAGAAGCAGCAGGTATAGGAAGGAAAAGCTAAATCCAGAAGTAGTAGTAGCAAAATGTAAACTATGTAGCACTCAGCATTGATTTTCACCATCATTGCTTTTTGGGCAAATCTCTATTTCTGTGAAGGGAAAGGTTTTCAGTATAAAGGGGTAGGAAAAGCTCAGCTGTGCCATGAAAATCTCATTTAGGAAGGGATGCTCCATGTTTTCTGCACTACCTGTGTGATTGCAACACAAGGGCAGTAGCTGTAATGGAGTCAGTTTTTTCCTTATATCCCATCCCACTGTAAAACTCTCTGTTTACCAGAGAGTCCTTTAAGCCAGCCTGGTATGTACAAAACAATTCAATTTTTCAGGCTGCTGGACTATAGGGAGCATAACAGAATGAGGATATCTATATAGCCTCTGCTTACAGGGGGTGATACCTGGGTTGAAGGCCCCTGCACCAATAAATGGTTTCATATTGATACTGAACAGTCAATTGATGAGGCTGAATCTCTAAACAGCCACTGATACACAAACTGGGACTTCTAACTTCTCTCCCAGTGTTCTAACCAGTAAGCTGCACAACCATGCTTGATGCTTTCCCTCTCTCCCTCCTCCCCATCTTCCCCAGCCCAGTAGATACCCCTTGAAAGGTGGAGCAAATTCAGTATGAATGAAACAGAGGATCTTCTTCATGACATACACAGTCCACCTGTTGAATCATAAGTTGAGTGCTAAACAGCCAAATTCAGGTGTGGCTTGGAACAAAAGTCAGCAGCCTATACCTCCCTCAATACTTAAAAGAAAGGCTTCCAGCAGGACAGCTACCAGAAGTCACCTCATCTGCCCTTGATGGTTCTCTTGATGGGGGTCTGCCTTCTCCAGCAGCGTGTCATGGTTGCTCAGGGACCACCTAGGTCTTCTACCATTGCAGATTCACTCTCTAACCAGAGGGCACAAAGAGAATATGGACTTTTTGGTGAGGAAGAGAAGTAATTGGACATTATAATGGCAGAGGGGAGAAGTCAGATTGTCTCCAGCAAATACAGATAAAACATGGAGGTATTTCTGAGACAGTCTGGTACCATGCTTAAGAAACCCCACGCATTTGAGAGATAATTGCTTGGTTATCTTTTAAACAAAGTATTTTTAAAACATCAACTGCAAAGGAATAATTTGTAGATAAAATTTAAATAGATGGGATAGATGAAATCTCTATTTCACTGAAATCAACATAAATTTTATTACTTAATGGGATGATTTTGCAGATTGCAAATCTGTTTAGCTTAAAGGAAAGCCAGATTATTCCATGTGTCCAGATGGTTTTCTTTCTTTTTACATGTCTCATTTAGAGTACCTTGAAGGATTCTGCAGGACTTCTTTAGGAATTTTGCATAATACATCAAGGCTGTCTTGGGACTGGGGCAGTTTAACCTACACTGGAGAGAATTAACCATTCAGTTTTCCAGCTGCTGAATACTTAGCCTAAGTAAAAAGTTTTCAAACTTGTATTCTTTCTTTGAATATTTTTTTATACTTTAGAAGGAAAATATGATATCTTATTATGAAATAGATCTGATAAGAATTAGTATGCTTTGTGTTTCCATTTTGGAGTTCTCATTTTATCTTGCAGTCTAAAGGACAGCAGGCAGAAAAATTGTTTAACAGACTTTACAAGCCATTAACAAAAGGTGATCTGAATAAACATATCAGCATAGTCATACCTTAACCCCACTGGCCATTTATATTCAGTAAAGTCACAACAAGTCACCTGTAAAGAGAACCTCCCAATAAATTCTCACTGTAGTTGAAAATGTTTTTGAATATGAGAGTACTAGTCCTTTCTGTTACCCACTTTCTAAAAGTTACATTTAATAAACCAGAACTTTCTCTGCTGCAGATGTTTTTACTCAGCCACTGCAAGGCCCTCACAGGGTACTGCTAAGAGTTTTTACCAAGCAGTGTTCTAATGCACACCTGAAAAACACCCTCAGACAGTAAATTTATATAACCTCCAGCAGATTTCTGTATTTACAATTGGTGCTTATAATTGTCTTTATTCCTTCCCCTTCTATACTCCTATTAACTTCCTCATTTTATCTTCAATGTTTTACCAAGAGATTTCCAAGTGTGCACAAACATAGTCGCTGAAAGGCACTAGAGCAAGAGAAGATAAATCTGGCTTTAGGAGAGGAGACCTGATATATTTATCTGTAAAAACTCAAGTTTGTGTTTTCCACGTTTTTGAAATTAACTCATGGCATTTGCTGAGTGACTCAGTCAGCAACCCAGTGCCTTAGTTGGAGTTTAGATATTCACAGACAGTCACAGATTTGTGTATGATTCATAAATAAACTTTTATGACTTGCAATTTTACAGAGCACAGATCTGGAAAATGAACTCCCTAGAATGTCATGTCGAAAACTGCCCAGTTCTCCTATGTGTTAATAGTTTTCCCATAATATACTTCCTGTGAAGTATGCCACTGGTTTAGTTGCTTTCCAGCCAAGAGTGCCTTCCTCTAATGACAGAGAGTTTTAGTTTCGTAAGCCTGACAATTATTTGGTCCTCATATCTGTATAAGTGAAGATTTAGGTAAGTGTGACATTGCTAGGACTGAAGGTTGCTTTTGTACCTGTCTGACTGATGGTATGAGCAGTAAGAGCATTATGTAATAGGTGGTGTGGTGTCACAGTTGATTTTAAAAGCAAAGTAACTTCTACCCCTGTCCACATATTCCTCCTGCTGGGTCTTCTGCTAGTTCTTACGCATGTGCACGTAGATGTAAATGCAACTAGATCAGGGAACTGATCTGCCTGGAAACAAATACTGTATTTGCTGAGCTAGCTTTCTGCCTAACTAGTCCTCTAGTATCACAATACAAAGAGATGTTTTGAGATAGAAAATGTACTTTCTTTCTTTTTTTATAGAACTTAGGAACTGAAATCAGTACCTAATAGCTTCATGTAGCATTACATTTCATTCAGGCTCATATGCAGTTTTATGTGCAGGTATTTAACAGCATATATTTTTAATATTTTTTAAATTTTAAAAGAGTCTGTAACAAAATGGATGGTATGCATGTGCTTGAGATGTCTGTCTGATGCATAAATATTTCATATAAATATTTCATTATTGTAGTTCTAGTGTTCTGAAGAACCAGCAGCCTATTTAATTTCCAGTGCTGTATTTTATTCCAAGTATCTTCTTTAGTCCCTAAATAACATGTTCGATTTCTGCACTAGGCATAAAGGCATTATTTAATGTAGGCACTTCTTTGAATTTCATACAATGTTGTTTTATCTAAAAGCAGTTAAAGAGAATTGTTGTACTTAGGTCATTTGTTGTCTCAATGAATGTGTTCTGTTTCAATGAGAGTCCTCACCCTTTCTTTTCTTGATCTCTAGTATAATATACAAACAGATCAGTACAGAAGTTGTGATAACGTCTCTGCCAAATCATCAGATAGTGATGTCAGTGACGTGTCAGCCATTTCCCGAACCAGCAGTGCCTCTCGCCTCAGCAGCACAAGTTTTATGTCAGAGCAATCTGAGCGCCCTCGGGGCAGGATCAGGTGAGTTCTCCATGTAGCTTCAATTGCATCACACTCGCTCCTTCACTGAGTGCCAGAATACAACCAGAAAGTCTTGAAGCTAGATAAACACAACATAAGAATTTGTGAAAAATGTTATGCACATATAAGCTGTCTTCCATTACTGGCCTAAGACGACAATATTTTTGCAGCTGTGCATCTAAAACAGAAAGGAAACTTCCCATGAGGAGATGGTAGATTAATGTATTTATGGCCAGTTGAACTTGAACACAGGCTGTCCTCTCATTGTTGACTAAGAATCAGTGTTATCAATATGTCAGTAAGGTACTACAGCAGAAATATTACTAGATTTTTTAGTTAAAACAATTTTTTCATAAAAGCTTGGTTTTTCTTTCTCAAAGTATTTTTCCTTACCTACCTGCCTGCCTTTATTTTGCTGTTTTCATGTATATGATAAATCACTAGATTTGAAACTATTATTGAAATAGTAATTTTGATATCTCTGGTTGAAAAGTAGTTTAATTCATTTGCATTATCAATAATCAAATATATCTTTCATCCTTGATATTAATCTATCCTGGGTTTAGGGCTTTTTTGATGCACAGCTTTGTTGTGGTGCCTTTTTTAAGCGTGGCACGGCGTAGCAATCCACAATCTTCCCAGAGAGCACGGCCCCACAGCCCGGCAGCAATAAAGGAGTCGAGGGAGGGTCTCTATATGGGGTTCCACAGAATAACTTTATTTACACAGTGTGAAGGTTCCCAGAAGCAAAGACAAAGACACAGCAGGGTCGTGGGGTTTTGTATGGGGACAAGGAGGGCGGAGAGAGCACGAGGGCCAATGGTCTCAGGGCACAGGGGCGGTGCATAGGCAGGGTTAAGGTACAGGGGCCAACAGGGAAAACCCGAAGGAGTGGCCAGGGATGGGGACCAATGGGAGGGCGGAGAAGGGAGAACAATCTGGAAGGGGAGGCATATAGGGTAGAAAAGGGGAGGAGAGATACAAAACCAGTAGCAGTAACGAAAGGTGTATACATAATAATGAGGGAACAAAGGATCTTGGGAGGAGCCAATCCACTCACCCTAACTAGGAAAGGTCTCCTGGCTGCCTTTCAGGCGGAGATTGAAGCTTTTCCTCTTTGGCCTTACAGGCTACCACATAGGTCCCCACATCTCCCCCTTCTTTACTAAATTGAAAGCAGAAAGGCTTTTCCCAAGGGCCTTATAAAAAGCAGAATCAAGCAAATAAAAACTGGGCAACTTTTAACATAGTTAAACAATTTAAAATAGTAACAAAACTTGTTCTTCTGTGGTGGGGGAAACTTAAACACAGTTACTGTGAAAACAATAATTCAAAGTGTATAAAATACAATTTAAGAAATAGAACAAAAAATGTAATAATTGAAACGAAGATGTGGAGGTGGCAGGCTGATATTGAAGCTGTAGGTTGGCACCTGGTTCAGGTGTTGTAGTTGTTTTTCTGGTTTTCATTGTATTCTCGTGTCCTTTCTTCCATTGGGGGATGCCGAGATGGCGTCCTTCCGGTGGCCGCCCAGCCCACTTCCGGCCCCGGCGTTGTGGGAGCCAGGAGTGAGCTGGCTGCCCAGGACGGAGCTGCTGGTGGAAAGCGGTGGGGATGCTGCAGGGGAAGGCGGGGTCCGTGGCAGGGAGTTAATTCCCGGGGGAAGGTCCTGACGTGGACACACCCATGACGAAGGGGGTGAGGAATGCGGGAATGGGGAGTTGCCACCATCTTGTGGCATAGGGACAAGGGGGAAAGAACTTGGACCCGGGGGGGCAAGATGGTGGGGCTTGCCATGCGGCCGGCACCATCTTCGGGGCCAACTATGAAGAGTGCAACTAGTGGGCATAGGAAGGAGGGTTAGGAAGTGGCCAGTGCCACCACGGGAAGGGGACAGAGGAGACCGAGGAGGGCCAGGGAGATGACAGCAGACCTGGGCCCGTGGGCAGTTTGCACCTCCTGATCTCCCCTGAGGTAGGAGAAAGGGTTCAGGGACGTGGGGAGAGGGACACGGGGAAAAGGAGTAGGGGTCCCAACATGTTTCCTAGGCTGTTAAACATAATTCAAAATAATTAAAAGCAAAGAAAAATATCTTCCCACTGAAAATACATAAACCAAGGAACTTTTACCCAGCTTTTCCCCAAAATCCCCTTGACATAACCATCATATATTCCTGATTCGTCCCATACATCACATTTAAGTTGGGGAACCCCCATTCGTCCCATAAGTCACATTTACACTGTGGGGGAAGAACTTAAAAATCCAACAAATAAAAGATTTTAGAAGATCCTTAGAAAACTAAAAATTTCCCAGTTCAAGGGCACCAACAACTTGGATAAAAATCTCCCTCTGTACTCCACCCAGCACCCAAGAGTAAAGGATAAAATTAGAATAAAAAGGTGACCCAACGACCGAGGGTATGACTCCCCTGTAGAGCCCGGGTACTCCCCACTTCCCCCGTAAAACCAGCAATCCTCAGGGCTCCAACCCCAAAGGATGCAAACTGCCTTTGGTTGAAGGGTCGATGAAAACTCCTGGGGTGGTCCACGGCCATTGATGGACTTCCTCGGGAAGCTACCTGTTGCCTCGCAGATTCTCTCACTAAAACATGAGCATTTTCTTAGGGAACTGGCTGTGGGAGACGCTCTCCAGGGTACTGAAACCTCACCGCAGTTGCCCGCATTCTCCACCATTTGTTGTGGTACGTTTTTAAGCATGGCACGGTGTAGCAAGCCGCAACCTTCCCAGAGAGCACGGCCCCGCAGCCCGACGGCGATAAAGGAGGTGAGGGAGGGTCTTCGCTGCTGGGAACCTTCACGCCATGTAAATAAAGTTCTTCTGTGGAACCCCCTGCAGAGACCCACCCTCGCCTCCTTTTTTGTCGCCGGGCTGCAGGGCCATGCCACCTTGGTTTTTGTCTTCATTTAACTTGATGACAAAACTCCCAGCAATTATAATGGCTGTAGGATTGGCTTGGTAGTCTTTGATTACATCTGCCAGTTTCTGAACTCTCAAAAATTTGACTTTAAGTGTCATAAAACACAAGAAGAATTATGAACTATAAAAAAAAATTATCCCTGCTAGGAAGCCTGCCTGATATAAGTCTGGAAGGCATCATTTACCACTCAGAACACTTCTAGACAGACTCAGTGTCTGAGAAGATCAGCTGCAAGAGTTTGGTAGGTTTATTCAACAGGAAGGGATGTTAGGGAAACTCAGAAACTGGCCTCTATGTTTGAGCTAGATCCACCTAATTTTCTTTTTAAGGAATGTTCACAAGAGTATTTGAAGTCATAATTCAGGTTGGTGGAGCTATAACCTGACAGCAGCAGTAATCCACAATCCAGCAGAACACTGCAGTGGAACTGTAAATGTATTTAAAGTCATTTCAGTTCATGTCTTTAAATGCTGCATTTCATTGTGTCCTAGCTTTTCAGTATTTGATTCTTACAGGGGGCTTTTTTCATACCAAAGTACCTTATTTCCTAGATACAGAATTTTTCGTAACTAGGCCCTCTCACAGTGTTTTTGTCAGGGTCAACAAAATATGATTTTTTTTTCCCCATAAATATGTCTAACAGATTTTATCAGAAATTTTCCTTGAGTTCAGAATGTGTGATCACAAACACCAGAACCGGGAGAACCAGTAACCTTACGTGAGCCTGGAAAGGGTGAAACCTGGGGTCAAATCCTCAACCTCTTCCATTCTTAGGAGTAGCAGAGCACTTTGGGTACAGGACTGGGGCACCTCATATACAAAACCAAGTGTCAGCAGTGGGAGCTCCACTTTGGCTTCACTCTAGACCATAAAGTAAGATGTAATTGGAATTCAGATGCCTTCCCTTTCTGATACTGTCCACAGAATCCATACCTCAGAAATTAGACACTTTATGCTTGCATGCTTAAATCTACTCTAAATTCAGGTAGTACTTCCATAGCGAACAAAATGCTTAGTAATAATATACAATGCAGTTCCTTCAGTAGAAATATGAGGAAGAAATTTTAAAAATTGAGGAAAGGTTTGATTGTATTTGGAACTATTTTTTTCATCCCGAGAATCATGCTGTTAAACTCCAGCCTTAAAAGCTATGTATCTTCAGTGGAATGCACATTAAAAAATAGGTTTTTATTAAATTATTTTTCTAGCTTACCTAAGCCACCATTAAAAAGAACACCTATTATCTTGGGTGGTTCACCTCATCTTCAGACAGGTGTTAAAGACAGGGGAAGTATCCCTTTCTAGCATTAATTGTTGAAGAAACCCTAGATGATTTGTTTAGATTGGTTGCTTTAATTTTTGACATCTAAAAATAGATTAAATGGATTCTTTGTCTCAATTGCTAATGTTCCTTTAAGGTCAAGGAATTAGAAGTTTTAAGTTCAAGTTTGATTAGTAATTTGAAATTCAAATTTTATTTTTGTCTCCAATGAACCCAAAATCAGCATATGCCAAACGGGATGGGATGGGATGGGATGGGATGGGATGGGATGGGATGGGATGGGATGGGATGGTTGAGCAGGAGGGGGAACATTTTTTGTCCTCCTGGTTTTTGTCTTACTGAAACCACATATCCAGTATCATCTTCATTTGAAAGTGTGTCAGGCCAGTGGCCATGGCAACTCTGTGAGCGTAATGTTCAGTTTAAGAACAAAGTTTGTTGAACTGCCTTTTTTATGCACCTACTTTTGTTCTCCAGATACGTTCTAGAGACGGACCCAGTAAGCATATAGAGACTCAAAGGAGGTGGCTCAGTTCCAGCCATTTCACTAACCTAAGTCATTCAACAAGTATCCTTAGGCACATTTTGTATCCAGAAATAAAATACACCAATTCACAATACACAAGCAAGATTTCTGGTCTGCATCACCTTTAGAAAGAGTGTACTCCATTGAGCAGAGAAAAAGTATCCCTAGGGTTATTGACCAGCAAGCTGAGATAATTAAATTAAATGGAGAAACATAACTGAAGAGTAGTCTGGGGTTCAGATTAGTAACCTGAAGTGAAATGGTGCTGCTCTAACATTTCTGCATGAGGTAAAAATCACTGGCTAGTTATTCGTATTGAGAGTTGTGGTGCTAGATTTCTGAATGTGAAATGTGCCAGTTTAAGACAGAACTAGTTTTAGTAAATGTTGTCAGTTAGTATAATCCCATCATCCCTCATATTAATACATCTGTAAAAAGAGATATAAATCAAACTCCTAGAGATATGAGAATATAAGATACTGTCATCTTTAGGGCTGTCATTAAGAAAGTAATCCTTGGTTGTAATTTGGAACAAATTGTCATTACTTCTAAATGACAGAAGGACTGAGCTTTTGGGTCATAGTGAGTGTGGTTTATATTCATTGACTTCATCACCAGTCCTACCAGCACAGACTGCTTTCTGACCATTCCTCCCAAATCCTCATGGAGGAAAGATCCTTTAAAAAAATCTAGATAATCCCTTTTCCGTATCAATCCAGGCAGAACTGGCATCTTTCTCTTCTCCCTCAATTTTGAGAATTTAAGATTATATGATTTGAGACAATATATTCTATGTTATCCTGTTTATCAGTAGTTATTTCTTTGTTCAAGAAGCAAATATTTTAAAACCTGGAAGGACATCTCTTTCTTGTGGCTCTGAAGACTATGGGTATTAGCTAGATGAGTAGGAAAATTCATGGGCGGTTTTTTGGCAATTTTTAATTTTAATCATTAACTCCTTCTGTTACATTACTGAAAATACACTGTGCTTTTAATAATGTAAAACATTTATAGAATGAAATGCTATCTGAACAGCAAGCGTAAAACCAGTTGATGCAGAAAAGGACAGAAGTATTGTGCATGTTAGTGGAATAGTTAGAGGACACTTGAGCTCTTTTTTGGGACAAAACTCCCAAATTTAAATTTTTGTTGTGTTAGGAAGTTAGAGCATGTTGAAGAAGTTAGTAACACAGACAGAAGGAAATAAAATCTACCCTTTCCTGTAATAAATGACAAGACCATGCCTAAAGCTTTTACAGTAGAAGACTAAATTCATTCCAAAAGTATATTTGCAATTGAATTGCCTGTCAGAAAGCTGTGACATAGCATGTATAGAAAATACCATTAGTTAATCTTCAGTCTGGAGGTTTTGTTGATTAACACTTCTAATAGGTTGTAAGAGGGAATTATGATTGATGCAAGTTCTAAATAAAGGTATATAAAATATCTTCTTCCTTTCTAATTTGTTTATCATTTTCAGGTATGTGTTTTAACAAATGGCTTTGCGTGGATACACTATTCTGTATATGAAATTATTCCAAACATCTTTTCTGTTACCATCCTGGGTAACTGCCATGCTCTCTAGTTGGAACTGCAGAAAAAATACCAGGAATTTTTGGCGTGTGAACAAAATGTTTTGGGACTTTTGACTTGAATCAGAATCAGATTTGTGAATTTAGAGTTGGTGTGTATTTGACGATTGAAGCCAAATTACCAGTCCTTCTTTATGGAGGTTTGCTTTCATCAGCCATGGTCTTTATGCATTCATAATACAATCAAGAAGTTCTTGTGCCTGCATATGTTGGAGACATTACTGTGTATGTCTCTGAAACATTTCTCACATCCTAAATGAAGCAGAAGGAAATTTTTTCATGTTTTAATACAAATGATTGATAAGAAAGAACACATGATGATTAATCAGCACCATATGGGATTGATCAGATAAAGCAGGACATTTGCTCACTTAATTAAAAATTATGCCAGATTCTGTGATTGCATCACTTTTCATTTGTAGTCTGCTTATGCAAAGATACCTGGAATTCTTGGTGCTGTTAAACAGGGAGCTGTCATGCATGGTAAAGGTGAGGTGGAGGCTTCTGTTTTAGAGGAATAACGAGCTACCATAACATGTTTCACTTAAATCTGATGTAATAAAATGTGCTAAATTTATGAAAGACTAAATTAATTTTTTTAAGGTGAATTCGTCTCAGTGTATCTGGATTTCAAACAAGTTGCCCTTGCATTAGGGATATTATTGTTATCCCTCATTTAAAATTTGAAAATCACATCTTTATTAAGAATTATCTTTTTTATCTTGAACAATTTGTGATATAATATCATTATGTCTGTGCCAAAGTTTAATCTGTTTTTACATGCTTTTTTATATTGAATACTTAAGTGTAATTAAAATATTTTATATGAGCTTATCAAGGAAAGAGGATAACGTAATGGGTTGTAACAGTGGATTTAAAGCAGTTCTAATTTATTTCACATATTATGCCATGCCACTGCATGGCTTGCATGACAAACTCATATATGCTTTTTGGGATTTATGTTCTCTGTATGTCACTGAAGTTTGTACTGTCAGACTCAATTTGACAAACATTTTCTTTCCTGATTTCCAGAACAGAATATACAACTTGCATGTAGCTGTTGTTCTTTCAGTACACAGACACTTAGCTCTAGTACACTTGAGCTTTAAAACAGGAACGATGGAGTAGAGAAATGATGATTCATGACCAAGTGAGGACGGGTTGATGGGTTGATAGGCAGTGGGTGCAGAGGGATGGAGAGAGCCAGAACCTCATAAACAACTAAACAAGGCAGGAAGGAGCCACCCAAAGTGTATGCACATGAATAAGGATGTGGTTGAGAGGAGAGCATTTAGGGAACGCTCTCATACCTTTTCTGGGAAATCAGCACAAGTGTGTGGCTCTCTGGATGGCCTGTGCTCTAGTGCATGGGGAATAAACTAGAGGAATTAGAGGCTGGTTGTGCAGCTGCAGGGCTATGGTCTCATCATGATCACAGAGAGGTGGTGGGATAGCTCGTGTTACTGGACCGCTCCAATCCATGGAAGCACAGGGCAGGATAGCAAGGAAGGGGTTATAGGAAGGGAGGATAGCAAGCCCTTTGTGTGAGAGAGCAGAATATGCAGGGAGCTCTGCCTAGAGATGGGTCATGAACCAGCAGCTGAGAGTTTATAGGTCAGGATTAGAGGCCCAACAAATGTCATGCTCTTGTGGGTGTCTGCAATGGACTTCCTGATTAGGGAGAAAAACTAGATGAAGCCTTCTTCCAGTTGTAGATTCTGATTGTCATGGAGAACTTCAACCATCCTGGTATCTGCTGGTTGAGCAGTGCAGTAGGGCACAAGTAATCCAGGAGGTTTCTGTAGTGCACTGATGACCAGAGGGAAGGTCTGGAGCAAGGACTCAGCAGAGGATGATCAGATCAAGGAACATGTAAATGAACTGGACATGTACAAGTTATTGGCACATGACAAGGTGTACTGGTGAGTACTAAATGAGCTGGTGTTGACTGATGTCATTGCAAGACCACTTAATAATCTTTGGAAATAGCAGTCAGGGGATGTTTTTGAAGACTTTCAGAAATAAATGAATCACTGCTATCTTCAAGAAGGGAAAGGGATCTTGGAAACTATAGGCTAGTCAGCCTTAGCTCAACCTCTGGGTAAATGATTGAGAAAATAATCCTGGAAAATATTTCCAAACATATGTGTAGAACAAGGGGGTGACTGTGGATACTCAGCATGAATTTCCAAAGGGCAAATCAAGCCTGACCAGCCTGATAGCTTTCTTTCATTAGTTGATGGATGAGAGCAGAATATCAGATGTCCTCTATCTTGTCTTTAGTAAGATTTTCAGCACCCTCTTCTAAAACACCCTCATGGACAAACTGAGAAAGTATAGCCTAAGTAAACAGTGAGGCAGATAGGAAACTGGCTGAATCCCAGGCTCAGGGGATTGTGACCTGTCACACAAAGTCCAGCTGGAGGCAAATCACTTGTGGTGTATGCCTGGGATCAATATTATGGGAGTGCTGTTTAACATCTTCATTAGTGTTTGGAATGGTGGGGCAGATTGCACCCTCAGCAGGTTTGCAGACAACAGAAAACTGATAGGAATAGTTGTTAAGTTGGGGGATGTGACACTGTTTAGAGGGACCTCAACAGAATGGAGAAATGGGCCATTAGGAACCTCATTAAGTTCTACTAAGGAAATGAAAAATCCTGCAGCAGGAGAGAAGTAACCCCATGTGTCATTGCACGCTGGGGGCTCACAGCTAGAACTCAGTTTTGCAACTGGAAAGCAGCTTTTCAGAAAGATCCTAGGATGTTTGTGGATGCTAAGATGAACCTGAGCCAACAATGCCTCCTTGCATTAAAGAAGACCAACACCATCCTGGGCTGCATTAGGAAGAGTGTTGCCAGCACTGAGAGTTGAGGCTGAGGAATGTGATCCTCTCCCCTCAGTAGAGCTGAGTAGCTCTGGTGAGACACATCCGGAGTTTGAAGTCCAGTGCTGGGCTCCCCAGTACAAGAGACATGTCCAGCAAGGGACCATGCAGATAGTGAAGGGATTGGAGTGTCTGTCATACAAGGAGAGGCCAAGAGAGCTCTTGGAGTAGAGAAGGCTCAAGGGAGATCTTACCAATGTGCACAAATACCTGCTGAGAGGGGCTGGAGAAAAAAGGCCAGACTCTTCTCTGTGAGAGGACCAGCACAAACTGAACTAAGGCAAATTGCACTAAAATATGAGAAAAACATTTTTTCTGCAAAATTTATTAAACACTGGAAGAGGTGGTGCAGAGATTTTGCACAGTCCCAATATCTGGGGATATCCAAACCCCAAGTAGATATGGCTCAGAGCAACCTGCTCAGGCCTGCAGTATGCTGGAGAGTGGGACTATTCAATCTCCAAGTGTCCTTCAGCTTCAACTGTTCTGTGACTCTTTCAGATTTTCATTTTATGCTGCTTATTATGCTGTTCTCTTGCACAAAATGCTCAGTGTCTTTAGTTTGGGGCCAGGTGAAGTAACTGGAGGTTTGCCATCTCACTGAGGACAAACAGCAGCGTTGAGCTGAAGATCTCTCAAGGTGATATAGCCAGAGGCCACTCTCTGGATTGGAAATAGATTTTCTCCCATTGGTTTTCCATCCTCCTATGTAGTGCATTGGAGCTAGTTTGGTACAATTTATAGTGGTGAGGGGCTAGAGAGAGTCTGAAGGGTCTTCTGACCTCTTCTCAGGCTTCCCAATAGTGCTGCTTGTTACATCAAAAATGAGTGTGATGTGACTGGTGCAGTACAGTGGTTCAGTCCTTCCCCACCCTCTCTTTAGACCAGGGCTGCATCCATCCTTCTCAGCACACTGATTCACTAAAATGCAGCAGTCCTGCACCACAGGGCCAGCTGAGCAAAGTTTAACTTCATCTCATAACAGTGAAGGAAAACAGTATGCCAAGGTTTTTCATGCATTTGATGAGATTGAGGTCTGTGTTGAAATAAAGAAACCCACTCATTTTGTGTTAATTACAAAAGTAATTAAAGTCTTTATATTGAATATGTGCTACAGTGACTAAGGGTATAATCAAGATACTTTACTCATGAAAAAACTTAAATGTAAAATCTTTCAATTATTACTATAAATACTGCAAACAGAACTGGAGAAGTGGAGGTAACAACAGAAGAACACTAAAGCTTATTAATCAATAAAAATAAATCACCTGGAAAATGGAAACAAATTCACAAGTAATTTCAGACTGCCTTTGTGGGGGATATTCACTATGCCCCACTCATTATCTAAACCTTGGAGAAGATCCTGAAAATGGGTGGAGTATAACAGATATTTTGTACCCTGCCTAAGTTTGATCCTATATTTCTTAATGAACCAGTGTATGGACAAGTTCACATTATATAAAGAATGAGCTATATAAATTTGCAGTGGAATATACATTGCTGGAGCCTAGCATAAGAGGGACCTGTTTGTGTATACTGGGAAAAACTGGATATTCCTGGGGTTTATAGCTCTCATTACTGGTATTCTGTACAAAAATAAATGTTATTTTAATTACTCAAGATGTTGTCAACCCAGACCCTTGTCTGGAAAAGGATACAATCAGGATGGATACAATCAAGGATACAATCAAGGTCGTTCCTCATTCTCGGATTCTGAGAGCCTTCAGGATGTCATACTAGAAGACCCAGTAGATCATCTAGTATGCCGTATGTGCTGTGGCACTGACAAGCAGATGAAAAAACCCCAAACCTTGCACGCCTCGTGCATGCCTAGCTGTGTGCCATGGGGTGATAATCATCACAGTGCTCTGGCAGCGTGCTGAGCTGGGTCTCTTGCTCAGAAGTAGATGTCAGCTAGATCCTATTGACTACAAATCTCCGCAGCTACACAAACGGTGGTGTGGCAATATCAGTCTGCATCATGTTGAAAGCTGGTCCTTAAATGGCATTTTCAAAGGGGTTTTTCCTGGGTTTCTGCTTAAATTCTGCCATAAGCAGCATTTCAGAGCATCACTGTGGAAGGTCTGTTCCATATTTCTCAGGCCTAAGGCACCACAGAGTCAATTATGTACCTGCAGCAGTAGCAGAAATGATGAATTCTGCTGCATGTATATTCACATATGGATCAGATCAACCTTTTCAGTGATCACATGTCTAAAGAATCTTGGACCAAGTTCTCATTTGCTATTTATCTTCCATGTTATATCTGTTTCAAAGCCTGCATAGCTAAGGTCTTGCAAATTTATAAATGGCTGCAGTTTTGTTTTATGAGCTGGGCTATGGATCACCAGAATCAATGCCTCAATATGATTTATTTTAAATCGGCTGTCAAAGCTCCAGTACAATGGTGCTCATTGAAAAACTACTCGTTTCTTTTGTTAATGTGAACTGGCATGGCTTTGGGGGGACATAATGTTGTTCTCTTTTCTGAAGTTTCCATTTTTAATGGTCAAAATTCTCAGTAAGTTCCAATTTATTTTTTAAATTATGTCTCTGCATATTTAAATTAACTTATTGACCAAGGTATTTCTTTCTTGTGACAAAGTGTAGATCCTGCAATTTTCATGTGCAAGATTTTTTAAGATGATTAGGCTATATTTCACACAATTACGAAATCCTATGTCTTCTATGTAAATTGGAATTCCTCCTTTCTAAGGAAGAAATAGAGATACTAGAACTAGTCTACACTAATTAGAGTTATTAATATATTTGTAATGCAGTATTTCTTTTGTGTTAAAATGTAAAAATGACGGTCTTGTTTTCCGGATTGGAAATTTATAAGTCAAAAACCAATGTGAATTTCACAGCAAAGTGGAAACCCATGAAACTCTTTAACAAGTCGACACTCAAGATAGTGATACATTTTTACAAGAATTAATACATTTTTAATGGTTATTAATAACATTATGCTGTGGAACACCTTGGTATAATGGTAACATTTTAAATCTGGGTTTAAAACGAAGACTAGTTAATCTCTTTATTTAAAAACTAAGAGACTTCTATGTGTGCTTAACAAACAGCTACCTTAATTCAGCTTCTTCCTAGAGGAATAACTGATCTTTGTCAATGCACAGAGGTATTTTAAACAAAAATCTAAACTCCTTGTCTTGTTTTTATGTACACCAAAAGCTTGAGCTGATGGAAAACTTGTCAGTCTTCATGTAACTGTGTTGAGTAGCAATAGTATGACTGCTACTTTGCTTAAAATACAACAACTAAAACAGGGAAACATGGATATAAGAACAAACAGTGCAAGACTTGAAAGGTGATACAGTTTTATTACAGTGCAAAATGAAATTTGTAGTTATTGCAAGTTCCCTAGCAGGGTTAGCAAGGACTAAGAGCTTCAAAAATGTGGACAATTGTGTTGTAGCTATCATCAAAAATGATAAATGAAGGAGGGTTTTTTTAAAACTTCAGGATGGTAATAGCGTTCATTCTTGAAAAGAAATTATTTATGCAGTAAAAGGCCTGATCAAGAGTTTGAGGCGAAGCCATAGGGACAAAGCCTTCTCTAAATTTGTTTAGAGAATGAGGCAGGAATTGTAGAAAGATAGAGGATGGTCTTCTCACTTGCATAGTTTGTTACTGTTCTGGGAAATTACTCTCTGCCCCATAGTTTTTATGTGATCAGTTGGAAGTCATTTCACCCATGTCTTTGTTGGGTGGTCATATGCTGCCCGTTGCATGGGAGTTTATTGTGTCTTGATGCTGTGGATTCAATTTCCCCATCATGTGGAAAGTTTGGAGCAAAAATCACACGATTCTTTAAGGTTCTTGTTTTTTTAGCCCAGTGATAGAGTAAGAGATTGCACAGTTGCATGGTGGCTGAGTTCACCATGCAAAACGGTGTGATGGCACATGGAAAAGCTTTCTCTGCAAAAGCAGAGAGGATAGTGAGTACTTTGTGCCTACCAAAGGTAAATGGACTATCTTCTGGAGGCTCATAATATAATAAATACTTGTGATGGGACATTGAAAAGACTTTTTTCGTTCCGTTTCAGGAATTTTTAGGAACTGTTTTGTTTTCAGAATGAGTGATAAATAGAATTTATTCCTCAGTTTTCTGATTCTCTTTCTACTTCAGTATCACCATGAACCCTTTCTTTCCAGGGGTTATTGTCCATTATACTCTTTTTGTACTCTAGTCAAGTCACTGTCTTGAGTCATGCCTGATGGCCAACAAACTTGCAGCCTCCCTGCATCCTGGACACTCTAGCTGATTTCTCCCAAATGCAGAAAAGGCAAGAGGTGCAATTCCTGGGAAATACTGACTTTCTGCCTCTGGCCCTGGAGGGAAAATAGTAATATTCAGGAATTGTACAATCTATTAGCAGTAGGGCCTGTGAGTGAGTGCAATGTCACTTTGCAACAAGGAAGTTTCCTGGTATCTTAACAGTTGATCTCTTTGAAATCTCTTAACGTGAGAGGTATGGCTTAAAGAACTTGTTTTACCAAATTAACAGGTACTCAAAAGAATTGACAGGTATACTATCTGTGCCAAATAGAAGGATCACCTCATTGGAATCTTTCACTCAGGCACTAGCCACTTCTCAAAGTGAAGTGAATTTATAATATTTTTGTTGTTGCTGTTTTTGTTTGTTTTTTTTTCTTTTTATTTTGTTCAAAAGGGCCAGGCAATCTGCCATGGTATATCAGGTGGAACTTCGAACAGGTAAAAGAAGAAATTCAACTATGGGCAGAAACCAGGCATGGAAAATTTCTACCTAAATTTTTCATGTTTGACAAACAGAAAAGATACAGGTAACAGGCAAGGCATTTTGCATTTAAAATCTCCACAATGTAAGCATCCACTGCAATACTTGAAGTAAATTGCCAATCCTACTTTGTTTCTGATTATCCAAATCACTGCAGCTAAATCCGAACACCAAAAAAGTTTCATTAACTGTGCTCTTCCCAGTTTCATTAAAGAGAGAAACATACTGAGTAGGTAGTTTAATTAGTTAATATTGCTGCTGAGGTGATCTGTGTTGGGGCAAGGACAGGCACTCTGCCGTCACCTGAGTGATAACTTTTGCTTTTTGCAGGGGGAAATAGAGGGCAGTAGCCTCCAAGTTATTACCATGAAGTCAAGATATATGACAACATTTTAGATAAGCTGCTTAAAAAATATAATGTATCCTCTTTACCCCCAAAGGGTATATTACAGATGGAAACTTCTGGTTCTGAGGTCATTTATGTACAACACCAAGGTTAAGCCGGAGTAATTAATGTTCTAATTATTCATTATCTAGATATAATGATTTTTGAAAATCCATCATTATAAACTGCTTTATGTGTCTGTCAGAGAGGGAGGGAGATGAAGTCTTTAATCCTTCAGAACATCTGTACATGAAAAATGTACTATGGAGCATTGCTTCTGCATTTTTAATTATCTAATTATGTCTCCTCTTTCAAAGAAACTGTCACATCACCAGCAGTCTTTCTTAACAATTTTTAAAAGACTGAAAAATTATTTTAATTGGTTTTTCATTTAATTACTGCAGTTGATAAAGATGAAATGTAATCCATAAACTTTTAGTTTAAGAACATTCTGCTAATATTTTAAACAGGCAGTACTTGTTATTTTTAGGTTAAAGAAATGTAGCAAAATAGTTTTAGCCGTGGCTCAGACCTCACAGTACCTCTCACTTGCTTTATCTTCATCTCAGTTTACTGTATTTTTAAAAACTTTATCTGCATTTTTTGTTAGTCTTTACCTTGCACTGTCCCATTTAGCTTTTCAGATTCTCCTCCTGCATTTCCCAATTTGTTGCTGTTGCCTTTTGCTATTATTTACTTTTCTAAAGGAACAGCAAGTAGTCTATTTTATATCAATCATGCAGGATTTTTTTTTCATGAAGAGCAGCAGGACCACAGGTACTTCAGTACCTCATGCTTTAGAGGGAAAAAAACCAATGTGTTATAACAGGGAAAATAATGTTACTGAATGTCATGCAAAGAAAGAGAAACTGTTGAATTCAGCTTTCTTGATACTGAAGAAAGTTTCCTTCAGTGTTGAGCTACATATTTTTGTATTTGTCATACACATACCCCCATCCCCAATATCTTTTTTCTTGATACAGGTTTAACATTAACATCCTTTCTATGTTTGGTACACTTTAACAGAATATGTACGTGGCTATATCCAGTCAGGTTTGGGTCTTTGGAGCTGTTTGCCTTTTGATTCACATTAGCCTTTCCACATCAGCATTAACAGCAGTAGTTAACCCCGAGCAGTGCCCCTGGGGTGGCTGCTTTTGTGTTGGTTTCATTTTATGATTCATGTCATTAGCTGGCTTCAGGCTGATGGTGCCTTGGGTATGTGCAGGCAGACACACGGGCTCCCACATACAGACACAATTGCTCTGTTGTTTCAGAGAATATAAATTAACCTGAAATATTCATGGCAAATAATAAAAGTCTGCTTATCTTTTGCTTGGAAAATAGTTAAAATCTGCTTATCTTTTGCAATGTTCAGACTTACTTTCTGAATTGTTATTCTTTTGATTCATGGAGAAATGCTAGTTTTACAAGTTTAAAAAGTAGAAATCTTTCAGAGCAGTGAAACTTGCACGATTCAGTGGTCAGTGGGCTCCTGAGAAAAGCATTTTCACAACCCAGATTATGATATACTGTATTCCAATATGGAAATTTCCTGATCTTCCAAAGTGGATTTCAGCCAGTTAAGCTCCCAGAGGAGGATTCTGTAATGCAATCTTCCCCAGCCCTTACCCTGGTGAGAGTTTGCACGTTGAACACTGTCGGGCTGGGGTGCCATCCCAGAGGGAGCATCTGTGTCCCTGAGGGGCACTTCCATACAATATAGGAATATTGTCAACCACAGATATAACCTGCAATTTACTGATCTTCAAATATCTTAATACAGCAATAGGACTCTAATAATAGTGACTTGAAAGTAGAAGCAAGGGCTTTTTGTGATTCTAATAGCTATTTTATAGATCTAATATATGATCAATGTGCATGTTAAATCAATATGTAGTTCCAGTTGGTACAGACTGTACAAAATTATTATTTGATGATGGTCTAAAAAATTGTTTTGACTAACTAGAGAGCATCTATTAAATGCTAATGAATATTTATAGATATTTATTAAAATTGTACAGTTATTTATCTTACAGCAAATGTTATATAGCTTATGTAAATATAAATATATTTTCTTAGAATGACAGAGAAATTTGTAGATAAGTGATTAAGTGTTTGTATTTATTGATTATACATCATATAATACTGATAACAAGACACTTATTTTTAGAAATATAATGTTTCTCATTATAAAAATATCTTCCCTTTGGTCCAGAGCTATTATGTGTTTGGGAGATTATTAGCATTCATGAGCTACCTCGTTGCAAAAGGGTGCCATAGGGGCTATGAGTTAGGACGTGATGCTGCATTCAGCAGGAGAGAGGGGAAGCGCAGTAGCTCGTGCTGGTGGGGGCCAGGGATTCTGCTGAAAGATTCAAGTTGCTGCAACTGTCTGCAAAGAACTTATCATCTACACAGCAAGGAATACAGGGCATCATTCATTTACTCATGGCTTGCATTATTGGAAAAATGGGTGGAGTAAAAATGAGGGATCATAAAAATAAACACCTGAAGTGTTTTTTTATACATCATCAGTAATTCTAAGAGAATGAAGGAAATGCTGTAATTTTAGCAATGGCTAATAATTTCAGATTTTTTCTGTGAAAGGATATACTTCCAGATATTACATAGGTGAGTTTATGACGGAATATTTTTCTATCTTTCTTACCACTCTCTCACTATCTTTCATTTTCAGGTGGAATGTGCAGGTATTTTATGTAGTTACTTAGACATATTGAGTATATATCTATATGCCGAGTTTCTCAACTCAAATGATTTGCCCAGTATGCTTTTATGGATCTTGAATACATATATATTAGTTATCCATACATAGAAAGATATATAATGATTTTATACAGGTACTTGGCTTTATTTGAGTTCTATGTAGTTGTGTGTGCTGTACTTTAATATGAGCAAGTATAATCCACAATGCCCTTGTAGCATGCTCATCTTATGGAATTTGCTTTAGCGTTAATTTTTATGCTATCCTGTAACTCCAACTACTCTTTAATTAAGTTTTTTGTCTTAATAGCTCATTCTTCCTTCCCACTGATACAACTTTCAGGTAGGGGCAGCTTGCAAAATTGAATGTGTTGCTTTCTTTCAAAACTCTGATGGCTCACGTGTGAATACAGTCTTGATTTTGCCTTTGTAGTTCAGATACCACTTTAGATGGGATCTATCTCAGCTGCATAAGTTTTGGCAGGAAATATAAGCATTTTTCTCTTGGTAGAGGGAGCAGTGTTTTCCCCACGGATGCAGGAACCTGGGGGTAGTGTCTGACCCCATTGCTGGGGAGGCTCCTCTGCTCTTGCTGGGGTCAAAGGGAGGTTTTCTTTATAGGTTAACTTAAATTTTAAAAAATTAAGTTAAAAATCCAGTGACTCTTTTTACATGCTGAATATCTGTGAAGTAATACACAGACCCATATAGATTGTCTGTAACCATTCTTAATATGCACATCAATTATGTTGCTATGACTGTAATTAGAAATTTTTAGAAATAGCAAGACTTTTGCTGAACTATTCATCAGAAGAATTGATAAAGATCATAAAATAGTTGTAAATAAAAATTTAGGGAATTAGTTAATTTATGACTAAATGGACTATACTGAAAAATATGTTACTCTTCATTATCCTGCTACAGAAAGCTATATTTATTTATTGTGTTATGAGAACTAGATATAATTTAATAATTTACCAATTTTAGCCACAAGCCTGCAAAAACTTGCATCTGCATTTAAATGAATGTGTTAATAATCCCAGCAAGTCCAAAAAAGGAAATAAAAATTTAATTATGTTATTATCAGAACAGTTAAGTGCAAAGGGATATATTCATGAAGATCCTTTCCTTCTTTGTGCTTCATAAATTAAACTCTAACAGTAGTGAAGAAAGCAAGAATGTGATCTAGAAGCTTTTTCTTCAAGTGATAACCAGTAAAGTAATGGAAAAACATTGTGTTTTAAGGGTACTCAATTAGATGGTATAAGAATACTGAATTTTAAATGCCCATTCTTTTGACACTGTTTCGGTTAATGAAAAATAATAAACTAGCACAGGGATTAGATGAACACAAAGGAAACTTAATCTGTTTGCTTTGTTATGACAAGAGGAAGTATTGGACAGCTGTAGTATCCTTGGTCCTATCCCATTATGCCCATTTCTAGCAAATTAATAGCTATTTTGTACTAGTACAGTAGAACATGTTTCCTAGGAAAGTAGGACTTCATATTTGCAAGGTAAAAACAAGTATAAGATTAATTTGAATTCTAAATTTTTCTGGTTTTTTTTAATTAAGATAAATCTTCTAGTTCCCTCTACCTGTTGCAAAGAATCAAAAATGAAATTTATATGAGTCTTTGAAAAACGCAATTTTTCTATTATTCAGAAAGTTTCCATATTCCCTGAATTAGTGAATTAATACTTCAAAAATGTTTTTTTCCAAAAGTTACAATGCTATCTTTTCTTATTTCTCAGCTCATGGACATCACTGCCTCCCTAATAGATATTAAATAAAGTGAGATTAGAGCATTTCAGGTAAATTGTAAAAAAAAAAAAAAAAAGAGAAANTAAATTTTAAAAAAAAAAAAAAAAAAGAGAGAAGGCTGGCATAAAACCATCATGATTTTAGTATTTATTATATTCATAAACACCTGCAATTCAGTAGAGCAAATTCAATAATATGGTAAATAATTCTTCAACTGCATGGCAGATTTTATAGTCCATTGAACTTCAGTGCTGGAAATTATAGGTTTAAAGATTAGTATGTTAGCAAAGCACATGTTAATATAGTTCAAATGTCAACAGATGCTCTCAAAAGAAGTATTTCCAGTTTCTTTCCTCTCTTTTACTGACTTATTGATGCATAAACTTAAGAATTGACAAAATTGATGACTCCATGACTCCATGGCTCAAAATGGGAACAAAATAACTACAGAAAGCTTTGTGTAGGGGCCATTGTTGGCAACATAGAAACAGTCACTGAAATCCAATTCCAAGTGCTGTTGGAAAGAAATTATCCATGTGGAAAGGAGTTGTCCCTGTCTACTCATAGTAGGAAGTAGGATCCCTCAGAAGGAGGCCTGCGTGATTCTGCCCTCTCCTTGAAATGGTGAAGTGTCTCTTGCTCCAGAGAAGAAACCAGTTAACAGTGTTGCCTTCTATCACCCTACAGGCCTTTTCTTTGATATTTATATGTGTATATATATATTTATATATGTGGAAGATGGTATTTTTCGAGGATTTTTTTTTCAGCTAGAATTCGTCCTAGAATGATTAAATATGTTTGTGTGGGTGCTCACATTTATGTAGAGAGTGTGTGCTGGGGGAGAGTGGTGATAAAATACAAAGGAATTCTATAC
Organism: Daphoenositta chrysoptera; assembly: GCA_013397915.1. Lineage (NCBI taxonomy): Eukaryota > Metazoa > Chordata > Aves > Passeriformes > Daphoenositta > Daphoenositta chrysoptera. The sequence goes on along the minus strand of VZRO01001341.1, from coordinate 1,425,557 downwards.
AGAAACATCAAAATACGTATGTCTTATATTTTTGCCTTGCAAACCCAAAAGCCAGTCAATGCAGTTTCTCTGGGACAGGAGGGAACACAACACAACCTATTTTAAGCTCAACGTACCTCGGGTAGTCCACTAAAATGTGTTCTTGAATACTTTAGTGCATCAAGCATCTTGTTCTGTTTGACGGTGGCAGCTGTTTTTTTATCTGAGCTTAACAGGAGCAGATCCTTAGTGCTGAGGGTAGTTAAAAGCCTATGCAGAGGCTGATAGTGATCTTTCTATTAAGTGTTGCCTATTCAAAGACTTCACTTTTCCAGCTTCATTTTCAAAGAATACTGTCTATTTTTACGTGCTCTTACCTATGGCCACACGTTAGTAACTCTTGGTAACTGCCAGTGAAACAGGGATAAACTGTTTAATTAGTTTAGGGATACACTTTTTTATACTTTCCTGGATCTGTCTTGGGACAGGGGTGATTCAAACTCCAGCAGGGCCTAGGTCTATAGAAGTGACAGGATAGCATTTCTTCTCCCATTGACCCCTTCATTTCTCCCTGGCCTGATTTTCTATCTGTCTGAAACTTGCCATGACAAAAAGAAGCCTCTAACCCCACTCTTTCTAATTTTGTCTAGGGGAGATGGAATGAGGGGGGGATGGGAATGGGGGCCAGGAGCAGACCATTGCATCTGCTGGGAAGGGAACTTGCTGGGAAGGACATCAAGACTGTCAACAAATAAATTTGACTTCAAAATACAGAATTACTGAAAAAGAATTCCTAAAATTAGCATGTAGGTCTACTAATCAGCAATACAAGATCAAGGAATTTCCTACATGCCTGGCTGATTTAACAGCTGCATCTGAAGTGAGTCCAGCTACAACTTAAATTTCTCTGTCTCCACAGAGTGACAACTAACTTTATATTGCCATTAGAGCTAGGGCATTGCTTGGTTGTAGCAAACTTCGGACTGTGTATTAGTGTGTTGTGTGTGCATTTGAGACTGTTCTCTAGACCATATTTGTGAGCACTTTATCCTGCTTCTATGTACAGGGGCAGAAAAAGGGTTTGTATAGAAACATACAAATGTAATGCAATAGCTAAAGGAACTCGAACAGAACTGACAGAGCTATTCATGTTTCTGTCAATCAGTGAAGGTTCTAGGGGGTATTAGGGATTTTGCCTCAAAATTATTATGCCTTCATACTGTGATTATTGCCCTCACCTTTAATGAAGTGAGAGAGTGAAGACCTAAAGTATACCACATATTACATTATCTCTGTGAAAAGTATGAAAATTTAAATTATGATATCTTCATTTCTATTAGGTCTTAAGGCTTTGGTGAACAATACTGATAAGATGCATATGTTAAACTACTGGCCTGTGTTAATTTTTTTTGGTTGTAAAATGGATGTTTTATTTGTTTCTGTATTGTGGGGATGTAGACAGGAAGGCTTCACATTACTTTCAAATGTCTCTCTTTCTGTTGCTCTGAAAAACACAGGGAAGTGTTCATTTTATTTATTTCCCTCAAAGAAGTGGAGAACAAACAATAGTACTGGAAACATGTACTGCAAGGAGTATCAAATTAAGCTTTTACTTGTGAACCAAATAAATGGAAATGTATCAAGACTTAAAATTAATTTACTGATTAAAAAAAAAAAGGCTTTTGGAAATGCTGTGACGCAGACAAATTAACATGTTTGTTTTTACTTTGTAACTGTAGTACATTTACTCCTAAAATGCAAGGCAGACGGATGGGGACTTCAGGGAGAATCACTAAGAGCACAAGTGTGAGCGGAGAGATGTATAAACTGGAGCACATTGATGGGAGTCAGTCGGACACGGCTGTCGGCATGGTTGGCACAGGTGGGAAGAAAAGGCGTTCCAGCTTTAGTGCCAAAGTGGTTGCCATAGTGTCTCGAAGGAGCAGAAGCACATCTCAACTTAGCCAAACAGGTGAGTGAGACACACACTCTTTGGAAACAGGACCCCCACCAAACGTGGTTTACCATTATTTCACCTGTGGCACCTGTGTTACATGTATATGAATACTGACCGTGCAAGAGAGAAGATTTTCCAGCTGCAAATAAATTTATGAGATACTAATTTTTTTTGATAATATTATCTGTAAGAAACAACATACAAATGCCTTTTAGAATACATACCATAGTCACTTTCTGTCCTGATCAATGAAAAGTGTTGTCTCTGAGAAGCCTTGTTTACAGATAGGCCAGGAAATGCAAAGAGACATATGTAGGTATCAGCACTGGGTAATGGTTTGGCTAAGACCAGCTATTTATGCGTAGGGACTTTCTTTTAGCAGAAGAGTTGAGTATGAATGTGGGAACTGAATCTGAGCAAATGAATGGCAGTTATGCAACTGGGATAAAAGGTTGTACCTGTACATGAAATATGCTTTTAAAAACTACCTTCATTTTCTTAGCTGAGAGTAAATACCATACTTTATTTCTTTTTAAGTAACACTGGCAAATTGGGGTCAGTGATTTCAGATAAATTAGATGACAGCATGATGGTTCATTAGGAACATAAGCCTTCCAACTCTCTATTTCAACTTCAGAAATCTTAAAAGCTTCATATCAGCATAGCCTCCAGGAACAAAAGCTCATACAGAAAGATACAAAAGGGAAGAAGAATGTTTTAAAGTCCCTGTCCTGCTCCTGAACCCCAGTGAAGACTTTTTCTTTTGTCTTCAGTGGGAGCAGGACCTGACTCTAAGGGTTCTTTCTTACTAAAAGAAGGAAAACAAAGAGGAAAAGCTTCAGCCTAGCATAGAATGCACTCATATTTCAGCATTCCTCTCACATAGTAAGGGTATCTAAACTGAGGTAAGTAACAATCATGTTGATTTATATCATCAAATATTTCACCCCTTTCCCCTAGTTTTCTTTTATTGCCAGATAAGCAGTAGAATTGATTCTTTCACAATGTAAAGCTTGGTCAGCTTTAACGAAAAGATTGTTATACTTTTCTACACTACTAATGAATTTTAAGCCAGGAAGTATATAATCATGCAGTTGAACAAAATGATAAATGAAATAGGTCTGTTTGAAGCCCAGAATTGTAATTAATATTGTGTTGCTCAAGAATGCACTCTAAGTGTGAAACCTGAATATAGATCATTGTATACAGTAAGATGCTATTTTAGATATATCAGAATCAATGGCGTGCTCTGTAAATAATAAAAAGCGGTGTTGTCCTGTAGAAAGGATTTCTAGGTTGATGTTTTAGTCTACTTCCTATATATACTTATATTAAGTCTTTCACAGAATGGTTTTTGTGGTTTGAACTGGCATTCCTTTCTTGCTCCTGTCTCTCATCGAAATAGGAATAGCTGTGACAGACCAAATCTTTGCTCCATCTTACTCAGTAGTCCAGCTCTCACTGGGAACAAGGACTGCATGCCCAATGGGAAGGCACCAGACATGGGATGAACATAGATACAGGCCTTGCTGAAGGCCTGACTCAGTCTTACAGTGAACTTAGTAAATAACTTATAATCTGAGCTGTGACTTCCAAGCATTTCTCAGTATCATGTTTAAAGCTCAGATTTTTGTGTTCTTCATAGAAAGCTACTATAGATCTCCAGATTTTGCTTGTTGTGAATTTCCAAGCAATAGGAATTTTGCAAGGAATGGAACTTCTAAAGTTGTAATGAAACTCAAAGAGCAAATCAGATATGAAAAATATGAATATATATTATACATTATTGTAAAACAGTGCAGAATTACATTACTATGTCTTGTTGTGACTCAGGGTAAGAGTATTATCTGTGGCATAACCAGAGCAAATAAAACATGTCACTACTTTTAAATTTTTTTCAGAAATCAGTGAATTAACACTTTTTTTTTTTAGAACAATATACACAAGAGCCTTAGTAGATTTTCCAAATGACGTTCTAGACTAAATATTCACGCCAAATCATGAACCTGCTTCCCTTCCTTCCTTCCTTCCTATATTATACAAGATGAGAGGAGAAACCTAAAAATGTCTATTTCATTTTAATGTGTTGTGCAACATACTAATGTCTCTGCTGTTGAGAATTGAAGAAAATTTCTGTTATGACAATATAATATAAACTGGGTACTTCTTTAAAATTTATTAAGTGAAAATTGGTTCTAATAGCCAAGTTCTGAAGTTTTAGAACTGATGTGGAGATTTATGGGCCTCCAAAAGTGGTGCCAAGTATGAACTTCTGGGACAGATCTTCAGGAACTGAAGGTGTGCTGTTGATGCAGTATAAGTATTTTAAAGGAAGTATAAGAAATATAGAAATAAATGTGTAGCCTCCATAGATTGTTCAGGATTTTTTCCTATGAGTTGCATGATTGATAAGTAAGGCAAGCATGACAGAGATAGTTATTTGTCACTGAAAACTCAAAATAGAAGATGAGAAATAAAAAGGCAAATTTTTTTGAAAAGCGTAGGTTCCATATTTTTATGGAATGAATAGATCTGAAATTCTAGTTTACTGCTGTTTTCAAAGCCAGTAAAGTTCATTACTGTCTCACTTTTTTCACTTGAAGAAATGGTCAAAAAGGGCTGAATTCAACTTTTTGTAGATAATCCCTCCTTTTAGCATACTGCATGGGTTTGATGTTATTTAAAAACAGAAGTGGTGTGCATGGAACTGCTGCAAGGTACTATTACTAACAGCTATTATTTATAAGATTTGATTCTCTATTCAGTTGAAAAAGGAGTGTGTGTGTGTGAGCCTGTGCATACATGTTTGTGTCTGTACATACACACATGGATTCCTTTGCACATATGGGGAGGTTCCGCTTGCATGTAGGAGTTAAAAGGACCTGTAATCATTGTTTTACACACCCTGTTCAGTGCTGTTGGAAAGTATTTATTCAGAATATGTGCCTTATACATGGTCAGTGAAATAATTTGTTTCTATTTTTATGTAAATCTGAAATGAAATTATGTATATTTGCTGCACCTTCCTTTTGTTTATGTTTAAGACTTCATAATAATTTTAGTTACCATTCTGTGAAATCCCTACTTAGTAGGTATTTATTCATTGTGCCCACAAATTGGATAGATTAGACAGTTCATCAGAAAAAGCTTGTAATCTTCTGACAATATTCCTAATGAAAATCCAGCTTTTCAGAGTTATCACAATTAAAAAGAAGAAAAGGAAAAGGGAAAAATAAGAAGCAAGACTCCCAAAATGACCACAGAAAATTTAAAATAGCTCCAGGCATACATAACCATTTTAGTTATAATCCAACTTTTCTAGCTTTCTTTGTCAGCCTTTTTTTGGTAATAAATATATACACATATATAGAATAAATATATAACTGCAACTTTTCTGAATACAGCAACTAAACTTCAAATCACAGGAAAATTATAGGAAACTAGATTAGGATAAGAAATCAGCATCTGTTGTCTTGATTTTGTGTTACAACTGTCTATGCCCCTATCCAGCAAATCTTATTTTATAGTTTCCATACCAATGAGTGACTGAGGCCAGTATTGATCATACTGTATTTTGATTTGGGGTTCTAGGTTTGTTTTGAATGAGACGAAAACTTCTGTAATAGGAGGGAAGAATTTTATTACAGAATTTACACAATATATAGAGACATAATAATGCATTTCAAAGCAGATAGAGGTAACGGGGAGGGGTATCATCAGTAAAATGAGGTCTGGAGAGAAGGAAAACCTCAGTCTCAGATAAACAGAAGTATTCCCATCCCTGGATCCCTCTCAGTTCTCCTGGTACATGCAGACAAGTACCTTAACAAAGCAAAACAATTCCTCGCCTTTGCTTTCTGTTCCCTGGTCAGCAGATAGTGCTTCAGAAAGATCATCTGTTTGTAGGAGCATACTTTTTTTCTCTTTAAGTGCCAACAGTGGCTTGCAACTATTTTGACACAGATGAAAGTGGGAGAGTTGCAGAGGAGAGCTAAAAAACTTAGAAGAATGGGCAGCATTTCTAGCCTGACATTACACTTATACCAGGCCAATTTTCTAAATGAAAGTACCCTGCCACGTTTATGGTGTGAACCACAATGAGGTTTTTCTATGCAAGAACCAAAGTTATTTGCTTTCCATCTTCTGTTGGTGAAGTTCAACGTCAACAACCTGAAATGAAGCCATAGGTATTAACATTTCAGAGACAGATTACGTACCATGAAGCAGAGCTGAAATCAAATGTTGTCACGAGGTGAACACAGAATGAAGAAAAACTCTTTTCACTTATGTGTATCTCTGAAGTGGATACTTGGAGGGAATCTTGAAGTGTTTGTCTTCTTCCCTCAGGAAGTAACTTGCAACCTGAGCAAAAACACGTGATAATCTTATAACGTATCTCCCTATGTAAAAAATGGAATATCCTGCTGAAGGATATTTTCTGTCATTTTCTGTAATTTGCCCTATAAAGCAGTGGCTTTCTCTGCATTCTTTTGAATTAAGCTCCAAATTCCCAATTTCAGGTAAGATACTGTCATCTAAGTGAGGAAATTTTCACTGAGCAGTGATGTTCTAGCAATCATGCACCCACCAGAATATCTATGCTCCCTTTGTGAGCTCACTGCCGCTTGAAGAGCTCTTCTTCATCCAATTGATTGCCCCAGACTGGTCTCAAGAAGGCATTCTTTCATGGTTGGATGACTGAAGTTAAGGTAAAGATTTAGAAAAGAAAACCTCATCCATTACTCCTTTGATGGAGAATATGATGGTTCACTGGAGGTACTTAGAGACTGTTAACAAGCACCCCTATGCAATGTGAAAAATAACCGTGCTTGGTAAACATGGAAATTGAGGTAAAGTAATGCAATCTTCCAGGCTCAGAGTTGTATCATGTCAGAGTAGACGCTGCTATTTAAAAAAAAAAAAAAAAAAAAGCAAAACACAAAAACCAACAAAAACCACAAACAAACAAACAAACAAAACTAAACCAACCACAAACAAACCTACCAATCAAAAACCAAAACCACAAAACCCCACCCCCCAAATCTGTTAATCTATTTTTCTCAGTCTTTTTTTTTTTAAAGGCCAGTAGGACTGCTTTTCTGTCCATCCTTGTAGTAATTTTGTGATAAAATGAGAGATTTCCTGTAGGACTAGATAATACAGACAGAAAAAGCAAACAATAAATAAGAAATAAAACATGCTGGAGGGCAAAGGCCTTTGGGATAAGGATGGGTTGTTTGTTGTCTTTGTTGAGAACACCATTGCTTCTTTCCATAATTCTGGGGGTTTTTTTACAAGGGTTGTGACAACCTTTAATGCCATGGTCAGGCTTTTTCTCCCCCCTGATATTTCATATTGATTGCTTGATTGATTGAATGACAAGGATGCATTTCTGAGCATGATTCTTGCACCTCATAATGTGACTTTATTTTTTTATTACTCTAGTGAAAGAAATTTTGCTTATTTGCTAAGAAATGAGTGCTAGACAAAAGTTCAAAGGACTTATTTTATCTAGGATTCAATAAATCATCTATTATTATTAGAATCGATAGAGAGCATGGGAATCAGTAAGGAATACGGGATGTCAGGAAGAAACTGGTTAGGAGGGAGGCATCAACTGGTTTTATTAAAGCAAGCCAGAGAGTCTCTGTTAGTTGAGTTTCTAAGACAAAACCCACAGGCAGATTTTGTTAATATTTTATTGAGAGCTAGTGTTTATGCTGCTAGAATATGATGATGAAACAGATTTAGAAAGTATGTCAGTTCCTGGTAATCTAGGGGAAGGACTCTTGGGGATGATCCTGTGCACGGCCACGAGTTAGACTTGATGATCCTTGTGGGTCCCTTCCAACTCAGCTAATTAGGTAATTCTGCGATTCTATGACTGATGAGCTTGAGGATAGAATAGCAGAAGTCAGAAAAACGGTGACAATGCAGATTGCAAGTTCATTCCTTTCAGAATGAGTAATGACAATTTCCAGATTAAAAAAAAAAAGACAGAAGAGTTTTTGAATCTGAAGGACAATGCTATCAGAAACTGAGCTATAGTAACAAATAGGTATAAATTAGTTACAGATAACTTCTATATTTTTATCAAAATTACAATAAAGTTTCTAATAGTCAGAACAGAGAGAGAAGTATCTTAAACCTCTCAGAGCATTTAGCACAATAGGGAAACAGCCTTTTTTGTTTGTTTGTTTCTTATTTAGCATAGTACTATTTTGCTGTTTTCATAGGATTTCTTGTCTGATGTTACTTTTTTGTACTGCCATCTCTTGTTCATCCAAGGGGAATGTTACAAGATATCAGATTTTCTAATGGCAGATTCATAAAATTATCTTGGAATTCAGAATTCCCATGGGTCTTACAGCTATAGAGTTACCTCACACGTTTAACCAGGTCTTCTTTAATTCACATGTTGTTCTCTGGTTTTTTAGAGGAGCATTTCCAAGTGTTTGCTTGCTTGCATTTATGTCTGCAAGAATGTTTAGTGTTTACACATGAGCTTCCTTAACTACAGGTATCTCTGCTTTGTTTTCTTAAGTCTGTAGGGTTTGAAAATCTTTCCCTTAACTTTAGATTGTGTGTACTTGAAAAGTAAATTTCAGCAACCTAGCAGATGTGTGGTGGTCTGTCCTGCAGCTCCCTCATTAGCCTTGTTTGTCTGTTCAGCACCATCTCTGTGTGAGTCTTCCCTTTCTGGGTTGTTATTTTTCCCAGAGCAGGCCCTTAGAGCTTGCTCTGCATAGTTGTGATGATCTGAGGACAATGGCTCTCTTGCACAAAAAGAATGTAGGGAGATTGACATTTAGAAGGATTTATCTTTTCAGCCAATCTAAAAAAAAGTCTGTAGTGAGGCTGTAGGGATGGTCATGGTGCCTTAGGGGTGGTGACAGGATCTGGGCTCTGCACCTGACACCCAACAACAAAGAGCAACCCTGGTCCCAGCAAAAAACCCTGAGGTGCTCCTGCACCCAAATGTTTCTCCAGCAAGGGGTGGGGAAGAGGGGGAGGGTGATGAGGAACTGGATGAAGAATATTGAAAAAAAGAAAAAGACCTGATTATTTTTGTAAGAGGAACTCTTTGTTCTAGTAATGGTACTCAATTCCTTGAAACTGTTGAGTGAATGTAAGCATGTTCCCTTTTATTTACTGTTGCCGTCTTGCTGAGGAATTCACTACCCTTAATAGAAACTAGTTCAGTTCCAGTTACTCATCTTCCAAAAGATTTCCTAATAAGGGTTAGTATTTTCAAACAAACTCCCACTGCTCTGCTGAGTTAGTGTTACATGTGGTTCTTTTCCTTTTTCTTGAAATGCAAATTGTGACTTTTTCTCCTGTTACGTAGTTGGTTGACTTGTACTGAAAAGAAAAGTATTCCTCTGCTTTTGTATTTGCAACTTATCCCTAGATTTTTAAATAGAGATATTACTGCAACAATAACTGTACTCAAGGCTATTTCCAATTTGTAAGTAGAGTGGGGTTTAGGAAAATTTAGAGCTTTCCAAAAGTATAATCTTGATTATGCCTAAACTATGATATGCATGCCTTGTATGATTTAAAAATATGTAAAATGTCTTTAATAAGTGCGCTTCACTGTTATGTTTGTATTGTATTTTCTTATGAAATGTCTTATAAAAGGCCTACTTACAGTTCTGACTATATTTAACTGAGCTCTGTTTAAAGAGGATTTTTTATTTGTTTTCTTATCTGATGTGTTCACAAGCTCTACTTTGTGCAAGTATAAACACAGAATTTAAGTAATACCAAAATTATGACAGAAAAAGGAAATAGAGTGGTGCCAAAGGAATACCAAGAGGGAAAAAAAATGGTACTATTTTCACATTAAAAATTTCTATGTAAATGTCTCTCTTTAAGAGATTGTCAATCAAAACTTGTATTTTATTACTCTTCATATGCTTCTTGCCTGATTAGATCCACAGATTGTGTTCTGGAACTTGTAGTAAGTTTTAGAGTACCTGATTCCCTTTTTTCAGAGGAAAACTGTTCTTCCTCTGTGGCACAGGAATTCATTCCTTTCTCACAGAAGAATAAAGCCCTCCTTGTTTAGAGTCAGATGATTGAGCTTAAGTTGGATAGACCTGGTTTTTTTCTTCCTTTCAAAAGCAGTCTTTTTCTTATCTAACATAAACCTTGCTATTTTTTTATTAGGTAGCCTGTTCAACACAGTATTTCAGATACAAGAATCATATCTCTAAATCCAGTAAGGCCAAGAAATTATGTGGTTCTGTATCTTGTAAAAAATAGAACTGACTTTGTAAAAAATCTTGAAGGGTTTTTTGGAGGGGGCTTTTTGGTTTCATTTGGTTTGGGGTTTTTTTGTTTATGGAACATTTTAAAAAATTATATGTTTGATGATAAGATATTGGGGGGCTGAGTTTAAAAAAAAGTGCATTTAGTGAATCCAAAGAAGCATTAGATTTAGAGATATTATTTTAATCTTATTTAGCACTTTTACATGTGAATGTGAAGATGAGCTTTGAGGGTCTTTTCAGTAATTTATTTTTGGCTAGGAATAGAACTATTAGAACAGAATCCAAATAAAAAGCCATGAATCTAAAGTAGGGCAAAACCCAGTTGTTTTTAAGAATTGTGATAATAAAAATAATAATAAAGCTTGCTGCTTTTACTGCAGCTGATTGTGTTAGTGTATTTATAAAAGACGCCATATACATATATATAAGGTAGCTAGTAGTCTGCAATACAGGTAATGGCCCTTAGAAACTCTGAATGCTGTATCATAAGCAATGAAATATGAAGAGCTCAGTAAAGTTGTGGAAAAATATTCATATAACTTAAATTACAAATTTTTTGCAATTTATTAAGATTAATGAAAAATTATTTCCAATCTAAAAGTTTATGATCTGTCTTGAAAGGACAAAATTTAGCTTGAGTATTTCCTAAAATATGAATAAATATGAATGACAGTTTTAAATAAAATGCTAACAGTGTCAGAGCAGGTATCAGTTCACAAAACATGTCAGTTGCTGAATCTTTTTTTTTCTTATAAAAAATTCAGCTGAAAACTTTCACACAGCTTTGCAGAACCCTCTTGGTACATAGTCTCTCCAGCAGGAACTCTGCATGTGGATAGGAAAGAGTCTGACATGTGGATAGGAAAGAGTCTGAGCACACCTCAGATACAGTCTTAGAAGCAACTCCCTTCTCTAGTACTTTTTAGATATCAAGAAAGGAGGTTGGGTTCAGCTGGCTGAGACCCAGCGAACAGCAGCACTGCAGGACACGAGTGAGCAGATGAGAAGCAAGGACAGTCACTGGCCATGGTCCCACATGTGTCAGTCAGGCAGTGCTTCTGCTCCCCAGGGCTATTGGCCAGCCCAGTGTTGACTTTGTTTCCAAGAAGAGAAGGAGCAGCAGTTTAATGTAAACTGTGTGACAAAGGAATTAGATCTCTGATTGTATAACTTTTATTACTCAGAGTACTCTTCATACTTTAGATGGCATATAAATTAAATTAACATAAGTAATAACCACTTTGTCAGGTCTTAAAATAGAAGATAGAAGAGATGAAAACAAGCACCTCATATTACTTGCTAGTCCAAACTTGCTTCCTAACAACCAGTCTGGCACACAAAGAGAAGGGAAAAAGGGGATTGAGGTGCCCAATTAATTTCTTCTTCTTCAGTACAAAGCTTGGCTCTTCAGTGGCATCTGCTTGTACTTCATGGGTAAACGTGGCTGATGAGCAGTGGCTTTTATCCCCTGGGAATGTCTGCTCCCTGTGCTTGTGAATGGCTTTCATCAAAACATACCAGATGTGATTGCTTTCTCAGCAGATCAGTCAGAGACCAGGGAGAATTTTACAGGTTCATGTCTGAATATATCCTTTTTTTTTTGTTACGCTGTCTTTTCCTCTGTACATGTCCTGGTATTTAACGTATTTAAATTAAATTTTGAGTGATTTTTGACCACTCCATTTGACTAGCTAGTATTGCATTTGTTAAATTTTCTTCAAATACCCAAGAAAAGACAAAGAAAAAAACCATCCCAGGAAGTTAGAGGTGACGGGATCTCTAAGTCACTGGCACTTTGTCAAAGTACAAATACTTTTTTATCAGCTGTGGCATAGTTTTACCATTTTCATTAGGCTTTTGAATGTTCTGCCAGCTTTTCTTTATTTTGATAAGCAATTCTTAGAAATTATTTCCATATAACTTCCAAAACGGGGCCAATAGTGAAAAGTGATGTCTGTTTATATCTGTATTGATTCCTATGGTCTTGATAGGTGCTAAATATGCCAGTTATTTGGTATAACTTTCTCTGAGTATGGCATAAAATACTGTGCAATGCTGAAGCTGAATTGCTGTTTCCTTCGGTACAAACCTCAATATAGTTACTTAGACCTCAGTAACAGTATGTGTGGTCTCTGTGTATCCTCAGGTGTGTCTCAGCTTGCTTGAATTTACTGAAATTGGACAATTTGTTTAGATTTTCAGACTGAAGTCTACAAATATTTAACCACAGTGTCATAGAATGAAGACAATCAAAAGGCTAAAAGATTAAACTACAGTTTTTGTTCAATTAACTGTTGGGGTTTTATCCTCAAAGTTACCTTGAGAACTGCTTTGAAATTACTTAATATTTATAGACATACTTGATGCTCACAGAAAGACACTTACATATAGTTTACTTCATTTACCCATGCAACCATTTTTCATATTGCAAAAATTCAGTTTCTGGTGTCTAATCACTTCAAAAGGTTCACTTTGCCAGGAATCTTGAAACAAGATGTTTTTCTTCTTGGAAGCCCTAGATGTCTGACAGTCCAACAGAAATTCTCTGAGTGATGGAAGCTTGACTCTGCTTCAGGTCAACCCAGGTCACTGCTAAGCCCAGAGGAGGCAGTTTGCTTTCTACTTTAATTCTGTGATCTGTGAAGCACCAAAGTTTCATGGTTAGATAAGATAGGGTGGCTGCCCAAAACATTTCCTGCCTTTGAAGCTTGGGTTAACTGGGTAACTTTGATTTTATGTGGTGCTTAGAAAATATCAGTGTGTAACACTACTAAAAGTCTGGAGGGGGGTCGGGGGTGTTAATGGTGGATTTTGTGTCTTTGGGAAAAGAATCAGTGCCTTGGGAATCCATTTATTTGTTATGATTACTGTGATTTCAGAACAGAACTTGTCAGATTGATGAGTTATCTTAGCACAGGTGTGTGCAAATGGATTTCCTGTTTACAAAGCAGGTTAAAATATCCAAAAGTTCTTCCAGGCAGGAATCTCAGGGTTGCTGTTTTGATTACTTTTGCTTTCACATGGCTCTTGGTGGCTTTATTTATAGCTCTACCTTTTGATTAGATTTGCTGGTGTGAAGTGTTCTCTCTCAGAGCATGGCCAGACTTAAACACTGAATTAATTAGGGATAGATGTGACCTAGGATTTATATACAAAAGTAGATAAGTTTGACCCATTACTCTGTCTTTAAAAAATATTCTACTAATGATCTTCTGCCTAAATAGCTCTTTTCTAGAGTTCGTGGTCAGGGCAGGGTGAGAGGATTTCTTTGACAAGGCTCATCTGCTTTCGTCAGTCTGGACTCCAAACATTAACTGGGAAAGATGTTCAAGGGGCATAGAAAACAAACTCCAGGTTTTATACACAGTGGGATTCATTTGCTTTTTGCATAGTGAAAGTTCTCCATTGAAGTAGTATTGATTGCTGGGAAAGGAATCATTTACCTTTTTAAGGTAAAGGTTTTAAGGGAATCAGTTGTCTTTAATTTAGAGACATACCATGTTAAGGACCAGGTTCTTCTGCCTAGGTAGAGGTACTCCACTGCACTGTGAAGGGGTCACTTCAGAAAGGTCACACACGGGATCCAATCTAGTGGCCAATCCCTTTTTCTGGAGTCTCAGAAATAGTCCTTGTGAGGCACAACCTCTTAAGAGCTCTTAAGAGTTGAACCTTTGTCATTGACTGAGGAACCTAGGGGAAAAAGTGAGTGAGAATGTGGCATAGAAACTGTGATGAGTTTGAGTAGCAGTTTACAGTTTTCTTTAACAGCATTTACGTAGTTGCAAATACAGTTTTATTTATTCTTGCACAAGAAGTATTTTTATGCTCCATGCCTGCATTTAGGCCTTTACCCTATAATCTGCTTCATAGGGATAGGTATGTTTATAGCCAGCATGGGAACAATGTCAGGAAATTTCATGGGATCCCCTTTTAGCCAAGGTTCATGCTCTTCCAGTCTGCCTCACAGTAGTTTCTGGTCCAAATTTGCCTGTGGCCAAAATCCCAGTAGAGTGCCTTTTCCCAGTAACCACCTTTAGATTGTAGCAGGCTACCATAATACCATTTAAAGTTTACTGATTTGGGCCAGGGGACACTCTGTAAAGGGCAAAAAGCCCCTCTCCAGTCCTTGTCTTTATGGTGCAGAGACGAATCTTTCTAAGCAAATGCTGGTGACTGAATATTTGATATCATGGATTGTTCCATTTTTAATTTAAAAAATAAAAACCCCAAGGTTTCATCTAAAAAGACTTGAGCACAAATCTTCCAGACAATAATTCCCACTGCGTAGCTCTTCAAGGAATGCCATGAATCCATGTCTCTCACCTTGTGTTTTTCTCAGTAGACCTACGTGATACAGCTCTGCTTCAGGAGCTGGAGAGGGACTGTGGTATATAGCACATGAACCCTGTCCTTGACAACTAGAAAGGCACCATTCTTCAAAGAAGTGGACCAGGAGCTGTAATCACAAAGGGTGGCATTAGTCCAAACAAGTATAAGTGTCCTCAACATAGCTGTCAGTTCATGGCTTCAGTCTTTCTTTCTAGCCAGCAGAGAGAAATGTTCACTTCTACCCATGGCTTATCCATCCTCAAGTAAATGTCTGCAATAGTAAAAACTAACTGCCCCCTAAAATGTCTGGTTTTCTGTATATGTTCTAAAAGAAGTCTGTCATTACTAGTTCCAGTAAAACATCTGTAGACACTTGAAATTCATTGAGCTGAGTCCTACTTAGCCTGTGCCCAGCCCCCTTTATTTCTGCTCCCAGCCCTTTCCTTGGTCCCCCTCAGAAATAGGGGCTTTCAGCTGCCACAATCCTTCATATCCTGTAGCTGAATCTTGCAAGGTTTTCTGTTGCCTGTCTTGAATGGAGGAGAGGCATAGGGCAGGGGTGCCTGGATAGAGAAGGTCTTACTTAAGAAAGAACCACCTCTGGGCTACACAAAGTAGCCACTTTTTGTTCTTGCAGCTCTACGTGCAATAAGCAAACTGTGTCACAACACCAGGCTTGAATCTGATATTGCTGGGTGATAGCAAAGTTCAAATTACAAATGCAGGAGTGCCTTAGGCACATTTATTCTCCATAGGTACAACTGTCTTAAGATTTCTGATTCTAATTCTATTCTATTTTTGTAAGCCATGTAGTGATCTTGCTGAGATACAGTAATTCTCTACCTCATAAGTGGTTTCTCTCATTTGCTGTGCTGATTGCTCAGCATCCATAAGATATAAATCAGTTTTCTAAGACTCTGTGTGAATGCTAATCAAGAGGCACAGTTAGGTGTGTGTCTGTTTTATAGTTTTGTATCAATTGTTTGCATGAAAGGAGCCACTAATATGTTTATGTTAAAGAAAGTGAGGTTTTCAGCCATGAAAAATCTTTAAAAAGTCCATTGGTGAATTGTTTTAAATGTGATCAAATGTCTGGTGATCTCCTTAAATACTCTATTTTTTCTGATAAGCAAATGTCGTCATCAAACTAATACTATGTAATTGCTGTGAATCTTTCCAGTCAAAACAAAAACTGCATGACTGTGTAGATGGAAATGACACAGTGAAAGTTAAATTTATTGTAACTTGAGTTAGTTGTGCTTTCAGCATAAATGTCATGATCCAAGCCTTTCATACATCGTCATTGGTCAAGCAGAATATATAATAACAGCACCGTCCTGTGATACAATGTTTATGATGAAAATGTCAGTACTTGAATAATATTCTTTTTTTGGTGTACCATTAATAAAAATATTACTTTTTTCTAGGAAGTGGTAGTACCAGTTTCTGCATCCTGGGAATATAATAATGCTCTTAGTCTTCAAAGGGCAGTTGGGGAGCACAGCAAGCTGCAGTGTGCTGTCACTCACCCAGTGCTGCCTTGTGCCTGGTACTGATGCACTGAGCAGAAAATAGGTTATCTTAGTCTTACCTGGGGGTTGTGTGCCAATGCTTTTGTCAATACTATGCTTTCTAAGTATTATTTAAATGTTACTTTTTGCTTATAGTTGCAAATAGTCTATGGCTAAAAGAGAAAAAAATATTTGGACAGCATGAAGTTTAGTTGAGTTAAAAGTGAGGAGGAGAAACAGTGAGGCAAATCAAATGTCCAGCTGGATCAATGGTTGATCCCATAAGAAGGGGGGCTGAATGACGATAGAGGAGACTGAGAGGGGATCTCATGAATACGTACTTTGAATATCTCAAAGATGGGTGTCAAGCAAGGGGTAATGGCCATAAAATAAAACGTAAGGAGTCTCACCTCAACATGAGGAAGAACTTCTTTACATTGAAGGTGGCAGAGCCCTGAACAGGCTGCCCAGGGAATTTGTGGAGTCTCCCTCTCTGGAGACATTCAAAACCCACCTGGATGTGTTCCTGTGTAACCTGCTCCAGGTGACCCTGCCTTGGCAGGGGGGTTGGACAGGATTATCTCCTGAGGTATCTTCCAACACCAACCATTCTGTGATTCTGTGATCTCAATTTAATGTGACAGATATGACATCTCCTGACTTTCTTCTCATGTTTTACTCTTTGTCTGTGTTCATGTGGTGCCCATGACTACAATATTGATAGTACTTATGACAGAAGCCATATGCCATAGAGAAGTAGGATCATCAGTTTTTGTAAAAGATCTACGAATGAAATGTAGTTGCAAAACTGAGAAGTGAACATTGATGCTTTGCATTGCAACATTCCTTTTTAACTTAAAGAGCTTCCCACAGGCATGCCAGCCAACATGTTACATGGACAGGTGGTTTCTCTTTATGCATAAAAATGGTCTCTGTTGGTGGGATATGCTTATTTTTAAGAAATCAGTTGCTCTTGAGAGTTTGATGCTTAAAAATCCCATTGATTTCAAGGCTTAAGAATTTGGTAGCCCAGTAAGACTGTTCTGTAGAATAAATGGATGAACTTCTGCAGATTTTTTTTTCTGTTGTGCAGTTTTCTATTCTCTTAGAGTTGTAATAGCAGTATAGCAGTCATTTTGCAATCCCAACTGGAGCAAGAACTGCTATGGCTACTATGTAAATATATACTGTTGAACTTCATAGTGCAATTTATTTTATGTGCTCTTAATTTATGTTCTGACTTTTATAGTTCTTTAAAGTAGTGATGGTTCTTTGTTCTTTGCATTGTTGGCAGCCATAGACCTTAGAGCATTTTACAAAGGAACGGTAAGTGCCATTGTCCCATTTTATTGAGGAGCAAACTCCAGGACTGCAAGTGACCCACTGAAAATCTCACAGTCTGCAGAAGAGCCAAGACTTCCTAAAAAGCCTACAACTGTAACTGAGAGTTTAAAGATATTTGTAACTGTTTGTTTACCTAGGAACATGTGATAGGAGAAACAGTAATCTCAGTAATATGGTGTGCATGCATGTGTGTAACCACTTGTGTATAATCTTTTGACAGGGCTATTAAGGAAAGAGTCTGTGGGACATCAAATTTCCATACTTTAAAGCGCGTCTCTATATATCACTTACATATTAAACATGTTTAATAATGTTTACAATATAAACCAGGATAGTGTTAGCTTTCTTGAAATGGGAATCTATGGCTGAAAGCAATATAATGTTTGATGCCTAAAAAGCATGCTAAAGTAGGACTCACCTCTGTGCTGCTGGGGTGTAATGTGGGTTGTGCATACATTTATTCTCGGCTTCATTTAGCATCTTCATTTCTTGTGACCCAGTGAGAATGTTTGCATTTGGGGGATTTTAATTAATTACTCTTTGAAGGTTACTTGCTCTAAGGGTAAATACCATCGATCACTCTCTGCATTGTAAAGTTAGCTAAATAAGCAAGTAGTGGTACCTGATTAGTTGATGTATTTTAGTGATATTATAGAAGGTATGTTGACCACAAGCTGAGTCAGGACCTGACGGTAAGAAGATCCCTAAAATCTTTTAAGCTAGGAACTCAGTTGAACTGTGAAGAAATGCATAGGATATGAGAACAGCTCATTAATTAAATTAAAACAGATTCATCCATCACTGGGTTGCCTCGCAAATGTGTATGTTTATACTCACATCCCTTTGACTGTTCTTTTAGCTCATATTTTGTACTTCAGAACGTAGCATGGTGACATTTGTTATCCTACTTGATGGCACAGTGCTAAACTGTCTGTAACAACATGTTCTTATTCCAACTGCTAATTTTTTTACCAAAATAATAGACTATCACTGTCAAAATTACCTTTAAAAAATACCTGAAAATACTGTCATTACCTGCCTTGCTGAATAGAAAGGTGGTATGATAAGAGATCACTTAAGTGTACACAAGATGTTCTTCTTTCCCTTTGTAATTCTGAAGAAAAGCAGACCAGAATTTCACTGTGATTCTGTGTTGGTGCTTTATTTATCATTGTGTTGTTAGGATGAATAGAACAGAACATAATATAAACTCACAGACTCAGAGTTATATTAAAAACACAACTGTTTCATATAAATCATATCCTAGTGGCAAATACTTCAAATTTTCAGGCACCATTGTGCTGGAACAGGAGTTTATAGGCAAGTTAACTTTGGTTTCTAAAGTGTATTCTTTTCCTCACTGTTGAGGACGTCAAATAATGTCACATTACAAATGTATTGGACTTTCATTTAAATGTGACACATTAAGTATCCACATGATGGTGAGGTCCAGTCCTATGTATGCTTCACAGGGAATAGCCCCATGGAGATCTACACATGATGAACTTTGATTTGGTGAAAATTCTGCATGTTTTTGTGAATGTGTAAGACAAAAAAAACCCCACTTCTCCTAGATACAGGGGAAAAGAAAATACTCAACAACACTGTGCACTTCAGATTTGTTTTAAATTACCCATACTTTTATATTTCATTTGATATAGTCAATGACTCTGCGTAGCACAAGGTTCATTTGAGGATGACAGAAGAATGTGTAAAGAAGTTAAGGCCTTTGAAAAAGTTTTGCTCTTCATTGGGCATCTTCCTCTTTCCCAATGTGGCATTACAAATAACGCAGTCTTCAGAGAAAGACCACCACTGGACAGGGGTTAGAAAGATTGATTTTACTCAAACATTTCAGTGGAAAAAACCATTAATTATTCTAAGAATTTTTCTGACTCTATATTGGAAGCTCTTGACATGAGAGAAATGCTTTCAATTTTCCTCTAGAATATGTTCTTCTTGTTAAAAATTAAATACATATATTAGAAGCTGAGGAAAATAGGAGATACCATGAATAAAAATATTCTTTTGAAAACAGTATGCAATGAGGCACATTGTACAAAAGTATTTTAAGTAAAATAATTTTTAGATTTTAGTCATTTTTCAGTGACATTGGCTCCTGTTGCCACTGAAATGCACATTAAAACTTGCTTCAAAAGAAAGTGGAGATTGTCTTCATTACCTGTCTTCAGTGCTGTCTCACTAATATGGAAAATCTTGTGATTGCAGATTCTTTTTCAAAAATTTCTCCTTCTAATACCTGGCATACTAGTTTTAATATTTTTCATAGGCTAAAGAGTGTATGTTTAATAACATATAATCATGGTGATTTAAAGGCTGGGGAATAGTTATTATAATGTCTATGTATGATACTTAAGTTTATTCAAAGTCACTTCTACATCGGTCTTTTTCTGGATGTAGGTATCTCTTAATTTATCAAAGAGCTTCACAAACCCTGTTTTACTCCATTTGCACACTCTCGGTGTCATCTTTCATTGTGATTTTATTAGAAGTTGCCTGCCAATTAGCTAATTGTATTGTGCCCATCCAGAATCTACTTAAGTCAGGAGAGTAGTAATACCAGCTTTATATAAATAAGCCAGGGTTTATGCACATTTTATTATTTGTTGTTTTATCTCAAATCTTCTGTCATATTAGATTCTCTTGTACTCACAGAGTTTGAAAATCTGATCTATTATAGAGGTTATAATAACAAAACTGCATGTTTCCTTAAATAGTATTTTCCCATAATAAAGCAAGACTGTGTTTTGATCTTAAATATTAATTTATGTGATTTTGATTTATTTTGTACATAGGAATCTTTTTTTTTCTATGCATATATTATGTTTAATCCTTATTTTGACAGCGTCTTACCTGCGTGGAATTTATGTGTCTTACTTTTGCCTGCTCTTTAACTGGCCATTGCTATTTTTATACCAACCTGTACTCAATAGCAGCTATCCTCTAACACTTCAAACACACCCAAGAAGAACCACTCTCATTAATGATCACAATAATCCTAAGCAGCAAATAGAGCTTTATCTGTCAGTTCCAAGAAAAAATACTATCTGAAATAATTTGTGTAATATAGAGATAATAAGAGATTAGTGCATCTGTTCCAAAGAGCCTGACCTTCAAACCATTAGCTCTGCAAGATTCAAGCACCATGGTGTAATCCTGCTATGAAAGGCAAGTTTGTTTTACTTTTGTATTTTATGATCTTCATCCATGAGCTAATATATATTGAAATCCCTGGGAAGATGTAGTACTGTTTGGCTTGAGTTATAGAGTCTAAAATTACTGTAAAAGGCTGGTTTTGTTTAACCAATAGTGAGCCTAGGATGGTGAAAATAAGTTTTGTTTATTTTATTTTAATTTTGTGTCGTGTACTCTGGGGAGCTATCTTTTTATATGCTATCCACAAGTAATTTCAGAATTTGAAATCTGTGGTTCAGACTGGCTGATTGATTATTGCAGATTTTTGTGTTTGTTATGATGATGTGGATTTGAAATTTTCCCTTTATACAGAGCTGTGCAATTTTCTGCTGTCCTTTCTCATTTTCTTTGGTGCCGATGTTGATGTGCAAGTTCTGTTTTCCAGTTTATCATTAAATGGTTGTCATTTCTTCATCTGTGATAGGTTTGTTAGTGCCTTCTATATCAACACAGCAGGAAAATTTAATGCTCAATCTTAGCATCTGCTTTTGAATAATACATAGAGAGGAAAATGGACTGTCAAGTAGTTCGGAAGTAGTGAAATTAGCTTCATATTGTATTTTTTGTTACTGGCATACACGGAACAACATTTCTGGATATTCTATTAGTTCAAGACAAGTGCCTTTGATCCTCAAACATACTAGTATTCATGCACGGTTGCATTAAAAACTGTATTTCACATAACCCTCTGTTTTCATTGGCACAGCAGTTTGGAAGTGTTTTCACATCAGAAATAACTAGAAGTTTGGGAGTCAGGGAGTCAGGGTTTTTTTTGTCTGTAGAGATAGGCTGTATTAGCACCACTTCTTTTTTTTTCCCATCTCATTCTGCCTTGTGTTTAATTTTTTTTTAAACACTGGCTTTCTGCTTATATTTATTGGCTGTAATTCAGATGCTCTCAAATATTATTTTATAATATATGGCTACTTCTTCCTTGTGCTTATATTTCTCTTAGCTTTTTAATGTGTTTGTAACAGATAAATTATATTATACATTTATTATAAAATAAGCCAACAGTCACAATAAAAAAATCTTGCTTTGTAATAAAAATTTGGCATAAATTGATCACGGAAGTCACAGACCAACTCCTCTGGTATTGGTGCACTTTTTGCCTCGTCTCTATTGACTGTTGTCTCATCTGCTTCACCTTTGAGATAGGCAAGTTCTTCCTTGCCAAGCAAGGTTTGTAACCAAGAGAGGTGAGCTGGGGAGAATGAGAAACGAGCAGCCATAGGGACCTGCAAAAATAACCTGTAATTGTCTTTGATGGCAAAATGCAAGGTGTTACAGAAAATCCTGCTGACTGACATTGCTCCCTACATTGCCCAGATACCAAAGCAATACCGATGCTATGAGAGGTTTTATGTGCTGGTGTCTTTCTGTGGCACAGTTGAACTTTTATATTTTGTCATTAGTGTTTTCCTCAGAGCGTGATAATGGACATAAACCAGCAATACTGGTTGCAACCCTTAGGATTTCATAGCAGAGTTATGCTGGAGCATTCATTTGGCAAGTTTGGCTGAACGATCTGTCTCTAAACCAGGTCTTTGTGTGCAGTTGTCCACTTTGAATAATATAAACACAAAGGGAACAATTATATCCTACAGTTATGCAGTGTTTATCTAGCACAGATCCGCTGCCCAAGTCCGTAGGTGTTTTTACCCACAGACAGCTGTAACTAATGCAAACCAGCATGAGCGTAATGCCACAAACAGCTCTTTCAAAACGGAAACATTAAGTGACTGTCTCGCTCACTACCTACCTGTCTTAACTACTACTGTCAATGAAAAGCTATTTCAAAAGATAAATTTTGCACCAGGACCACTATTAGCTGGATTTGTACTCTAGCTGACCAAAAGAAGGAGCCTCTCCTTAGTTTTTAGCCTCCCTTCTGGAAGTTATTACCTGGGCTGATGTCAAAGGTGAGAAGTATGCCTGTACGTCATCACAACTTAGCTGACTTGGAACTTTAGATAGTTACATGTTCAGAGAAATTCAAAATCAATGTAAACAGCACAGGTACTTTGGCTGAAAAAGAGCATGGATATAATTTACTGTAGCTGAAACTTCAGTGGGATCACTGATGGTGGTACAAGGGACAGCAGTGCAAACAAGGTTGCAAAAACAACATGCAAAATTTTTTTCTAAATTTGTAGAAAGTTTAAATAAAAGTTTGTTTGAGGTGTGGTACTTCGGAGGCTGCCAAGAAAAAATTACTTTGTAAGGAGTTTGAGGTTAATATTTCAGGATTCAGTGGTGCCAAAAAAAGGTTTTGGTCAGCCTTTGTGTTACACATCCAGAAGAGTAAGTCAAACATTTTTAATCCTGGAAAGGGGGTTTGGCCATACAAATAAGAAATATTTGGAATGATTTTTCCTGGGACTAGGAGAAGGAACATAAAGGAGGAAAGGCTGTGACCAACGGAGCTTTCTGGGAGCTGTAGAGCCACGGAGCTTTCCCTCTGTTTGTTTTTAATTTCAACTTTAAACCTCCATTGAGTTTCCCTAAGCAAGAACCTGGGTGGGAGGGAACTTCTGTACGCTTGACACAAGTGCAGTGCTTTGTGTAAAACTACTCAAGGTGGCAGGCACCAGCTGAAGACAGGTCTTGGGAAAGTGACATGCACACATTAGTAACTACCAACATCAGCATTTAATTCCTACCATGGCATTGTACTGACATAAATTTTTCCATTTAATTGGTTTTGGGGTTTTTTAATTTAACACACATCATGAGAGAATTACATACCATACAGCTATGTATTTTACAAAAAGGCAATGTCACCGTCTTTCTGGTTTAGCAAGCATAATTTCTAAATTTATCAAGAAGATAAAAATTACTTCAACTATTGCACTAAATATGAAATCTGTGCCTAAGCAATGAAAATACATGGATGTTTCTGCATAGGAGTGACATGAGATGTATTGCCTCACTACTGGGGAGAATTTTGAGTTCGTCACCTCTATAGTATTTGGAATCATAAGTCCTGTTATGTGTTTATTAGCTGAAATGAAATGAACAGTTCAACTTGTGGCATTTTTCTCCTTAATTATTTTATGATACTTTAAATAATCAGAACTTTACCATAGCTTGAAAATGTACAGAACTGTATTGCACATGTTTTAATTTTTTTTTTCTCATTATAATTCTGTTTGAAATAATTCTCTTCTTTTGGTTTGACAAATGCTGAGTAATTTCCTTTCCCCTTTCTGTCTCTAATCACCCTGAGAAGGCACACTGGTCCCTACAATTTTGAATGCCAAGTCAATAAAGGTGTGTTAAATTAATTGATTCTTAACCAATTGCAAAATGAAAGCATAATACATTTTTAGAATAGAGTATTACAGAAATGAAACAATTTGAAAAAGAAACAAATACTGCAAAGCCTGTTTCCTCAAAAAGAAGTATAAAGATGAAAGGAGTAATTAAAAAATGAAATTCTTTTCTCAGAATGCACATGGTCATTTCAGAGGCAGTAAAGCTTTTTTAAACTCTGCTGTGTTCAAGTCCCTCTTAGACAGTAACATCATTTAGACTTTTCTGTTGTGTAACTGTAACTTAGTATTTAATGCTAATTTGATGTTTTCTCAGGTTTGCAGTGCTTCAGGTGGTTTTGTATCAAAATTCATGCAAAATGAATAAAAAGTCACCAGGAAAGAGAAATGTGATTCTGGATTTATCTGACTCCTCATCACATTTTGACCAGCAGCATTAAAAAAATACATCGACCAAGATTGCTAAGAATATTTTATGCTCTCCTCTGCTTGCACATAACTGGAAAATACTCTACTGCATGAATTTTTTAACATTTCAGCAATATATTATGAAGTGCTAGCTGGCAGGTAGCTCAGTACTTTTTTCACTGCAAGGCCCTGTAATGTAATCACAGTTGTAAAAGGAACTTGTGAGTGAAACAACTTGATCATTCCTCGCAGTGCTGCAGTGCCAAGTGGTTACAGGATAACGAGGGAGAGGCAACACCAGGACCCCAAAGGTTTACTCTACCCAGAAACGGCACAAGTTATTTAAACAAAGGTGAAGCTGCTTTAGGTGCTGGCTGCTTGCTAAGGATTATATCACAGCCAATGTTTAATTTTGCTTAAACCAAAGGTAAGCCTGTATTTTCTGTGTTTTACTGTGATGAGCCCGTTCATGAGTCTTGCTTTAGCAATGTATGATAGTCTGGAGTTATAACTTTGCAATGCTACAGTCACTAAAGAAAAAACGGAGTTGGTGTGATACTTTTGTTGATCTGATACATTAGAAATTATCTCTTAAAGGCAGGTTAGTAACATTTTTAAAGGGAAATGTGATTTCCACCTGGGAGCTGCTGGTAGTGGTAAAATAAACTTACAGGGCTTGAAACTTGCAGTTGCAGTAAATCAAACTACTGATAAGTTAAAGCATTTTCAGATCATTTCACTGGTTGGTAATTGAGATGAATAAGAAGGGATTGTTTCTGAAGTTGTAATGTCTCCTGATTAGTATGCTGTGAAATTAAATTCGGATTGAGCTATTATTCAGAAACTGTTCAACTGTACAAAAAGGCATGTAACAGCTTTTTACTGAAAGATACTCTAGCACTAGTGGTTTTGACAGTGTTTCAATTTACAGTTTTTGTGGAGATTATTAAAGTAATTAGACTTTGGGCTGCCATCATGTATAGCACATAGTTCTCGGGAAACTTTTTGAAGATGCAAAGTAATAGTGAATTTACTTACTAGTGATGCCTTATAAATTTTCATATTGGTGGTATAATCTTGTAAAATATTGTCTTTTAGTAAAGATACTGTCATGTTATGTTTTTAATAATAAATACTGAAGTATTTGTAATTGTGAAGACTTACTTGAAAGGTCTCAAATTTACTAAAATTGTAATGGCTGCATAAAAGACATCAAGTTACTTAAATATATATAAATTCCTAATGAAATGAAATATTGGTTTGGTTTATCTGAAAAATCTCATATATTTTTTTCTGCATTGCATTTCATTTTCCCCTGCTGTATTAACTGCAAGCTGTGTCTGAGCACCCTTTCCTTGGACAAATGTTATCTTTATACCATATGTCAGTTCTCTGAGAGGGTTTGGTTGGTTATAAATAATGTTGTAATATAGGGTTGTGTTTTTATGTATAAATGTTATTGTTGAAATGCTAACGCTCTTCTGAGCTTCCTAATTTGTTCTGTCTTGCATTCTCCCCCTTTCTAACAAAAAAGCCAAGAGTATATGAGAAAGTGAGTGCTTGATATTTTATAAACTGTTTATATAGTAAATAATCGGTTGAAAACATGGCTTTGTTGTTTTACTAATTGAATTTCATTTAAATAGGCTTTAGGAGTTGAAGAACATGGCATGTATAACTATTACTAGTTTCACGGACATATTCTGCATTTATGTAGCTCTTTGCATATGTGTGAAGATAATTAGGATGCTTTCATTTCTGTATGTTTATAAAATGTGCTTAGCACAGTCCCAGCAGTAGAAATTCATTGCTGTAGATCATCTTTGATTTCCTCATTTTGGCTGACAGACAGTGGCTCTTCTCTCTTCATTGCAAGTATGTGGACAGAACAATTAATCTTCATAAAGTAATTTCAGAAGCCATACCTGATCTTTTTCTGACCAGATGTCCTTGCTTTACCTTAAGATACATGTGTCCCGGTTAAATACAGGTTTTCTTCTCTGACATGAAAAACTCATAAGTATCAGAACAAACATATAAAACACGCTTGTTTCTACTTTTTCTTTTTTTCAGTAAATTTTTCTAAGACATCTGAAGGAGATACAATTTGTAAAAGCAGTTGCTTAAGGTTTTGAGACCACTGTCAGGTAGCAAGCAATGGCCTGATTTTCCACTTCTTGTTTGCTTTTGTTTTGAGCATGGACCTGTTCCTGTCATTTGCTCTCAAAGTACTACCTCAGTTTCATGCAAGTTACTGTTGGATAAGTAAAGGTACTTTGAAATCAAAAACCATTAAGAGTCTGAGTTTGATTTTCAGTGAAAAACACAGTCAAAAGGTGAGATTCTGCTGTACACTGTCTAAAATGCCATCAAAGCATTAATACAACCATTGACAGCAATTCAGTGAAGTCTCATTTTCTAAGGATTGGTGCTTTTTGTTCCTTTGCTCTACATATGTCAGAAAAATATATCGTGTATATGAAGGGACGAATTGCATTATCTTTTATGTATTATCTGAAAGTATTTATTGGGAGTGAAAGGCGTTTGCCAGATGAGTTTGTGAATTTATAAATATAGTTGTGAGATACAGTTTATGCCAAACTTCTGATAAAATTTCTTCTCAATGAATTGTCCCATCTGAAAAGGTGAATATTCTTTCTAGAAGGTTTTGTAATTTATATTAGTATAAATGTTGTCTGCAGATTTGTTTTAATAAATAGAAATGAGAAGAAGCACATGATGGTTTATGTTTGGATTTTAAACTTCAGGATATAACACCGCAGAATACCAACAGCATTCGCATTTCTTTGAATATATTGTGTGATATTTAGAAGAAACACTTAAAAGACAATTACTGCAATATTTCACGTCTGTTTAGAAAAAGCATTATATTCAGGAGGGTATAGCATAATACACAGAATGGAAAATACAGGGGAGTATTGCATGATATCAAGTCTAGAAACTTGTATTGTTGAAATTTGTATTTAAATGTCAAATTTTTTACTATTTATCTTCTGTCTATAGTCACTATGCACTTTCAGTCTTAGTGATCAATCTACTGCTGAGTTCATCTGAGAGTTGTTCACATAAAAAAAATGCTCTTTGAACTATTTATTCTTTTTTTTCTCTCTCTGTTTTAGGACTATAAGCAAAGGGGCACTTTGTCAATTCATGTGTAAATAAATTTTGTTGCTGTTTAAAAGCACTGCATGCCAAGTGAGAGGGATGCTGCAGAACTTGTAACTCAGCAGGTCTCCAAGCAGCTAAACTGGAAGTTGTAAAAAGCACTAACACATCAGAAAGGACCAAAAGGAAATGTGCCCCTTGGCTTTTCTTTTTGTAGATCTTTGAATTGAGGTTGACACTTACTTTTCCAGTTGGTACAATCTCGTTGGTGTCTCACACAGTCACTGTACAAACCAACCATATGGTCACAGTGCTCCCTCATTTCAGTCAGAGCTAGCTTGGAGCTGTAGTCCTTTGAGGCTTTCTTTGGATGCAAGAGATACTGCAAATTTGTTCTCTGGTGTGTTCTTTTGAACCAATCATGAATTTTCAGATACTCAGGTGCTGCATGTGTGTAAATTTGCTTCTTTTTTGAGTGCTGACCAGCTAGTTGCCTCGAGGTATGACTCTGGGCAATGGTCACTCAAGGCACCTCTCCCTGTAGGCAGTCCATAGAAAGCCATGTCAGGATTTTCTTCTGCCCTACAGCGGTCTCTAGCCCTGTCCTATTGACTGAGCTGCCAAGCTCATGTCCTTGTATGTGCCCTAGCCTTGACCCATGGCATGTAATATGCATCTTGGCACCTTGGATAAAAGCTTTCTTCCAGCAGCCCCTCTTGTCATTTCAGACTTCCTGTACTGAAACAAGAGCAAAATGTAGTACTTGCCTCCAGGCACCACATGGAGCACAGAGGAAAAGCCAGGCCAATGGTGATGCCACATGCAGTCATGCCTTTACTGAGTGGGGGGGCTGGGAGGGAGGAATGTCCTGGCATTATCCTCTCTGAATTGGATGTCTTTAGAATGTAAAGCTAGCTTTGAGGTATCTCTAATTGGCCGTCTTAAATCCCTAGATAATATCACTGACCCTTTCACTATAATTCAGTTGTCAATAGCTCCTGGCTCCTAGACTTGAGAGTGATTAGGAAGTACAGAAATTTGGAACACATCATTTGCTTTGATATTTTGTGCAGATGTAAGGCAGAGCATACTTGCTTTTTGCTGTGCTTGCTTACTCCGGTCTTTGTTAACTTACTTTTGTCTGGGAAAACCAAAATCAGGTACCAGTTTCTTTTCAGACCAAACAGGAATCACTC
Organism: Daphoenositta chrysoptera; assembly: GCA_013397915.1. Taxonomy (NCBI): domain Eukaryota; kingdom Metazoa; phylum Chordata; class Aves; order Passeriformes; genus Daphoenositta; species Daphoenositta chrysoptera. Next base: position 1,396,940 of record VZRO01001341.1, on the reverse strand, counting down.
TAGGCTATATTTATAATAAGCAGACAGAAATAGCACATTGCACACACTCATCAGTGTGTTATAGCAGGACTGCTACAACAAGCCTGTTGATGAATTGCAAAATGCTCACAAGCTGTGTATCTTTTGTAGCTGCAGGTGGCTTTATGCTTGGCATCATTTATTAAATCTGCAAAAATATTCATCATAATTGCTTTGTAGTAGTTTTTCTCTAGTTTGTACCTGTTAAGCCAGGTGTTTACATGTAATTTATGCACATCAGTCTACATTCCTGCATGCAGAAATCCTTTACACAATTGATACAGCAGAGAAGCAGACTTTGGAGTAAATTTTACCTCTAAATGGTATTCAGTATAGAGACATCTTCAGCCTGCACAATGAATATAGTGTAATTTACCCAGTGCAGGCAAATAACTGTAATATAGTATAAAATTTTTTTGTACGTATCAAACTAATAAAAATTGGGAGCAGGATCAAGCATTCTTCAATCGATATCCTGACAAAAGCAGAAAATCTTCTCAGTGTGTCACACCATAGATACTGAATATTTTATGAACCTGTATTATTCATGTAAAGACAGCATTCCAAAGATATATGAAGAGCTGTTAGATTAAAAGTAATACAAGATGAAAATGAAAGTTTTTTTTTAAAGTATTATCAATAGTGAGGAAAACATTGGTAGTTTTTGGATCCCCTATTTCATTATACAGTCAAGGCAGGACTGGAATTGTACCCTAGTGAGTTCATGTTAGCAGGGCACCTTTAGAAATAGAAGCAGTTCCCAACTCATCTGCATGCTAAGCACCTTCCTCCCTCACAGAACTAGGTTTTGCTGAGTTTACAGGAGCAGACTAACAAGTTAAACCATCTCCTGAATTTTTGGGTTAAAATTGGAAAAATAATGTATTATATCATGTAAGATATGAGATACATAAGTGACCAAGGTTAAAACTTCCAAAATCTGTGCAACAAGTGTTTCGGTTCTTATCCATGGGCAAAAGCAATTTTCTCTATGCCATAAAACTCTTGTTGTGTTTTATGATTCTGCTGGGTTACTGTTATATTTCTGATTTTCATCTTTAATTTATTATTTAATATTTTCAGAATATTAAGACTGAGGTTACAAAAGTAAATAAATTTGAGGACTCTAGTTTTCCTGGGAAACTTTGTGGGTATTAATAGCAGTTATAAGGGGAAGCAAAAGGATGCTTTTTAATCTTCAACCTGAAAAGAAAAAATGTTGATGAGAAAAGAGGAAGAAGTAGAATCTGGCACCATAAGACAGAGAGCAGTCACTTGAAAAGTACTTGGAAAAAGACAATCTGGTACTTGCAGCTCAGCAAGACAAGGTTTTGGACTTGCTTGTGGCCCTACACAAGGATTCCTTCTTCATGGTCTGTGCATTTAAAATCTGTGGAGCAAAGAGTGTTTAAACAGCAATACCAGTGTTATCCATGACAATGTAACAGTGCTCTTTAAAAAAATATTCACCTGCTATTTTCAATCTCTACTGTGGCTCAAAGCTAAAATATTAATTTTTGTAATTTAGTCAATGGATATTTTTTACTGTGAATATTTCCATGACGATATTCGTTATCTGTCCCAACAACCTGGCTCTCATTCCTGAGTTTCAGCACGCACCATATTGTCCAGAACAACATCTCTTTACCCATTTGTGCCAAGACCATGATGGTCTTGTAGCTGCCTCTAGAGTCTCCTCATTTACCTTTCCTGAGCCCTGAATATTCACAAGTAACCTTATTCAGCTGAACACATTTCAGGCCCTACCCTATTATATCCTCCTATTATATCCTCCTATTATATCAGGCCGTGCTGACTGATCTGGCTGGCCCAAGAAAAGTAGGTGGGGGATAAACCACATAATTTCACATGCTTTGTAGGAGCAGATGGAAACAGAGACACTTTCAGACAGGTCCTGACAAGAGAGAGAGAGAGTGAGAGATTGAGAAAACGATATGGGTGGAAAATGCATAGCTACAGAAAAACTGAAAATCCTGCTTTGGAGTACAAATCTCTGTGTGGCTTATACTTCCTAGGTGTCTTTTGAGTTATTTTTGAGGCTCAGCCTGCCTATCAGCATTGATATGCTGTACACACCCTCAGTTTTTAAAGAGAAATTTCAGGACCAAATGTAGCATTTGAGTTTCTACATGCAGAGTCACTGAAGCTCCAGCAAATCCCTTCTACAGCCACCTGCACTGTGTAAGAGTGGACCTTGGTCTGCCTGGTGTACCTTGCCTACCCTACTCTACCTCACATTTAGCAGCACTGGATAATGTGTTTTCAGCTGACCAAGGACGGGGAATGTGGATGAGCTATAGTGGCCCACAGGAAAACCTCAGAGCTGTTGGCCTCAGAAGGAAGGGAAAGGTCTGTGGAAGTAGCTGATCTCTTGCACTCAGAGGCATTCGGGTGCTGCTTAGTGGCTGGCCATAGGTAAACAACCGGGGTCCAAAAAGCTTGAGAGGAAAACCACAGCCCCTTTCAGTGTGGGCATGTCTCCTCTAAGCCCAATGTACAAATTCTTTCACTTTGGCCATGTTTGCTGTTTCCCTGATAGCTTCAAAGAGGTTCCTCTGATAGCTGTTATGGTGTGATTTCTCCTTGCCTTCCACCAGCTCTGCAGATACAAAAAGCAAGGGCCAGCTGATCCTCACAGCCTGTTTAAACACACTGTGCAATGGGCAGGACGTGTGGAGGCTACAAGTCTTAAGTTTTATTGTGATGAATAAGATCTGTCAAGATCTGTCAGTTTCAAACATCAACAATGTGCCTGTTAAACAGGAAAGTGAAAAATTTCCATAGCAATTCAGTCTCCACAGCAAGTGGAGATGGAAGAAATATTTGCTTTTTCAGATGTTTCCCTGAGCAGACCATGAAAAAGATGCACGCAGACTTTGCAGAGGTGAACAAAGGACCACTGAAATGAAGGGGAAAATGCAGAAGAAAGTTTTAGCATGTACTTCCATGAAACTTTTTCAAATCTATTACTTCCTGAGAGAAAGTGATGTAACCCATTGAACTTTGGGTTCCTATTTTGAACTAAATGAAAAAGACCAGGACACTGAGTTTGAAGACAACACATGTTATTACATCACATGGAGACTTAGGTGGAAGAAATTTAAAGATCATTGAGAACAACTCTCACCATCTAGAAGTTTAATTTCTGCTGTGTTACAGCAGAATTCACTCTAGATCAGCCATAACGCATAGAGAACCTCTAAAGGACTGGAAGCTCTTCTTGCTCAAGGGAAACATGAAAACTTCTATGTGAAAATCAAATTGCATTTAAAGGATGTGGGATGGCAGCTTTACCAAATGGATGAAGTCTTTAAACAATTTCAAAGTATTTATATTACTTTCTAATCTTACAGTTGCAAGCCTAAAGTCTGGTTGCCCAGAGAGGTTGTGGAGTCTCCTCACTGGAGATACTCAAGAACTGTCCAGACACAATCCTGTGCAATGGGCTCTAGGAAGCAAGCAGGCTGGAACAGATGCTCCACTGTGGTCCTGTCCAGCTTAACTATACTGTGGTTTCCCAAACAAATTCCCCAAGAGTTATTTCTGTTTTGGAACTGCTGAGATCATAAGTTCTGTAAAGTTCACTGTTTACTTTGAAGACATTTTGTGGTGAGAAGTAAGATTTTGCAAAGTCAAAACACATTATTATATTTTTGATACTAATTATCTTTGTACCTAATATTTTCTTTGAAATGCATGAAGGATTTTTTCCCCATTTTTTAATTTTCTGCTATAATTGTCACTCCTTTTGCAGTTACCCAGCCTACCAAGGTGTTTGAAAGTACATTACAGAGTATGTGGCTAACAGACAGTATCACAACCTGTCTACATTCCAGCTATGTAAAGGTTATTAACAAGGCATCTAGTTCCTAACAGTTTGCCCTCATGAAGATCTTCAGGTTGCAGCCTTTTAAAGAGAAGCCATTTCGAGTTTGCAACTGAGGAAGAGAGATTGCTTCTTCAATCAGAATAGTCTTTTTATGTTAGTAAATAACAATGACCACGTCAGATCACTGTTCTTGTGTGAAAACTGCAAGGGACAGCTTTGCTCTAAGTTATTCTAATTGCCGCTTCTTTTTCTCTGCTTTCAGAGGCTGGCAGCAAGAAGCTAAAGAGCACGATACAGAGAAGCACAGAAACAGGAATGGCAGCAGAGATGAGAAGTCGTATGGTTCGACAGCCAAGTCGAGAATCCACTGACGGCAGCATAAATAGTTACAGCTCCGAGGGCAAGTAAGTGACATTAAAAATATCAGTAGTGTAGGAGAAGTTTCTAATGTAGTAGAAGTTTCTTTCCCATTACTTGGGATGTTCCAAACTCTAGCTGAACTGGGTAGCTCTGTGTACAGATTCTTCCTCTTGAAACATTTGGAAAACTGAACTATTTTAGGTACAAAACACAAATGTCATGGAAATTGAAATTGAGAGAGGACTTCTTAAGAATTCTCATTTTCCCTGTCATCCAGTGAGGCATTTTGTTCATCAAAACACAGCTAAACTAAGACTGCATTATTCAAAACAAAACATAGGGGTACCTCTGCTTTGAGATAAATTTGGATTATCTCAGAGTTAAACTTCAAATGTTGTATGTGAATCCCTGTGATTTGAAACTCTGTTCTGTAATACTAATACAAAGAAAGTTTAATTTGGAGTTATTCCAAGTCTCTTACTAAGAATTGTAAACCCAGAGCCCAGATGCCCCATCAGCTGGTGTCAGGCAGACAGCTTTGGGGAATGGGGCAGCTGTTTTCCTTCACTGCTGAACAATTTGATATGTAGGAAAGGAGAACAAAAGCAGTTCTTCAAAATGTGAAGGAATACTCCAGCCTCCTCACAGTTCTCAGTGGGACTCTACTGCATGTGTAAAGGTACAGTGGTTCCTAGGGAATTCTTCAAAGATGACTCCCCAAAAAAGAGGGAAATGGGGATAGGCAAATGCACCTTTATGGACCTGAGAAAAAAATGAGAGATTTGGACTTCTTTAGCCTCATCTTTTTATATGCTTACTGTGTTACCACAATTGTTACTCCACATTTTATGAGGCACAAAGAGCCAAGGCTGCTGTGGTAGTGGTTGCAAGGATCCTCCATTAGGAGGTGCCTCCATTATCAGATCTTCTCACCACCCTAATATTTTTACATCACTGGAACAGGTTGCCCAGAGAAGTTGTGGAGTCGCTCATCATTGGAGGTGTTCACGGCCAGGCTGGATGGGGCTTTGAGCTACCTTCCTAATGAAAGATGTCCTTGTACATGGAAGGGGCTTCAAAACTTGAGGAATTTTAAGGTCCCTTTCAACACAAACCATTCTACAGTTCTATGATAATGCTAAGAATTTTAAGAGCCATGTAAGAAAAACAGGCTTCAGCATGAATAATTCATAATTCAGCAGGCGCCTGGTGGACAGAAAGGTAGAGCCATAAATAGGTGTTTTGAGAATCAGCCTCTGAGTAAGGCAGTGAGGAAAGCAAGCTTGAGAAGTAAACAGAGTGCTTGCTTCTTACTGGGACATATTGCTGGGTGTGCATAGTGGGACTTAGTTTGAAAATTCACCTTTAGAACTACGTACATCTTTAAACTATCATAAGCTGGTAGTCACACTACCTGTACTGCATGTCTTATTTTTGCCTCCTTAGCTCCTGTGCCTGCTCCCCATCTCTTGCTGCTCTGGTGTCAGTTCTGCCTCTGACAGTGCTCCTTACCTCAGCTCTCCCATGCAATTGCTATCTTCACATCTGACCGCGTTTGTCCTGCTTCTTTGATCCCTACTTTTGGCACCCTAAGTCCTCACTATGCTTCTGTCCCAGACTTTTTGTTTCATAGAGATACCAGCTTATTCTGGTAGATGCCTGATCCTCAGCATACCTCAATTTTATTTCCTGACTGCACAGGAAATACTTGACTTTAGCCTTAAGAATTGTCCCTATATCACATCTATATTCCAGTCTGTGGCAAGAGTTCACAGTGAGTCTAATGAAGTGAGAACACCATCAATATCTAACAGTGACTCTGAAGGGAAGCCTGGGAGAATGGGCCAAAAGCAGCAGATAACAAAACTCAGGTGAAACAGTTAATTGTATCTTGCTGCAATGAAAGATGAGAAATATCCGTTAAAGAGGACAGGGACCTGTAAAGGTAATTTAGTCTAACCCTCTGCCCAGAGCAGGGCCATCTTCAACTAGACCAGGTTGCTCAAAGCCCTGTTTCACCTGGCCTTGAATGTTGCCAGTGTGCCAACGTGTTACAGTTCAGTTTGTATCCTGAGAGAGGAGTGGGTAGAAACTGTAGATCCAGATTTTTCTGCCAGAATATTTTGGCTAGTGAGTGGTGTTAGGTTTAGCTCAAATCATCACTACTACTACCTGCCAGTTTACTGCTTCATTAAACAGCTGCAGCAATCAGATTAATTTAGTGTATACATCTGTTTTCCCTGTTTGTTCTAACTGATGCTGATGGGGTTTAGATCTATGTAAATCACACACTCACTAATGAAGAATAGGCTATTAAATTTCATTAAGCTTTTTATGTTTTCTCAGACAAGGTCAATCATAGTCTATTTACCTGTAGACTCTTCACTGCTCGTGGAGACCTCCTTAGCAAGACCTATTTTATGGACTACTTTGAGTCGATGTGCAGAATTTCTCTACACTGCTTTGGGGTCCATGGGAAACATATCATTCCTGATGCTGCAGAATGATTTCTTCTTGTGCATCCTGAGCTGCTTGCTTTGTATCAGTAGTACTTTTGATACTGTAGGATGACAGAAATTAATCCTGTTCTTATGCTTAACCAGCTTTTATTTTGTTTCAGCTTAATATTTCCTGGAGTACGGCTGGGTGCTGACAGTCAGTTCAGTGATTTCCTCGATGGACTGGGACCTGCACAGTTAGTAGGCCGACAAACACTAGCAACGCCTGCCATGGGTAAGAATGATATGTTCTCCTCTGTTAAATGAATAATAAGACAATTAACTAATGCACACACTGCCAAACTACACCACCAAAAAGACTTTTACCAAGTGTCTTCCTTCATTGTCAACATGAAAGTCCCTATCTGCAGTCACTGGTATTCCTATCATGGCAGCATTCAAAGTGGGGTGAGAAATAGTATTTGCTCCATATGAGGTATTGGCTAATCTTATTTGCAATTTGAAGATAGGGGTTTTACTTCCCACACAAAATTATTGTGGCTTCTCCAGCTGTAGCTCACTGCAAAATCTCAACTGTTCAGAGTTTGTATTTACTTTACACAGATTATATGGGATGTGACAGGGTTTCTGGCCAAACTGCACGTTTGCAGGCTTAGTTCATCTAACTCCGGAAAGTGAAACTTCTGGAAATATTTGCAATGCCCATTAATCAGTCACTGATAAAGCCAATGCTTGTCATGAGAGACACAAAGTCCTTTTCTACAACAGCTGCCTGGGGCTATCTGTGATCTTCTCTATGTTCCAGACCAGCCGGTAATTTCCTTTAGCAGCATTAGCTGTAGCTTGTTTATGAACAGAGTATGAGTTGTATAAGGAGTGCAAGAGTGCAGGACTGTGTAAGTATCTTTGGAAAGATTTGGGGTTCCCGGGGTTCTTTGGGGTTTTTTTGCTTATATATAAGCAGTTCTTAGACATGCTTTAGGATGCTAATTGTTAAATCCTTGATACACTACTGAAGTGATACTTCTGCTGGAAATTATAAATATCCAATGCTTCAATACAACTGTCTTGGAAAAATCAGTTTTAGGAAGGGCTACTGAGACACATCAGAAAAAAAGAGAGAGAAACAGAAAAAAAATTGGAAAAGACAGTGTTCCCTTTCCAACTCATGAGCAGAACAAAAACTATCTTGAGAATGCTCTGAGTACCCTCTAAGTCAAAACTTGCTGTATAAATCTAAATGACTGGTACTAAAGCATTAATAATCATGAAACTTACTAAATTAATATTTTACTGTTATTTTGGAGGAAAAGTCGTTTGTGAGATTGTTTGTCCAATAAATATCTAAATGGCTTTATTGGTATGCATATAAGGGTGTACATTTCTTCTGTCTCTTTATTTTAATCTTGTTTTGCAATTAAAGATTTTTCGGCAGATAACTTGAGTAAAACATTTATTTTGACTTTTTTTAGAACTTTATCTACTGTGGGCTCAAGTTTTGTCCCCCAAAAAGCTCTCCATCATGTTTTTTAACAGTTTTTAGAAGACCTGCTCTGTGGTAACCTTTCACCAGTGATGATATGAAAATGTTTGGATTATCGCTCCCCCTTCTGGTTCCCTGTTGCATGTTTTATTTTGGATATGAGATACAGAGATGTGCTCTTAAAAAGGCTTGTTGGAATTTTCCTCTTAACTATTTTTAGTGCAGAACATGGCTGTGTTTATTCAAGCAAAGTTTAATTGATAAAAAGATCTTTGCTGCTGTTCTGTCATATTTCACGTACCAAGATATAAACACTGCTTTAATATGCTGTTAGAGAAACATGTGAAAATCTCATGCCCAATTAATTCCAAAATGCTGTTTTTCTAAATCAGACCCCAAATGCTATAGTTCAGGATTATTTATTTGTGAATTTGGTTTCTTAGACGATTAGAGCTTATATATCGAATATATACGTACTCATGTGTTTCATGGATCTAGTTCATTTGTTTGCTCAGGTGTCATGTAGCTGCCCATGTCATACTGTGCATTTTTTATTCTAAGTAGCCTATTTTACTCTATTTTTATCTAAATTAGATTTCTGCTCATGTGATTCCATGATATAGGAAAGCATAGAGATATAATGCTTTAAGCATCAGCACATAGTTTACTGTCCTTGTATTTTATTGATCTAGGTCACAACAATTGGTCTCAGGCATTGGTCTCAGAGTAAACAGTTTCATTTTTCTGCAGGAAATGTCATTTGTCAAAACCCAGGCAGGGAAACAAGTTTGACTATTTAGAAATGAAAGCACTTTTCTTTTTTTAACATGTTGTGACATTTTATTCAAAACAAAAATGTGTATGGAATATTGATAAAAATGGAAATATTGTCACCTGTGTGCTTGGTGGAGGCTTTTGAAGAAAAAAATACCTTTTTAGCTGGTATGAACTGTGTACCTAGAGAGGGCACCATGCTCCCTAATTATATATTATTTAGTCCTTGTTTAATAATGGAGAAGCTACAGGAATCATCAGGAGACCCAACAAGCACAGTAATACAGAAGAATAACCAGACTAGTCTTTCTCCTTCTCACTCTTCTACCTTATCTCCTGTGCTTTACTGCTTCTCTAAAAGGCGGGTTTCTTTCCTCTCCCTCTCAGGTGACATCCAGATTGGAATGGTGGATAAAAAAGGCCAGTTAGAAGTAGAAGTCATTAGAGCCCGTGGCCTCACACAAAAACCTGGCTCCAAATCTAGCCCAGGTATGGAAAAAAAATAAACAATATATGAATGAAAACCAACATTTGGAAATATACTGATGAACTGGGGATTGGACACTTTCTGAGCTCCTTGTTAGCTGTCACTATATTTGCATTTGTTTGGTTTGCTTTTCAGTAAGGAATATGTGCGTGGATATATCCTTGCTACCAATGCCCACTTATGACCTTGCATCTGCCAGTTGCATGTCACCTTTCAAGGAATCATTTTCAGCAACTCAACATCTGTTCTGGAAGGAACAGATTGTAGAAACAATCTGTAGAAACAGATTTGTAGAAATATTTCTGTGTAACTTAGGCAAGTCATATATCTCAGAAGGGCTTTGTTGATATAGCTGAGGTTGTGTTTGTTCGCCATGAAAAGAGATGGAGAACAGGTAAAAATACTTTGAAGAAACAACTTAAACCCACATGCCAGGGTCTTCTGTACACAACAGTGCTTCAAGAAGGCAGCAGTTTCTTCTAGTGTTAGTGTCAGTGTCAATAATTTATACAATATACACTGTAATTATATTGTATCATTTTATAAGGACATTTGTTGAAGTTCTAGTTATTTATAGAAATAATTATTAGAGGAGATTTAGAATCAATACCCCAGCCACTGCTTATTGTAACACCTGGAACAGTTCTTTTAGGTAACATTTACTGAAAATGGTACTTTGCAATATCCTTAGGAGCTAGAGATGAAAGAGCAATTCATGTCTGTGTCATTGGAGTGGCATAGTTTTAAATATTCCTTTTGCTTTGAACTATCTCTGACCCCTAAGCATTTATACAGACTCCAGAATAGCCATCAGTGACAATTAATTTGAATTTAAAAACATTTTAAAATGTTTTTAAAATGACAGACATGAAGTGTAACGGTTGTTAGTAACATCTTAGATCATTACATTCAAAGTTTATAAAAATCAAATTGATTACTTGTGGGCTGTGTCATCTGTTTTATGAATATAATTGTATTCAGATTATACAATTGTGAAGATACAATGAAGATAATGTGTTTTATTTTCTTTCCAATCTGCTTCCTTTTAAGGCATTTGTCCGCCATTTCAGATGTGCACTCTAAGTCCAAACATAACATTCTTGATGTTCTGTTTGCAGCTCCATATGTCAAAGTGTATTTACTGGAAAATGGAACATGTATAGCTAAGAAGAAGACAAGAATTGCAAGGAAGACCCTTGATCCTCTGTACCAACAGACACTGGTTTTTGAAGAAAGTCCACAGGGTAAAGTCCTTCAGGTCAGTTTCATCTTAATCCCATTTTAGGCTGTCATTTGGGGAATCACTTGCATGTTTACTTAAATTTAACCAGTATGTCTAAATCCATTCCAACTCACTAAGCATTTCATTTTATAAATGCCATTAAACACATCCTTGTGGCTTGTGCTTTCTGACTTGCAAAATGTCTTATTGCATTAAACATTTCTCTTTTGTTGACTCTTGCTTCTGAACTGCCATAAGGTTTTCCCATGAAAGGGAAGCAATCATTCACTCTTGAGAATAACATTTTCCATGTGCTAACATATATAATAGCAAGAGTGAATATACATAAGCATGGGTTTAAGTATATAACCCTGTATAAGCGTGGATTTGGGGACAATCATGAACCTTAATTTTATGTTCTTCCAGGTAATAGTTTGGGGAGACTATGGCCGAATGGACCACAAATGCTTCATGGGAGTTGCCCAGATCCTTCTGGAGGAACTGGATCTGTCCAGTGTGGTAATAGGCTGGTATAAATTATTTCCACCTTCATCTCTAGTGGATCCAACATTGACTCCCCTGACACGCAGGGCTTCCCAGTCATCTCTGGAAAGTTCAACTGGGCCTCCCTGCATTAGATCGTAGTAGCAGGTGCTGTCCATTCAAAACACCACCCAGGATAACAATTGGAACCAGATATTCACATGATCAAAAAACACTGTTGGAGAGAGACAATCACTTCTGTTTTTGCTTGTAGTAGTTATCCAAACATATGTCTGTCTATTGAGAGATGGCTTAAACTGACAGAACAAAGGTATATCACATACAGCTAATTTATTAGCAGCTATCACTGATGCTTATAATGATTAAAAAAAAAAAAAAAAAGAAAGGAAAATGAAAAAAGAGAGGGACCTTTAGATTCGACCTAAGTCAAAGATGACCCAAACTGGAAGCTCTCACTCTGTTAACAATGTTGTATTTTTCACATTTTGAGAGCCCTCAAGCAGTGTTACCTTCCTGGTGTTTCAGCAGTTTTTCTGTACTTGTCACTTCCACTAGTTTTTTGCCATGTGATTCTGCTAGTTTTGTAGAAGTCCTCACAATGCTAACAGAGACCCTTCCTTTCTTTTTCTAAACCAAACAAAAAAGGGCTGAAGCATATCTCTGTAAGCATCGTTAAAGTGTTCAACAGCCACAGGTACAATTCCAGCGAGTTCAAATCGTTTCTCAGTTCTGGTATTTACAAGTCTTTCACATGGGGACCCAGAACGAATGACCAACCTAAGTTATATTCTTAAAAATAAAAATCATCACAGTGCCACTTTTTCTTTGTAAAAAGCAGATATGTTTGCATTATATATATATATAATAACTTTTCTGTTTATGATGTTTTGCATGGAAGAATTTCGAAGAATTCTGCAACTACTGCTGGGGACTGGTATAAAGCAGCTTTAGTCTTAATTTTGACATTGAATATGTTACTGGTAATGCAATTTTCCTCCCAGAAATGGAGAGGAAATACTTACGTTTCTGTGTATAAATGTATATTTGACTTCCCAAAATGATGACCAGGAATGAATTGAGCATATGACACTTTCAGCTGTACCCAGGCTTCTCTGACATGTGTCGCTTCAGACACACCTGTCTGCCCTGGATAGAGCATGGTATGAGTTGTTCAGTGTTTCACTGGAAATTCCAGTTGAAATATTCTGCACTTACTAATGTTTTTATCAAATTTTAGTTTACGTTTCTTTGAGATTGATGCAAGCACAAGGCTTGATTTTTTAACGCAAGATATCTTACTTTTTGGAGAAAAAAAAATCAAATTTCAATTTGCTTTTTATTCATTTGAGTTCTTCTTGGCCTTGAAATCCCTTGTGATATTCTGTAAATGTGCGAAGAACTGCAGATTCCTGCAGGTGCATTGATATGTTTCCCCTCCTTTTACAGGCCATTAAATTTTGTGATCACACAAATAGAGCAGCATGACTTGGAACTGTTCAAAGCTGCATGCACGTTTTGTAAAAAGAGATGAAAAAGGTTATTTAATAATGTATGTTAGTTCCACATAGGCCAGCTTGTATGTTGCATGTACTTGTACAGTTTGCTCGTAATTACTATACTGAGTAACCAAGAAATCTAAGCCATCCATTTTTCTTATAGACATTTTGCAGGTTTTAGCCAGGCTAGGTCTGTGGGTCTGGTGCTAAATGTCTATAGATGGACTTTATTTTTTACCCTATGGAAAACGTGATGTAGTACGGACCAAATTCCTTCTAATAACTATTTTGGTGTAGATTCCTACTGTGGGGCTGTAACACATGTAGAAGCTGTGTACACACTAGGTTTTAATTCATAGACATACTGCCTGCACCAAGTGAACTATTTATTATTACTCAACACATGGGAATTATTCTGCCCATCTTTCCATAGGGCACAGATTGGTTACTGCTCGACCTGCTGAGCAGGAAGAACTCAAGCATTGGTGCACTACTACTAGATCCTGTTCTGTCTTAGTGGCCAAAAACCAACTAGCTATAATTCAATAGTACCTTTCTATTTTGACCACTTGTCTTAACACTCCCTTGTGCTTTTAAATGAACTTCCAACTCATGTTATGTAAACATGTTTAATAAAATTTCCTTTTCATGTCCAGTGTAGTAGTTGTGCTCTCTGTATGTTCTGAGGTTCATCTGTGATTCTGCTTGCTGCAGGACTGTGTGAAATGTGTTAAGGAACAGTAAAATAAGTAATTTCTATGGTTCTTTTGATTGCTGTAATAGTGTATGTTGAAATCTGGGGCCAAAAGCTGAGGCCTGGTGAAAGTCATGTTTGGTTGGTTTCCTTTTCCCTGAGAAAGGAGCCAAATTGTGCTCTCATTTGTTGAAGCAGGCAAATTGAAGTTAAAAAAAAAATAGCCAAATTATTATCTATTGAAATCAAATCAGTTTGTTGGATAGGAATGTTGAGGTGGCTGCTTGTAGCGGGCCAGCAGGGTGATACGAGTCAGCCACCAGGTCTCCACTTGGTGTGTGCTGAGCCTTTAGGATATGAGAACAACTACAGACCTTTGGCACTTTCTAAACCCATGAATATGCCCTTGTATTGCAATGCTGTTATGAACAATACTTTATAGAAATTTACCTGAGAGCAGAATTTGGCACTAAAATTTTGCTAGAGAAGCAAAGATTATGTACTTTTTTTTTCGTTTTCCATGTTCCACAGATACCTGATCACAATTTAAAAATAACATAAAGACAGTATTGCCTCACTTTAAACACTTTTGTTTATTACTTTATTTAACTCAATACATGGTTAAGATACTGACAAAATGACTAATTAAACATGGTAAATCTCTGAACAAAAGGCATGTTATTCTGTGTGGTGGGCGTGATCTGTTTAAATACAGAATTTTTCATGCTGTTGCAAAAAGCCCTCAACTTTATTAATCTCATTACCTTGAACATTGTGTCCAGTACTAAGATACCTTTTCCTTTCTGATCCTGAGAAATAAATTAAGTCCAGCATTTCTGATCTCCCCCTAGAGGACAGAAAATATAGCAGCAAAAGAACATGCTGAACTATTTCATTTATGGTGTTTCTGATGAACAGCAATCATAAATGCCAAGATTTCAGGAATGAGGTAGTAGAGCATGTTAGGTCAGATAAGCTGTGTGCTGGACTCCTTTCCCAGGAACTGCTGTGTTTTAAAAACTCATTGCTGAGTGTTAGGGTTGTAATACACAAATAAATCAGCTGAAGTTCCCTCTTGGTTTTCCCTTAAGAATGCAGTACAGCCTAATATATATTTCATGCAAGGGAAAAGCAAAGATTACTAAACTCATAATCCCTGCCATATAATCGGACAGTTATTTTCTTTGTGATGAGTAAATGTTCTAAATTTTATATTGAAAGGCAAATTTATGTCCGTCTTTGTGGGCAGAGGAAAAGGCTTTCAGCCTTAACCTTTGTGTTAGAGAGGCATTAGAACTGCTGTGAGTGGTTAGAACAAACCACAGCTTTGTTACCTCATGTCTTCATAATTCAAACAGAAATTACATGTACACTTCGGCTGTTTCCACAAATGATGGTCTCAGAAGTCAGGTTCACCCCAGGTATGATATGGTATACACAGAAGACAAATTCAGAGAGAGCCTTCAGTGGCTGTTCTGTGTCCCCCACGATTTTTACCTACGGCCTATGACTTGTCCTCTATGAAGTTGTCTGTTTGCAGCTTCTGTGCTGTCATTTATTCCACTATCTACAGCCTATTTAACTGAAGCAAAAAGAATTATGGGATTTGTACTCTTCTTTTGTTTTAAATGAAGAAAGTCATGGAAGTCTTCCTTTAAAGCCCCAAACTCTCACTCTGTCATACCCTACTATAATTCTGCAAGCATAGCAGAAAGCAATCTGCAAGAAAGTTTACTGTTGTCAAAAGATGTGATTTCTCAAGCCAGATGATGAGCATTCTGGTTGTCATAAGTGATTAAAAATTCTTTTAACAACTATCAAGAGTAGAGTCTAAATACTTCACTCTCAGCCCATCAGCTACTTTAGAGGAGAAAAAGAAAATGCACAGGTCATGAATGAATTTTCTCAGTGTCTGTAGGAATTGCTGGTAGTTAAATGCCATGCTTATGAAAGAGGTTGTGTGTGGCAGGCATGTCACACAGATCAAATTATCTTCTGAGTTTTGTGATCCAAACTCCTCCCTGGGGTGCCAGAGACAGGAGGGGATGCTGCCTTCTAGGTGGTGATAATTATTCAGCTGCAGACCCTAGTCTAATGAAATGCTCCTTAGTTAGTTATTTTCTAGTCATTGATATGTTTTGAAGCCATAATTGTACATTGGGACATAAAACCTTACACATTCTGCCTTGTCAGGTCAAAATGTCTTAGAAGGTACTGAGGGGAAGGGCATAAATTTGTCAAAATCTGTAGACTACAGTTTACCAATCCAGAAATTCAGGTAAGGCAAATATACATATGTTTACCTCTGCTAGTATGAGAAAGGCATTCTCAAGAGCCAAGACTTTGAAAAGCTTCAGCTGCTTCCTGCTAGAAGAGTGACACCTAAGGGTTTCACAGAATCTCTTAGATGTCCTCTGGAAAAAATGCCTTCAAAAGGTGATGAGCAGCAGCTCATTATTACAACACTCATTGGACAACTCAGAATTATATATTCTGATTATGTTTAACATATCTACAGCTCCAGAGCCCTGCTAAAATGCAGTTACAAACCAGCAGTGGCCCACATCGTAAAGCAGTGGTCCGTAGTAAAAGGCTGTGTGGTATCACCACCTGTGTGGATTTTCACTAAGTGTGAAATCATTCATTTCAGTGGAGACTGAGTCTTTTTTTCACATTTCCTTCTCATTTATATCAGTGGGATATACTGTGTGACTTTGAGAACCTAGCTATGGGTTTCTGCACTCATCGTTTTTTTATTAATTAAATGGGGCTAAGTATAATTCTCCATTTCAGAGATATTGCATAAATATAGAAAGAGAAGAACATAAATGTTGAAAAAGCATTTGTGAGGTCCTCAAGTATATACATGACATAATAAGATTCCACCTTCTCCAGGCTCCCAAAGCCTTTTTTCTCACTGACAAATATCAGGAAGGAATATCTTCTCTACTGAAACTTGTCACTCTATTTCAGCTACAGCCAAATAAAAGTTCCTGAGCCACACACCTAAGCAAGACACTGAAATTGTTTTAGTTTATGCTAACTCCTGTATAAAAAGTTTTTAATAGAGAAGATGTCTCATGTTCCAGACTCCTACTCTTCAGGAAGTGCAGCAGCACTATCACCTCTCCATTTGCAGCACCCTTCCATTGTCTTGTCTGACTGGCCTAGGCTGCTTCATCAGGAGGTCTCCAGAGAACCAAGATGCCTGTGTCCACGCTAGACCACTAATTATAGAAGGCAGAATAATAATCCCATTTAGAATAAGCTCATAGAGAGGGCAGTAAGACAATATTAGATATTTTAGGAACTCTTGTCAAAAATAAAGATTTACAAATTCAGCAAATATTGTTAAAATAGCAATTCAATTAAATGTTACAGTATATACTGAAAAAGAAATTTAGAAGTCTGTTAGAGAACTATATTTGCATACTGCAGGAGGAGCATCCACACAGAGGGAATAATAAAGCAGTATTACACCAGCATGTAAGAACAAAAAAGATCTAATTCTATCTAATTCAGAGAGTGAGAGATAGCTTGGAGGGAAATGTTTTGTAAACATTAGTTACTGAGCGAAGTCTGTTAGAAGCCAAAGCCAGCAGCAGCATTATACTTCAGCGGCTGTTTGTTAAAGCTGCAGCAAAAGAGAGAGCCCACAAACATCATCCTCCAGTTTTAGAAAGGGATGCATTTCTTCCAGAGTGACAGACTGGGTCTGAGACTAACTAACTGAGCAACTCTTGAGTGCGTAGGAATGGCAAAGCAACACAAAAGAAAATAATGGCAATTACAATAAAAAGTAAGTGCTTAAAAAACATGTAGAAGACTTTCTTAGGATTTTGAAGGCCTGAGAATGCAGCCCTGAGCCAGATAGAGAACATCTGGATTTGGAATCAGTCGTCAAATATCCTTCATACTACAGGTCAGAAGGATATCTGGTAGCAGGCAGTGCTAGAGAGGCAGCTTTTTCTAACAGTGCAGTTTTCATGTACAGCTTGCCTACGCTTTTTTCTTCGTAGATGGTCTGACATGTGCACTGCGTATGAGCTTAACATTAAGGGGATGTAAAGGTGGGTATATTTAATCTTCAATTCTGTATTGTTTAGAGAGTTTCTTGCATCAGCCCTGATAAAGCTTCGCATATGACATTAAGTTAGGTGTTCTGTGATGGGTAAACCAGTAAGTCAGAAATAGATCCCCACAGAAAGCAGAGCAGAAGCTTGGGGTGCACAGAGTGGGAGAAAGAAAGGGACAGAAATGATGCTTCTGTTCACCTGGGGGGACCAAAAAGAGAGACCCAGGAAAAAACTTCTGGCATAATTGCTTGGCCCCTGTCTTTTTGAAAGCTTCACAAAATAGTGGCCGGTCCTTAAAGCCTTATGGATGGCAGTGCACATCTTCCTGAAGGGCCAAGGCATTTGACCCAACTTCATTGCTTTGGTGTTGGAAACAGTAGGGCTCGTCAAAAAGATAGGATGCACTGTTAGTTGACAAGGTGGTGTTAGGTCATAGGTTGGACTTGATGATCTCAAAGGTCTTTTCCTACCTAGTTGATTCTGTGATGCTGATTTTCTTTCTGTCAAGTGACTCTCTAGGAGTTAACCAGGACAGAAGAAGTAAGTTGATGGCACAAATAATCTTTTGAGTTGTTCTGTACCTAGTCTCAAAAGGCACATAAAGTCTGTAATTGCTAGGAATTGGAAGCATCAACAAGCTTCTCACAGGCAGCTTGAGAGTGGCTTGTTGACCTCTTTTGCTTCTTTTCACCTGGTAGGAAAAAGACCCTGAGATTTGTGAGACAGCTGAAGTACAGTATCTGCTCTTCTAGAAAACGTAAGAAATTTTCTCATTCCCTCCTCTTGTCCTTTTCCTGATCATTGCACTTGCAAAACTGTGAGGCAAAGTCTAGTGTAGTTTGGTGCCTGGACTCAGCTTTCAGTTGTTCTGCTCCAGTGCTGCCAGCAGCCCACTTGATCCCCAAGCCTGTTGGTGGAACAGGCCAGCATTCCTAACCTATTCATATTAAAACGCAAATAACGCAAGCCTCAGGCCTTTTTCATTCATCATGTGCATGAAAAGACAGGGGAAAGAAACCCAGCGGATTTTCTTTTGTTGGAGAGCTCAAAACAGAATTAAATTACAGCTGCACCAGACGTCGCTGCTGTGCTATCCATATAATCCTTCAGCTCCACTATACACGCAGGCTTCTTTGTTAGATGTCTGTTATGCCATTCTTAAATCATACTTCCATAAAACAAACTACAAAATGTAAAGGAAGAGAGGGAGATGTCGCCATGGCAGGGCTTAACCATCTTCACCCTTTGTTCTTTATGTGGTATCTCCCCCCACCCCCTCACCCCTTGCACTCATCTCAGTCTTTTTCTCCCCTCATTTTTGTGTGTGATACGAGCTCAGAGCTGAATCTTGTTGTCTCCAGAGAATACCTGTTGAATTGGACAAGATTTACATTTCTTCAGAGAGTGAGAGTGAATGGAGGAAATCAGGGGAGGATTGTTGAATACCTCACCTCTCTGGGGCTGCTCTTCAGTTTANGCATTTTTTATAGACTCTGTATTTGTTTTGTCTGTGCGGTAGAACGTGGAACTTGGCCACTGATTTCAATGAGGCTGAACCCAAAGTGCTTTTGTGACAAAAGGTGCCTGACACACACAGTGCACACGGTGTGGCAAGGCTCTTCTGGTGACAACACCCAAAGCAGGAGGCCAGCCAGCCATTCCAGCTACGCAAAGCATAGGGCTTCATCTTCCTTTCAAAGAGGCAACGATCCGTGCTGTGACAGCAGAGGTGACAGCCTCTGTCTGTGACAGGAGGACATCGCCTGGCTTGCGGATGAGCCTCCTCATTTTTTATTTGCATAATGCACATGCCCTAGCAAGTAAGAGCAAAAGCTGGCATCTTCTGGAAATCCGCCGGCTTCAGAAGAGCAGCCACAGAGCACAGCACTGGGCTTTGACAGCCCAGGTGGCCCTGGGATGGCTGAGGGGCAGCAGGATGGAAAACGCGCCGCCACGGGCTGCCTAGCCCGGGCCTTTGCAAGTACTGTTAATTATGTAGAGAGATGAATCTGCTCGGGGACACGCACTTTGAGGGAAGCGCTTGGCTNGGCAGCGCCGCGCGGAGCCGGGCCCGGGCCCGCCCTCGCCCCTGCGCGGGCCCCGGCGGGAAGGCGGGAGACGGGCGTCAGCCTCTGCCAGGCGCTTTTCGTGGGAGAGAACAAGGAAAAAAAGCAGCTGCATGGTTTTTTCCCAAGTGTCGGATGTTCCCTGCGTGTGCAGTGAAGGCGGGTGTGTGATCACTGGCTGTGCCTGTCTGCTGCGTTACGCGTAAGAGCTCTCAAAACAGTCCAAAGTTCTGAAGGGGAATTCGTAAAGCATACAAAGAAATAATGGTTATATTTAACAGTTCACCCTGTTCTCTGATTCAGTCGTGATTATGAACTCACTTAAATCAATGCAGTTCCTCTAAGGAGTGTTTAAAAACCACATTTTTCCCCATTCCTGCATTATTTGCAGTGGCTGCCCTGACAGATTAATGTCAGGCTACTGTGTCGTTCGGCGACAAGCCTCATTTTGTTTTCCAAGTGCTGCTTTTTTTGTTAGACTGTGCTGTATCCTCGCTACACCTTCGTTACTTTCTGATTAAGCTGCAGGTCAGACACATCAGGAGAATTTCTTGCACCCACTGAAAGCTTGTGCTGGAGTATTAAACTTCCATGGTAACCTGTTTAAGGTAAAGGAGAAAAAAGAAGATATTACTGCTGACAACCAAAATGGTTTGAAAACTCAGGTACTGCTTATCTAGCTGCTATCTTAGCTAAGTCAAGAAAGGCATAAAAAGAAAGATTGTGCTCAGTCAGAGGGGACAAAAAAGCAGTCTAGATTTGGGGAAGCAAGGTCTAGTTTGACACCTGAGACATAAAAAACCAGCACCATGAAGGACCTGAAGCAGGGAACTGCACAGGACTAGTTTGTGCAGCACCATATAGCTTAGCATGGCCTTTAAGTTGCCAAATGAGTGGATTAAAATCTACATGCCTTCAGCTCACCAACATCCTCAAAGAGTAAATATTATTTTTTTCTGGGATTTGG
This sequence comes from Daphoenositta chrysoptera, assembly GCA_013397915.1. Taxonomy (NCBI): domain Eukaryota; kingdom Metazoa; phylum Chordata; class Aves; order Passeriformes; genus Daphoenositta; species Daphoenositta chrysoptera. The sequence goes on along the minus strand of VZRO01001341.1, from coordinate 1,376,484 downwards.
GCTCAGAGAACCTTACAGTTCAGCTGAAGGCCATCAGACAGTGCAAATGTGCAAGGGCCGAGCCCTAAGGCCATTGCTAGAGCTCCTCTGCACAAATCACAGTGGAGCTAGCAACACACAACCCTGGCTCAGTACTCTAAGACAGCTATTGGGAATCTAAAAAGGGAGGACAACCAAAAGAATGACACTCACCTTGGTAAAACACTGAGAGTCAGCAGGGGACAACATGCTTTGCTAACCCCAGCTTGTGCAGCTTCAGCAACAGTGTTCTATTAGATGGGAATGAGACAAGTGCTTACTTGTTATAAAGTGCTTTGGAATATCGCAAGCATTAAAGTCTGCAATTGTCAAACCTACCAGTTCTCCAATTAGCTGGTGTGACAGGGTTGCTGGACTCAGTGTCAGCCTTGCACTAGGTCACAGAACAAAACTTCCTGCACTTAACCCTGCATTTTCATCTTCTTGAAGCTCCCCTCTCCTGTGTAAGACACAGGAGATGAACAGAAAGTGTCCTTGGAGTTTTTCCCCCCAAGCTCCAGGAGAAGAGGCTGTTCCAGGCGACATGACTAGTGTATCCTTATGTCCTGGCAATGCTCGGTTGCTAGAAAAGCTTCTCTAGTTAGTGATTGGCACAGCTTACAGCAGCCTTCAACCTGCTATAACATGCTCTGAAGTGAGGACAGCTGCAGGCAACACTTACTTCTTTTGAACTATGCTCCAGTCTGATGTGCACATGCTGCCCTTCAGCAAGCTATCACAATTACAGGCAGAGAAGGGAGGGCCTTGCCTGGAAGCTACAGCCTCCAGTTGTGAAGCCCTCTCACTTCCTCGTGAATGGGGCTGGTGAAAGCCTGCCGAGCTGGCTTCACCTGGGTATGCGAGCAAGATTCAGCAGGACTTGTTCACAAAAGTTGACACCAGACCAAGCCCTTCAGATGCACATTCCTGAGCCCACTCCTCCCCTTTAGGGTATTTCATGCCAGCCACTCCCAGGTTTCCCCCTCACCTTAATTACCTTTTCAAAAGGATCAGCTCTGTGTGTGTGTGCATGCTAATGCTGGGAGGGCTGTCAGCAGCCCAATCTCTTCTATGATCCTGGCTTCAGGCTGCAGCTTTTTTTTCCAGTGCTTAAATGCAACATGTGGATATTAGGCAAGGGCAAGATTTGCTTTTTCTTGCACACAAAACAAGGAAATGCATTATGCCTCACCACAGCTGCCACAACCATAGCTGCAGTGCCGAACCAGACGCACTTGCTGGCCTCTGCCCCTTCCCTCATTGCTGTTCCTCCTCTAGAGCCTCTAGACAATCCCAGAGTGGGGACTGAAGGTTCTCTCTCTCGCTCTCTCGGTGGGTAGAGGAACCTTTGGTAAGTCAGCTGCAGCCACTTGCAGAGCACTAGAGATGAGAGCTGGCACCGTCCCGGGGGAGTATTGAACCGAACAATGTTACAAGGCAGTCTGAGGAAACACCTCCTCAGAAGTACACTAATTGGCTGGAGTTAATGGTCCTTGCCTTGCAGCCCTCGTGAAGCCCCACTGGAAATTGGCTACGGTAAGAGGGGCTAGGAGAGGAGAGACACAAATTGTGAGCTCCTAGCATGATTCCGAAGTATCTGTCCACATTACTGGTGTGAGTCAGAGCCTAGAAAGATCTGCGATCTGTGAAGATAACCCAAAGAATTCCAACCCTTGAGAAATCATTTCAGACCTTAAATTGGTCCTGTCTAAAGATCTGAGCTAATTTTTGGCAGGTGGAGAATTTCCTGGATGAAGGTTAAACAGAGTGGCTGAACTTATCTTGCCATTGGCTTCCATCTTGTTGGTTGGGTTGGGTTGGTTTGGTTTGGGTTTGGGTTTGGGTTTTTTTAATGCTTTTGTGGTGGGTTTTTTGTATTTTTGCATGTTTCAGAAGGATTGAAAAGAAGTGGAAATGCTAACGGGTGTTTTGGCTTGTTCTGCTGTGTAGAGGGTTTCTGTGCCAGTTACCTAGGAAACTGCTGTAGGATTGAATTTGGATGGATGTGTTGTCAACTGCAAATGAGTACAGTGGCTTTTCAAGAGGTGGGGAAGAGTGTAAAATGCACAGAAAAGAAAAATTTCTGTAACGTGCTTTCTGGGTAAGACAGTGGTCCTATCTTTTTGACTGGCATTTTGTAGGCACCCTGACAGCTGCACAAAGGGATCGCAGATGGAGTGCATGGCCGTGCCTCGGCACCTGAGCTTGAATGCCCTCATGTTTGTAAGGTGGATTAGCATTCACCTAAATGTCAAACCATGACTGCAAAAGGTAGTATTAAGGTTGCTATTAAGCATTTTTCCCATTTTATTACAACAGAGTTATCATGATCCAAGGAAATTACAGCCTTTCTAGACATTTGGACTGCAGCACTGCACAACCATTTGCAAAAAAAATAAAACATAAAAAGAACAATAAAACACATTTAATGATTGAGATACATCTAAAGGCTTATGCAATGAACAAATATGTGGCTGCGGAGCTTTTCCTGGAAATCATTGATAATTGGCCTTTTTTTAATACAACAGCAAAATATGAAAAAGCAAATAAGTGCTTCAGTCTGGGGGAGCATGATGGCTAAATCTGCAACTGGTTACTTATCCCACAGGAGCCACAGCTTAGAATGGTCCATGGCTGAAAAAAAATTAGCAAAACAGTGGGGATTGCTTAGTTAGTCGGAATAGAACTCTCACAATTTCTCCTAGTCCCTCCCCCATTCCAAAATGCACACAGGATTAGCATCTGGACTTATACTGAACACCAATTTCCTTGTATTTCTCCTACAAACTGCACTTCAAATGGCAAATGCAAACTCCTAGTAGTTTATTCATGTTTTGACAGGTGTCAACAGCTGGCACAGCTACATGTAATCTTCAAAGGCTTGGTTTCTTCCCCCGCCCCCAAGCAGGTGAGCAAGTTTCCAACCTTGAAAAGACAGGTTGTGCTGCTTGTTTTGGGTTAGGCAAGTGCACCAGGTAAGAAACACTGTCCTTATTCCTCTGGCTAAAGTTCTGAGGCAGAATCTCTTCAGAGCCACTTTCTAAGGCTGGCTTGTCCCTGCTCCCTGCAGCTGTGCACTCACCAGTGTGCTTACCTGCATATTTACCCTGCATTTCTCTCTGCAGGTGCTTCTCTCATCCCAGGGGTCTAAAATGCACGCTGAACTTACCAGTTCTAACTGCTGGTCTGACTGTCGGGTTGTGAGTGAATGCTGCCCAGGCTCTGCCTTCAGGGCAGGATTGGTCCCTAGGAGCTGAGGGTCAGGTGATGGTCCCACCAGATGTTTGGTCAGCTTGCATTGGACTGGCACATGTACATGACTAAGACACAGCACCTTGTGGAAATATCTGGATCCCACCCCTGCCTGCATTGATGCCAGGAGGCCAGGCTGCATGGGCCCAGCTGCTGCTGCTGCACTGGGGGTGGACATCAGAGTCACAAAGAAGCTGTGGTATCTCCAGTGTCTTACCTGCTGTTTATAAGAATATAGATACCCCTGGTTACTATTTTTTCAACATCTTTAACAATATTTACATTGGCAATTAGCCAAAACCTATAAAACTGCACGCTGATGGGCCTAGAGGTGGCTCCAATTCACTCTGTTGCATCCAAGCTTTTCTTCTGGCCTCTGTCTTTGGAAATGGGCTGAAGTGACATCCAGAGCTGGACTCCCTTCCTCCCTGCTCGAGCAGATGTGCACACAAACCTAAGCAGACTCCTCTGTTTCAGGCCCATCTGTAACCTGCATAATGAATAATGTACAATGAATTTGTGGTCTCCGTGTTTATTAAGTGACTCAGTATTTCCAGTGGAGATTTTGTGCTCATGTTTTACTCACATCTCAAAACCCACTCACTCTTTTATTATCCCCAGCAGCAGTAGGTGATAATAAATTATACAACTGTAGATGACGGTAACTATATCAACAAACAAATTGTATCAGTTTTCAGTGTGAGTTTAAAGCTTCGTTTACTGGTTGTGCAAACTCTGAAAAAGGAATTTGGGAACGCTGCTGCTGTTATTAAATGTTCTAACCGGGCTGTAATCCAAACCTTCCATAAGGCGTCTCTAAAGAAGATTTTTGCCTACTGTGTAGCACTGCTTTTACATACGAGATTAGGGACTTATATACGTAAGAGCAGAGAGAGGAATGTAACTAACAGAACAGTGACAGCTCTGTTTGTTACTTCGTTTAAGGGCTGAAAGACAAAAGGCCTCAGTGGTGGATTTCAGAGCTAATCCCCCTCCTCTGCATTTGCAGAAACACATTTGTACTTTCCGAAAAACAAAGGCTTGTAGAAAAGCGTCAATCAATCAGCAGTGCAGCTACATTCTGTGTATTGAAGCAAGCTCACATGCTCACTAAATTACTCTGGATCCTATTTTAAGCTTAATAAGCTACTCAGTAATTTGTATGGCTGTTGAAAGATACGAGTTTATGCCACAGCAGCCATTTTGAACAGCCAACAGACCCGTGGTGAGGGATTGACTTTTTGGGAAAGTAGTTGTACCAGTATTTGGAAAGTTACAGTATCCTATCCAAAAGGAAAAGAGATTGTTTATTGAGAAACTCATATCTATGTGAAAATGGTACTCTTCGGTCACAGGAAAGAATGCTTGGTCAACTGTAAGTGTGGGTCACCATGACACATGGTGTATTCTTGTTTCAGTTGAAAATTATCCATTTTCAGTTGTTTATACTCATATGCTATGTGGGAAAATAGGCCAGGATCTGTGTCACTTACCCGAGTGATCCTCACCACCTAGGTACTGGATGGGGCATACAGGTAAGACAATAAATATGACTGAGACTTTGAGAGGACATCATCCTGCAGGCTCTGAATTTCTCCACATAATGATCCTGATCCCTCTGGGTCTGGGACAGGCTGAAGCGATGCACAGCTGACTAAGCTGCTGTATGACTAAGCCTCCTGGACCTCACCAAACTCAATAACTGATACTTTTAACTGAGCTGCTGATCACCGTCCTGACATGCCAGCTGGGTTTTGCATGTTTCATTGCCCATAAATATGGTTAGGGCTGTCATGAACCTTTTCTGTCTGCTCCTTTTGCAGTTGTTCCCAGGGGTTAAGAAGGAGCCCTCTGCCAGTGGAGCTGAGGAGGATTCAGCTCAGAAAACTCTTGGAAAAGGGCCCTCAGAGAGACTGAACTTAATCCCCTCCCTTTAATTGCTATTGGGACCTGGCAAAAGTACATATTTGCAATTAAGGTTGGCTGTTAAAGTGTTCTTGGAGGTTGACACCATTAACTTTGACACTGAGAGCATAAGGCCAGACCTTAGAGCATTTCCTCCTGCAACAGGACCAATGTTTGCATGAATAAGTAAGACCAGTTACAGATATAAGTCAGTTCTTGTTACTCTGATGTTTCTTATCCATGTCCTATACATTACTCTCCATGTTTTTAAAACAGCTGTCACTATAAAGCCAGCAGTCAGTGAGGACACATGGATTGTTACTGTTGGGCGTCTTTAAGGTTTTAGCTGTGCTAAACAAATTTCCAGTTAAAAGTTGGAAAGTTAAAAGTAAGAAAAAGTTCAGATAAGTGTTACCTACTTAGCTTCAGACTGCAAGAACCTGTTCTCCAAATAAACACAGTATGCCTGGAAATCCAGCAACATTTAGAAAGCCTCCCATGTTACCATCCATCAACTGCTTGGCCATATTTAAATTTGAATACTTAATTATTCACTCAGACTGAAATGTTGTATTTATTTTGTTGTGAGCTGAGCAACACTCTTCCCTTCTGAAGGACACACACAACCTTCACCTAGACAAAGCAACTCACTTCATTTTGGTTGCAGGAATGTTAGATTTTGCTTCTTTTGTGTACCCATTGGTTTGCCGTGGGTTTTTTTCTTCTCACTGAATGCTTGTCATCTTGCATAGACCTGTGTGTCCTCAAAATGACAAGATTTACATTGTGTAGAACAAGTGCCTTTTAAAACAACCTGATATTAATGGAAAGAATTAAAATGTTTTATTGGACACTTTCACAAGAGCAAGGTGGCCCAGGCCTGAAGGGGACATATCTTCTGATGTTCTGAGGCACCACTGCTGCTGCCCACTGCACTGGCAGTGCCCAGTAATTGCTCCCCCAACCAACACTCCTGCCTGAGACCAGTTCTCTGCTCCCCTTGCTTCCCAATGTTTTCCAACTGAGGAGCAGAGCTCTTGTAACTGTGTGTCCCCCTCTCCAGCAAGAACTGTATTTCAGAGGAGATTGCTTTGTGATTAATTTAAATGTCTTTGAATTGGTGGAGGGTGGGGGTTGCTTACAGTCAAGCCTGGACTAATTTACTTTTTTTCCTTATATCTGATTCTCTTATGGTATGAAACTTCAGAAGTTAAGATTTGAATGAACTACCCTACATTTGAGTAAATTTCCCTACACTGTACTAAAATACATAAAGATGATAATTTGGAACAGTGTAACATGTTCACCTTAATTTCATAACAATATCTCCTCTAGGAACCAAATACACAAACAAGGGGAACTGTTACAATTGTGGATGTAATTTTAAATAAACTTTTTTTTCACCACCCCTGGGTTTTTGGTCATATCCTGCTGTCAGTTTATATGTCCTTTATACCAGACCTTTTTTTTTTTTCTGACAGACTCCTCATTTGATCTGTCTCTTCTTCAAATTTTGGATGCAAGAGAAGTGCTCAGAGATATGGAAAGTTACTCTTCCCTATTACAATAATGATATGTAAATATATGTAACATCCTCAGCCTCTTCTGTAAATAGAGCTAGGCATGTTGCCCTTACCTTCCAGGGCTGCTGTTACTAAAACATCTCACACAAATGTGCATTGAGTTTCCACAGAAATGGCCTTTCTCATTTTGTTTTGGGTGGAAAAAGAGCAGACTGGTGTTAAGTACATAAAACCTGGTGAGATGACACCACCAAAACAATATGACAAAACAATTGAGAGAGGATCTTTGAAGCATGCCTTTACTAGTATAGGAAAAAAGGTATCTTCTTAATCTGGGTTCACTAACCTGTTTTCAAAGAGTTGTGAGCAGCAGGTTGTTCAGTTTTAACTTGGGTCAGCAGCTCAAGTTAAAATGTTGTCGTGAACCTGATACTTCAACCTGGGCAAAAATGCTCAGTGCTCTGAGGAGGCAGGGGTGGTTCTCCAGGAGGGAATCATGGTGATAGGCTGCAGTATGCTCCCAGGGGGTCCCAGTGAAGCAAAGGACTGCAAGTCTCTTCCAGCTGGACCTGTGGCCATGCTGCCCCGCTCTGCTGGGACAGGCTGGGAGCAGAGCTCAAGCATCCCCTTGGACAGGTAGCGGGCAGAGAGGCTGGCTCTGGGAAGCCATGCTCCTGTTTTGAAGTCAGCTAGGAAAGAGCAAAGCAGCCCATGAGCCAGACTGGGCTGATGTGTTTTACCCACAGCCAGGCTAGGTGGCTTAACCACTATGACCTCTCTTTACTAGAGCACTGAAGGCAACAAGCTTTGACATACCCATCCCCGTGGTGGGTACTGCTGTGAAACCTCACAGGACACAGCCTGCATGGGGCAAGAAGGACATCTCTGAGCGTTCAGAAACACTCAATGTCACTCTTCCTAGAGAAGCGGTAACATCCCCATGAGGCTTTTGGGAACTTCACCCCAAACTCTCTTGGAGTCCAGTTTTTATATGAACAGTATTTACCCTCTTGCCTCTTTGTCATCTTTAAACTGCAATTATGGAATTTTAAGTGGTTCAGATATGGGGCTGAAAAAATAATCTTTCTTTGGAGTAAAATTTAGGGAATTCATTTAACTGCATTTACTTAAATAACAGCTGGTTTTTAGTCAACTGATTCTATTTATCAACCTCCATCTGAATTATTAAGAAATTAGGGCTAAAATAGTTTATGAATTAATTCTTACTTAATCCCTGTCCGGTTGGTCAAGCACTGAGCAGGCAGGTTGGTAAAACCCCTGGCAAACTGAGCTGTCTGATAAATTCACCTGTGCCTGCTCTACAACAAAAACACTCTGATCCCTCTTAAAATGAAAGGGATTAAAATGATAATAGACTCCAGAATCAAGAAAGTGAAGATGTACTGTACTGCCAGCAAAGACTAAACGATGGCCATGCCAGAATACACTTTAATCTTAACATACAAGGTCAAAATTGGAACATTAGCCCCACCACATCTTTTACTAGGAAAGTTTCCATTTCCTTCTTGACAAGTACAAGTGTCTGTAACTGGCACTGTGAATATGTGCCTTTTTTCAAGCCAACACTGTTTGTAAAATTTCTTTTAAAAAATTAAACCAGGAGTTAACCCCTTAACTTGAAGTGGCGGAATCTTGATTCAAGTAACTTCTTTATCACATTGCTTTCTTCAAAGGATTTTTCTCTTCAGCAGCTTACACTTATGTGACATATTTTCTGACCTCTGTGGCATATTTTGCATATAGTTCTGCCTAATTTGTACTTCAGTCTGTAAGCAAATAATATTTCTTTTCTTCTACATTCATCCATTTTGCAGGAAAATCTAGTTTTACAGGCAATGTTCTATGGACTTAGGTACTCTATTTCATTGTAATATGGCTGTGTTAGTGCCAAGATGTGTTAATTGCCTGAAAATATTGGTTTCTGAAGGGTTTGATTTTCTTTCTTTCGTATCATTAAATACTGTGCAGATGGAGTTAAGGATTTATTTAGAATAACTGAATTTTTTCCTTCATCTTTCTCACTTTTTTTTCACCATTGTGAAGTTTTGGGCCTATTTTGCCTTCCTATTTTTATTAAACTACTTAGGGGCCACAAAAAACATATTATTCAGTTGTGGGTCATCCACTCAGGAATGTTAGATAAAAATTTCTGTGAACGCCAGTATAGAGCCGATATGCATTTAAAATATTTTTTGAAGTATGTGGTAGCAGATTTCAAATTAGTCTGGAATGAAGATAAAATAAATAAAAATATTTTTGTGGATTTTTTTTTTCTTTAAATGGTTAACTTCAAAGAGGATAACCTCATCAAGTATTTTGATGAAGTAGTTCTTGTTTTCTGAGTAGCAGGACGGTGCACATCCCAGGATGTGCTAAGAGATGGGTTGTCCTGGGAGTGGGGTTTGCTAGGTTTTCGCTGGAAGGCCCAGGACTTTGGTAATAAATGGCAGTAATCTCAGGAAACTACCAAGGCAAACGACCTATGGCTCTGATGTTGCCACTGAATGGAAAGAGATTGTTTATTTAATTTCCAAACTGGCTTATGCTCAAATGTGCCATTTTGTCTTCATAAATTTTGGGAAGAATCTGGAGAATGTTGCCAAGAGCAACCACTACATCTTGAGGAACTGGAAACAAAATACAGGAAGAAAATAGAACAAATATTCTTTAAAGGACATTACTGTACTTCATTCAGTGCCTTGTAAATAAGCACATTACAAGTACCCTGGTTATTCCTCAGCAGGTGAATGCCCTGGAGCATTAAATGTCAACTAAAGTTAAACTACACACTCAGTACCCCCTCCAACATCAGTCTGTGCTAACACTGTTAAGGGGCAGGCAGTGCCAACAGAGCACTGCCCACTTTGCTCCTTCTCCTATACTCCATCAGACAGCGGGAATTTCCTTGCAATACCCTTCCCAAAGAGATAATGAATTTCTCTTTGACCTCCTCCCCTCTGGGGCCATACAGCTGGCATTGGGTAGGGATGGGTGAGCAGAGGCTCCTGTAATCATGGCTCACTAACACATTATACAAATGTCATCACTTGGGTCAAATGTAGCCAAGAGTCCCTGACCCGAAAGGTAGACATCTGTGATTTGCAGTCCTGTGAAACTGGTGTAAATTTCACTGAGGACCTGAAAGAGTCATCAAACATGGAGGAAAACTCATGTACACATTGACGTGGGAGAGAAGGATGAAGGGTCATCCAGAAGAGAATTCAAGAATTCAAACTGCTACTGTTCTCTGTCCACTTAGCTGACCCCTGTAGCTTTCTGAGTCCATAAGAGCAATGCAGAAGAGAGGTGTGTAGCACAGTGCTGTCAAGTATTTTAATGAATGACCTTATTGGGGATGAAAGACTGAGTGTTGACTCCTACCCAGAATTACGACTGGACCCTCCTGACTGTCCTTCTAAATGACAAATGACTGTTTCTCTATTGAGAAATCAGTTTATAACTCACTTTCAATCTCTGCTACATTTGGGATGCTTTGGCCCTATGTTTTGCTGTTCAGGCTCATCCTTATTAAAAAAATATTCTGAAATTATTTTCCCATACTTGGACAGCTATATAGGCTGATGCTTCCAGACTCTCTCCCCAGAGCAAGTTTTCTTGAATTCATGAATTCGTACAGTCCAAGTGATCTTTCCAGTTCACAGCAGTGACTAAGATTCCCAGCAGTATCGTGAGCTTTGCAGTTGGATACACATACGTACATGAATACATATTTATACACAGATCTATACATATACTGCACACACATGCACACACACAGAATATGTATGTGTGTATGTATAAAAATACTGCTTGGAATTTAAGCTTTCACGTTCCTAAGCTCTCTGTCTATACAAGTTATGGAAATTCTGGCAAAACTCAGGAAGTGACAAGCATATTTTATATTCACACAGCTCATCTGTTGAAGCATGATTTTAAGAGGCCCTAGCTATTTAAACACTTACTGTAAAACGAATGAGTAAATGGGTTTCTGGATTAGGATTTTAGTCAGGTTGTAAATTTTTAGAGATTGGGACTGTTTGCCTGATTTTGTACACAGGCAATAGATTTTGGTCCCTAGGAGCTGCCTCTGAAGGAATAATTATAACCATTCCAAGAACTGAGAAAATGCACTGAAAATTGCTGTACTATTTAGTTTCCAGTTTAATTTGGTGAAATTTTCCAGACAGCTCCTCAAATAATAAAAGAAATAGCAAATACCTTTTTAGAAAATAGTAATTCTCCTTTAATAGGCTTCTTTGACAAATTCTTGAAATAAAACCTCCAGTGTCTCAGGGCAGAGAAGATGATAGGTTCTGTTACAGTTTCAGTTGTTACTGCTTTTTTTTTAACATAGGCTGCTCAGTGGCAAAAAATATTTCAAGACAGAAACCCATCCAATACAGTACAATCTTCCTCTAAACGTTGATCAAAATTTTATAAAACTCTCTGTTCTCTTGGGTGGATGAGTAGCTCTAAGGGGCATTTGCCTCTGGTTAGGTAAACACTTGGGAATGTGTTCAGTTCAACAATGGCAAACCTGAAGTTGAATGTCTATAAATCTATAGGTCTTTAAGCTCTGAGCATAACAGAGAAGGCAGGTCAATGAGTCAATGGAGCCTAAAGATCACCAGCCATGGGAGATGAAATCCAGGTGCCTGTGGAGTCATTAGGGGTACCACAGACACCCAGCAGCTTCATAAGGCTGGCAGATCTGATGTGGTATGCATGAGACACCACACGGCATATCCCATTGTGCCTAAAACAAGACAGAACCCCAGCTGTATACCACGAACCAAGACATGCTCCACTGCTCTACTTATTAAGAGCTTTATTCTGTTGCCTGTCCCTGGCATTTCAAGCCATTTAAAGAGCCTTAGGATAGCCCAGACATTGATAAGAGGCTGGCAGATGTGACCCTTGCCTTTCTGGAATAGCAGCTGGAACAGCCAGCTCATATTAGGAGGGCATTTCAGTTGCCCATCAGTGCCCTGTTGAACTGCTCCCTTGATCTCATGACATACCCCCAGTACATCTATAGAAGCCTTCAATTATCTAAGTGGCCTCACAGCCCTTTCTGTACCAGTCTGAAGTTTTACAGTAATGTTTATGCAGCTACTTCATTCTTCTACTATTTATCCACCCGCTGCCCTGCATTCTCTCTCCTGTGTGTATGTACTTTGGCTTGCATATTTTGCCTGGACATTTTTAGACTTACCCAGCATCTTCTCTGCTGGCTCACACACTCGATCCATAAACTTTCCTTGCTGCCAACCATGTTCCCATCAGAAACTTTCCGCATGGCTCCCGGGCAAGGCATGAGGAGCATTCTTCCTCCCATCCCATTTGTCCTCCTTGTGGGGAGAACAGAGGCTGGAAGCAGCAGAGGCAGGAGCTGGAGATACCACCACATTTCCTGACGGCCACTCTTTTGCTGGGTAAATGACATCAGAACAGCTTCTGCTGTCTTTCTGGCAATAATTTCATACAATGTGTAAAACCCAATGGTTTTGGGTTTGTTTCTGTGGAAGACCATAGATACAGCTTCTTGTAAAATATAATATATATTGTACTTCAGGAGATCATTAAAATGAAACAATTCTTGGCCTTTCTTTCCCAGGGAATTAAAAACTGATTAATCTGGCATTACTGGCCAGGCATACCAGGTCAAGATGGGCTAAAAATTATTTAAGTGACTAAAATATACTTACAAAATTCTATCACTTTACATCTACATGTCTATATATTTATTCAAATGTCTGTCACATTGCCATTGGGGCAGCAGTCAGTAAGTTTGAGCTCTGCAGTTGAACTCCCTGGAGAGATTAATTCCAGCAATAACCCAAAGAGGAAATGGAGACAGCAGTTAACTGTGGCCAGAAAGAAAGAAAGAAAGAAAGAAAAAAAATAGAAGCAAAGAGTACTGTTTATAGAGCTAAAGTGTCCTCTATGCTTTCAGACTGAGATGAATATGTCAGAGCATTATAAACTTGCCTGTAGGCTAAACAGTGCTTTCCAAGCAGCACAGCTAAGGAAGAGTGGTACAGTCAAGAAGGACCCCAGCCCCTGCACAGCCTTCCCCGACCACCCGGCCAAGTCCTCCTCCAGAATATTTACCTTTCACCAGAGTTATTGATATTTCATGTGTCTCAGTTTGCTTCTTCATGAATGTACAGCTGATTTCTTCACCTGTCCAGACCAAGAAATCCAGATTCTCTTCTGCACATTTTATTAGATTTCTGCTACATATATGTTAATGAGACCTGAATGTTATACTAAGGTGTTTTCTTTTTCCAGAAATAATGTGATATTGGTTCTACCCTATTTGACTTTCAGCCAGGCCATAGTCTTCTCAGATTCCAATTTAAAATTATCATTCTGGTGTTAAAGGTTCCCCAGGGACTTGTCAACTCCACAACAGCTTCCAAACAATGGTGTCTTTTCTATTTATTCTTACCAAGTGTGCAGATATCAGCATTGAAAAAAAAATAAAGTAAAAATATTAAAAACATGGTGAGAACAAACTGTCGGCCCAAGGAATGACATTTACAGTAATCATGATGAATTCACTAGGCTCATTGCAGTAATTACCATATGAGACATCTTATTTCTTTTGATTGTCACAGTGCCGTGGCAACCTCTGAGTAGGAAATAAAACCAAGAATTTTTCAAAATGAGAGCCTAATGTGTTCAACACAATTGAAGGTACTTAGAAAGAGTAGCATATGTCACCCTAAATTCCTGAATTTGGAATGTATTTGCACAGTAGTTGCTTCAAGTTTTGCTTTCAGGTTTTTTTAATGTGAGTTAAATGAACTCACATTAATTTTCTTGTTGCTGTCGAAAGTTTGTTGCTGGTCTCCATCTCAGCTCACGTAAAGGTAGCTCACATACTGCTAGAATTAATCAAAGCCACACCTGCAGCAGCATGGAGATGTGCCCTTCCAGACAAACACAGAATCCAAGAGGTCCAGGCTCTTTGTATTGGAATTTTTATTCTACAGCTGCTTTGTAAGATGCTTAAAGCTTCGGCTAGAGAAACTTTCTATTTGCAGTATTCTGGCCCTACAATCTCAGCAGTTTTTCTTTTCCTGTTTGTTTACTGAAGTATTCCTATTGTCTGTTTTGCTCATGAATCTCGATTTCAGTGTGGCTGCTGCATGCAGATTGGTGACACAGGACCACAATACAGCACCCAACTCAGGCCCAGATTAGCAGCAATCTGCAGTCTGACTTCAATTAGCTGGAAGGATGATGTTTCTTGACCGTCTGGTGTTTAAATGAACTGAAAATCAAAACCCTGTTTTTCTTGGTTCTCTTCCAAATCACACACTACAGTTTGCCTCATTAAAGATTTAAACAGATGTCGGTAAAAGGAGATAAATCTGAACCAAATTTGAGATCCAAATAGTCCAGAACTCATAGTTTGGACTTTTCCAAAACACAGGAGGAAGCATTGAACAACTCAGATCCATGAGATGAAAGTAAGACGGGCTGTAGGAGCTTAGGAAGATCCTTCCCTAATTTGAGTAGCTCTGTAAACTCTGTCTGTGGATGGTGAGTTGCAGCTGAGGAGCCCACTGTAAATCAGCAAAGATGCCCCACAAGGTATGGGGAGATATGGTCCTGAAGAAATACCTTTCCACCTTTGCCTTTGAAGAGCTGACCCAGAGTCACCTGTATCCCAGAGGGTGTTTTTCTCTCCCTGCTGTAGACTGTAAAACAGACAGAATACTGCAGCTGTCTTTTGCAGTTTAGTATCTGAACTGAAACAAAGAGAGAGAAAAGGCCAGGCAGAACACACAGTTTCAATGAAATCATTGCAACTAATCTAATATGTAGTGGTAACAACATCTAGATGCCTACTCATTGTGTGGAGTATAGATATAATAATAAGGAAAACTGTTGGGGTTTTGTTTCTTGGGAACATCATTCTGCTTCACTGTGACTTTCTCCGTTAACTTAATAAGCCAAGTATCTTTACATGAAAACAGCTGCTTAGTTTCCACACTAGAGAATACACTGCCTTATCACTTACTATAATTTTGATTATGAGACAGTTGTTTTCATAAGCCTCACTTTTCTATTGCTTGCAGCTATGAATAATGTTTTTTTCAGGCTACCACTTCCTCATGCTTCCCAGTTCTTCAGTAATAACACTTTGTGCAGGTGAGGGTTGTATTTTAAATAAGTCCTCTTTGATCACATTCCAATGAAAGTTTTTCAAATTCTTGTCATTGTTATATATGCTGTTAGTTGCAGAGGTTGGACATGTAGTTTGTAAATATATAGGTCAATGCAGATGCCTTGTTTGATCTAATATTTCTTTTCCAGTTCCTTTTCATCTGGCCACACGGTCTTATGGTACAGCTTCAAGGGAGCCAGATGCCTTGGGCACAAGGGGTGCTGGTGAAGCCCACAGCTGCTGTAGGTTTGTGCCCCTTGATGGCTTTCCCTGTGGTAGAAAGGAATACCTTTGGCTGTGGGGAGTAAACCTTCTTAAAAATAGTCTTGTACATTATCTGTGAGTATTTATTTCACTTGTAATCTCCAGCTCTCGTTTTTCTTCCAAAGTTGCCAATCCAAAGGGTGCGCCTCCCCTCAGGTCCCTCCAAATCTTGGTCTCCTGACTCTACTGTGCCTACACTCTCCACAGGGGCTAGCTGTTCCCACCACTGCACTGTAACTCCCCAGTGGCACTTGTACCCTTTGGAAAAGCCAAGATGTAGGGCTGATTTCACTCTGGAGCTCAGCAGGTGACACTGAGCATGTGGGAGAGTAGGAGGCACATCAAGCTGAGAATGCAGCTGACCAGAAAATGTTTGACATTTTCTTTTAGTACAAATGTTCTCTTATTAAGAACATGCTTCTCTTTTGACTAGTATTTGAGATTTCTCCCCTTTAATATTAATCACGAGGCAAAGAATTTGCACACTTCATTTTCTTAACCACATTTTAAAAAATGCAATTACAGCCGTCTGTGCTTTTATTCTGTACCACAGAGGGCTGTGAGGAAGAGATTTCAGGTGTTACTTAGAGGTGTGTGCTGCTGAGTGCTTTCATACAGTACTTAAAAAGGAGGTGTTTATAAAGTCCCAGCAAAAGATTGAATGTCCCTTCTTCAGATTCTGTGAAAAGATAATTAGATAATATTGTAGATCTCAGGCTATAGCCATCACTGTCTGCGCTGCTCCCAGGCCATCTAACATGGCAATTTTCTCTGACAGTAGCTGATATATTTGATAAATCTGTGGTACCTTGCCTTCCTCTGAGTGCTGTCACCCTCACCCCACATCAGCCAATGTCTGCACAGGATACCAGGGATTAAATGGGTTTTCCAGCCCCATGAATAAAGGTTGTATAGTTGTCTTTCTCAAAAATCCAATTTGCACAATCCTAAATTCTCTCATTGTCTACCATGATGCCCACCCCATCCTGAACACTCAGGCTCTCTGGCAGAAGACAAGAAATTTCGCTTCTGAATCATAGCATTTTGTTAAAATGAATTAACATTAAAAGTTGCTATTCTGACAGTTGTATTAAAATGCTATATAGTACTTGAGCTCTCTCTATATTTGGCTCCTGCTTCAATGCAGAAGCCCTCCTTTCCCAAAGAATCAGGAGCAAACTTGAGGCAAGAGGATGGTCAGGAAAGTAGGTGCAGTAGTTTTGCAAAATAGTGAGCCACTTGTACGAGCTTGTTAGTGTTTTGTTTGAAAGGACACAGTGCTTGGAGTTCAAAAGATAAACATAAGGTAAAAAACATAGTAAAAGAACTTTGCAGAACAGAAAAGCTCATTGGGGCTCATGGACTTATGGATGTCAATCCTCCTTGATGAAGAGGAGTCTTCCTCCCAACACTCATTTACCCTGGTCTCCTGGGTCAGATATTCCCAAGGGCTGGCCTTGTCAGTGAAGACCAGTGCAAAGAGGGCATTCAGTAACTCTGCCTTCTCTGCATCCTCTGTTGCCAGGCTCCCCCCTCCACACAACAGGGCCACATTATCCTTAGGGGTTTTTTTGTTACTGATGTATTTGAAGAAGCCTTTCTTGTTGTCCTTGACATCTTTGGCCATTTTTAATTCCAAATGGGCCTTGGCCTTCCTTGTCTCATTTCTGCTTACTCTGACAACCTCTCTATATTCATTCCAAGTGGCCTGACTCTGCTTCCATCTCCTGTGTTTTTCCTGCTTGCAGTTCAGTAATGACAGGAGTTCTTTATTCATCCACGAAAGTCTCTTGCTCTCTTTGCTCAATTACTTGCTCATCTGGATGCATCTTTCTTGAGCCTGGAGGAGTGATCCATGAATATCAACCATCCATCTTGCATCCCTCTTCCCTACAGGGCCTAGAGAGCCCTGAAGAGGCTAAAAGGAGCTCTCCTGAAGTCCATGGTTGTCATCTTACTTGTTGCTTGCTCCCTCCTCACCCGATACTGAACTCCACAACCTCACTGGCTCTGCAGCCAAGGCTGCATCCAACATTCCCATCTCCAACGAGGCCTCCCTGTTAGTACAGTAACAGCACACCATTCCATGTAGGATCCTCCACTACCTGTGCAGGGTGTTGCTTTCCATGAACCTCCTGAATTGTTTGTGCTTCATTAAGGACCAGCTGCAGCTGGATGGATTGACAAGCTGTGTCATTAAAGCAAGTAATTTAAATTGCTTTTAAGGGAAATACTTAATAGTCTGTAAGACTTTTGAAACTCTCTGCTACTTATGAAAGACCCTGTATTTCCCTTTGTTTTTCTGTATCCTTGGCCTCCAATTGTCCACATTCTCCAATGAGAATCTGCCTCGTGGCTCTAGACTGTAGCACCCAGAAAAACAACAGAGGCCTCAAATTCTCTTGTGAGAAAAAAACCCCTCTGTTATCAGGTATGAAAA
This sequence comes from Daphoenositta chrysoptera, assembly GCA_013397915.1. Taxonomy (NCBI): domain Eukaryota; kingdom Metazoa; phylum Chordata; class Aves; order Passeriformes; genus Daphoenositta; species Daphoenositta chrysoptera. Next base: position 1,358,879 of record VZRO01001341.1, on the reverse strand, counting down.
TCATAAGCATTTTCAAAATCATGAGTATTGAAACACTTGTACATAATCACCTTGGAATATAGATGGTATTTCCCTTTTTAAATTCAGCTATCATTTTCCTAATTGCAAAATGAACGTAATTTTAACTTACACTATTTTATTTAATTTTAAGAATACAACATCCATTAGAAAGCACATTCTAAAGTATGGTTTGCCAAAAACATCTCCAATATTACAGCTAATAATCCTGTTACGTCCTTCAATGATTTATAATGCTTTTTTCCTCCTTGTCTTTAACTTTAAATATTTTCCAGTAAAAGATTGAAGATGAAGTAAGAAGCTCCACCAAATTTATGGGCCTGGATAAAGAAGACCCCTTTCATATTTTCTGGTTTGACTTCTTTATGTTTTTTTTATTTCTGAAATTGTTTCAATTTGGCTCAAGTTCCTTGAAGAGCATGAAAATAGCACTGCAAAAAAAAAATAGTATTCTGAATAGAAAATACAAGAATGAAAAGATCGCCTGAACTGAGAGAGAAAAAAGACTGTAGGAACAGTGGATTATAGGTGTCAGTTTTGTGATCTTTCTAATTTTAGTTTGACTCACCAAATAATTTTAGTCAAGTTAAACAATCCTCCTTCATTCCCTGATTCAGGATCCGTGAAGACACTAGTCTTTTCCTGCTTTGCAGGACTTTTGAAAGAGACACATGAACAGACTATCACTGAAGTACGAGGTCAAATTAGTAAAAGTATAATACGAGGCAGCGAGTGTTTTACTATTAGGGAAAACACTGTTGCATAGCATTTGAACTGGGATGGCACTGTAGGCATTTTCACTTTTACATCTGTCACTGGAAACTGCAGAGGACAGCATATGAACATAGTATTAAAAATGTGATGGAGATCTTACCTCTTCATTCAGAATGAAGGAAGATGTAATAGAAGAAACAACAGTGAAGGGAAATTTTCTAACCAAAATATTTCATGTATTCAGCATTTTTTGTTGTAAATACATAAAGACAGGAATTTATTAAGCAAAAATTCATTGCAATTGCATAAGCCTTCTTCTCTTTAAGACCAGCCCTGTAAGGGAGAATACAATCTGCATACTCTGACAATTAACTTCAATTCTTTATCTTTGCCAAACACAGATGTTTAAATCTCTGGTAGTCTGAAAAATATGTACTTTCCCTAATAAGTCAGCAGAAGCTAAGAGCCTTTATTGGGATTAAAGTAGAGTTCACCAACTTTTTCTCTGAGGCGCAGCTGAATAAAAATCAGTCTTGGAGGACATACCTCCTTGGCTTTGCAGACACGTACACAGACTGCTTCTCCCAGTCCCCAGCATAGGCCTCCCCCTCTCTGGTCAAGCAAATGGAAAAAAAACGTTATTCTATTTTTAGCTTCCTTTAATGAGATTTATTGGGCAGACAGGAGTTCAACATCCTGCAGCTTTGAAGCTGCAGCTCTGCGGGTGCTGTGCTGGGCCCCCTCAAGGCCTGTAGATGTCACATTGAAAGCTGCTGAATTGCCCCAAGGAGGAGTTGGATGGTGTCAGAGTGGTAGCTCCAGTGAGACACTTAAACGTTTCTATGACAGCTATGCATTTAGGTGACAGCTAAAAGATTTAGTTAGTTCCTGTAATTTGTTATGTTCATCACTTGTAGCTGTCTGCTGTATGTAAAAGCTTGTTCCACACTTCCCTTGATGCTGAGGTTTTTGTCATTACATGGTGCTAAATGCAATGAATCTCTGGAAAAACCTGTGTTAAGGATCCTGCAGAGCCTGCTGGCTTTTGCCAGCTGAGGGCTCTCCATTGGGGAGTGAGTGACCACATACTCCCCAGGAGAGCTGGAGACCTGGAGCAGCAGTGCCAGCAGCAAGCTCTCCTCCTAATTAATAGTAGCTATTCTGCAATCTGTTAAGGAGCTGTGTGATGGCAACAGAACAATGGTAACTGGCACTCGTTGATGCCAGATCATAAAAAACTAAATTATGTGTTTGATCGAACTGGTATTGGGTGGAGAAACGGAAAAATACCATATGTTGTTTTTAATCTTTTTAGAGTTTTTTTATGTTCCTCTTAGGACTACCTTCCTTTGCAGAATTTCTTTGTAATAAATTATTTCCCTGTCAGCCTGAATGCACACTATACAGTACCATAGTAGATACTGTTTTCTTTTTTGAAATATTGTTGTTTAGTAAGTTTCAGAATTCAGAAAAAGAAAAGTCAGGGAAATTATATAGTACATGATACCTAGGAGACTTCCAAACGGAACTCAGTCTTTCTTTAAAAAAAAGTTTAAGAAAGAGAGCTGAATTAAAGCCTTGAAAAGAGGTGTTCTAAATCTGCCTGGAAAAGACCATGAAGAGAGGCTGTTTGCCTGATAAAAATTATCTCTAGAAGAGATTCAGTGCTGAGATTTTGGAGTGTGGGCGCACAAGAGGAACCTGAATGATTACATGGGCAAAGACAGAGATAGTGGAGTTCCTTGTGAGTTACCTCTACATACTATTAAAAGGAAAAATTGGCCATTATGAATAAATATGGTGGCCAGTGGATAGTAATAATAAGATCTTGCTAAATTTTAGTTTTATTAGATTAGGAGAGCATGATAGGGACACCACCCCAGGAAGCTGCACAGATGGTAATTATTATGTATCCTTTTTATCTGGATTTAAGAAACAGTTCCTGCTTATTTCTCAAGTTAATACACATGAAAGAGAGAAGACAAGACCAAAATCTTGCAGATATTAAAGTGGGAAAAAAATGCTGAGTAGCCACCGTTTTTGCAAACGGTGCACTCTGGAAAAGCAATAAAACAACCAACATGGGCATATATCACTGCTGTGGAGGTTTCCTTCTTAGCAAGGACAAGTTTATCCATAAATTGCAGTGAGAAGAATATTGCTGCTGAATCAGAATCACAAAAAGAAAGAAAACACACATGAAAGAAGAGAATAAATTGTTTGAATATCAACATTTAATTTCTCAGGAAGAAACTCCCGACCAGCAGGCCCCCGCTTAGGTTCTCCAGATTTCAGGCACCAAGAGGGTCTTTTTGTTTCTTTGCTGAGGCCCTTTAGTGAGCAGGGCACTGGGAGTGCTGCACAGCCTCCAAAACGAAGGGGGTCAGGCCCTCATGAGTAACGCTGTGGAGCTGTGGAGATTTCCAAGAACCTCCACAGCACACTCCTGGTTTGCTGCCAGGGCAAGAGGGGACACTGCCTGTGAAATCATTCATCTCTTCACCCTTCGTTCTACTAGACCACTGTTTGGAAAATCTCTGTCAAAACTCTCTTGAACTTCTCTTTAGAGTTTTCTTTTCACAAGACAACACTTGCTTTGGATGGAAAATTTACATTTTTTTATCTTCCCTCTAAAGACTAAATGGCAAAAGCCAAAACATTTTGGCCAGATGTGTGGAAAAAATTCATTTGGCACTGTTGCCAATGGTTTTTGGGAATCACTCCTTGGCTGTGTCATGCCTTTGCTGTCCTCACCAAGGCGCTGGATGACGGTATCTCCTGAAATGCACTGTGGCAAGGGTTCTGCTCTGGCATCTCTGCAAAGGAGAGTGCATGGGCGAAGAACCTGGCTCCAGGAGCAAACTGTGGAAAGCCCCTCTGCAGCAAGACATTTGAACCATATGAGCAAATGTCAAAGTTTCAGGTCTCCAGATTTTTGTTTAAACAGATAAAAAGAGTACTTAGGAGGAAAAAAAAGCACCTTTCCAAACAGTTCTGGTGAAAACCTTGTTTTACCTTTTTTGGGATGACGACAGTGAAAAGAGTCATCTTATCTTCATCAGCTCATAGCAATGCTCTTGCTCAGATGCCCTAAAGCTCATTCTCTCCTATCTCCTATGTTTGTCTTTGCTATAGACTTCCAAAGACAGCAGCAAGGTAGTAGATTTGATTTTTCACATGCTGAGATGAAGACTATTCATTTCCTATTCCCTAGAAACTGCCTATATAAACAACTACCAGTTGAGCAGTAAAACTGGGCTTGAGAACTTAAAGCAAATTGGCATTGTAAATAAATAGGTTTTGGACCTGAAGTGGTTTAAGAAAAGCAAAAGAAGAGTTTAATCCAAATGGAAATAATTGTGTTTTCCTTTCACAAAATGCATGTATTTAGCAGAGGAAAGCACAAAGTGCAGCCACCGTTTCCTAGCAGCATTCACCAATTTTCACCATTTTATCTGCAAAATTAATCAAGTTTAGTTATTTCACAAATGCAGAAATCCTGCATATTTTGACTCATGTTAATTTGCTTATAGTTTCTCCATACGTGTTTGTGCTCCCAGTTTCCACATTTGCTTCTCAGCTCACCCTTCTTGGCCATGGTGCTGCGGCATCACCAGTGCCAACCTCACAAGCACATCCACACATCTGGCTGAGAGCTCTTTGAGGAAATTGCCTTTTCTCCTTCTCATGTCATGCCTGAAGGGCTTCCCAGCCTGTGGGTGTGTGGAGATCACAAACATGGGTTTGTAAGATTCTGTATTGCATAAGGACGTGGAGACTTTATCGTCTACATTTCCCTGCTTTATTACAGATCATAAAACCAGAGAATCATTAAGGCTGGAAAAAACGTCCAAGATGATCAAGTCCAACCTTTAACCAAATGCCACAATGTCAACTAGACCATATGTCAAAGTGCCATTTCTACTTGTTTTTTTGAACACTCCCAGGGATGGTGACTTCACTACCTCCCTGGGCAGCCTGTTCCAAATTTACCACATATTACCGCAAAAATCAGCATTAGCAAGTAGGCCTATGCTTAATAAAGGGAATATGTGTCTCCCAAGTTATGGAAAAATTTCTCTCAGCAATTACTAGTATGTCAACAATCAGGAAGACTAGCGATCAATAGTATAGCATCAGGTGGTACTATAGCAACAATCAACTAGAGCGACCATCAGTATTTTAGCAGTAGCCAAGTAGGTATGTACTGTTACAGGTTACTAAAAAGCCTTCATTAGTAAAGCAACTTATCAATATAACAGCAGATACTTACTGAAGATTACTCATATGAACATATAATATCGGTGTTAAGCAGATTAGAAGGGGAAAAACGTTCCAGAAGTGGAAGGACAAATAATATGTACCCCAGAAGGGGGCTGAAAAGGGATTAACAATCTAACAGAGAGAGTCTGACTTCAGAGATGGAAGTGGGGGTCAGCCAGGGATGCCAGTGACAGTCCAAGATTTCACAGAGTTCATGGGGACAATTCAACCTGTTTAAGGAATGAAAAGTATATGCAGCACATGAAGTTGTCACAGAGAAAACAGCTCCATTTTGGATAAAAAAATATAAGTAGTTTTTATATCACAGAAACATGAGAGTACTTAGGGCACCACCACTCTGAGCAGCCAATAGATGCTTAATGATGGTTTTTGGGACAGATGATAGATGATAATGTTTTCTGTTTTCTGTTCTTTTAGACTGATTTTTTTTTCAAACTGTTATCATCTTGTTGCTGATAGAAACAGCCAATGGCACCTACTAATTCATACTTTCTCAGGATGTTTTCCCATTTTTCCAGACTGTTTTACACCTTTTCAGATAATAGATTGCTCTTACAGTTCCTTGGTTTTGCAGTTATTGATGGTATCTGGAGGTTTCCAGTTTCTAGGTACTCAGGTGTACTTCAAAGATGCTAGATCAGCACTTCTCGAGGTTGCTTCTGGTTCACAGGCCTGGTCCCCGGGTTCAGAGTTCCCAGGCTGGCAGGCATTTCCTCTGAGAGTATTTTTCCAGTAGATACTGTCTTCTGTTAAGTAATTTTCCCCTTCTAATCAGGCTGCCATTATGGATGTTCCTACCACTTCACCAACTATCGTCACTGTTTGGTGGCCACCATGCTGCAAGTTGCTAGGCTTCTCTATGAAAGGAAAAATAGTTATTTTGACAATTGGCTTGTCTACAAGTGTGAATGGATGTTATTTCAATTTTGGTTTGATGTAAGCAAAAAAAAAAAAAAAAATTAAGCAGGAGCTAGCTTGGACTGGAGAAAAATGCTGTGAAGATTTCTGGACGGTCTAAATGTCAAATGCTGTCTGTGCACAAGTTACAAAAACAGGTGAGCTGAGATTTTTTCTTTGGTTGGGGCTTTTTCCTCCATCAGAATATAGGTTGTGAAAAAATTTGCTTTATATTCTAGCCAAAGAACTGTATAGGAAGAAAATTACAGAAAATGTTTTTTGCCTACATTTTCCAAATTATCCTTTTTCAAAAAGAAGCTGCTTTTTTTATTTAATCTGACTTTTTGTGGTCAAAAAAAACCCAAAAAAACCCCAAAAAAACCCCACTAAAAGTAGAAGCCCCAGGCTAAACTCTTCTCCATGATATGAAAATGGAAAGTAACACTCCCAGCTCAGGCCTGTTTCAGTTCTCTAAAGGGAAGGAAGTGGGACTGTGTTCCTCTTCACTTTGCTGTTGCAGAAGATCTAGATACAAGCAGATATGGTGCAAATTTTGAAGGTATATTGATCTAATTTCTACTCAAAAGTGACCAAAATGTGGGAACTGGAAAGTTAGGTTAAAAAAAAAAAATCATTGTCTTAAAAAGTGCCACATTTCATTTCCACTAAGCAGATTTTTAGATTACAAAAGAGCAACATTTGATGACAAATCAACAATATGGAGGCAGGAAGGCAAAGGCTGTACAATGGTCAGCTAGATCTCTCTCATGTTGTGTCAAACATCTGAGGAAAAATACTGCAGCATAAAGAAAAAGTAAATCTACTTCTGTTTCTCATTCAGAAAATATTCTCAGTGCTTGACTTCTGATGGTTGTCAGCTGGATAATGCTGCTGAATAATTGAATTTACAACTTTGGAAAAAAATCAAATTTATTTAGGAACAGTAGGATTCCTTTTCAGAAAGCAAAAAAAACAACACTTATAAGAAGCAGCAGGATATAATGCGAGTCAGAGTCATAGTAACCTGCATCAGACTGTTATCAAAAACAAGCAGGTAGCATGCAGGCAGCTTGCCTTCCTGCAGTTCCATTGGCACAGGAGAGGTTTACTCTGTGTGCACATTTGAACTCTTCAGCAATTATCTTAAATGTGAATTGGAGAACTGGGTTATTATCTTTTTTGCTGTGACTGGGACTGAGATCAAGGGTTCCCTGAGTAAATTCCTCCATACCTTTATGAGTATGTGTTTCAGATCTTGATTTGGACTGATGAAGCTTGCTGATTTGCAGTAAGTAGCCAACATTGTCTTTAGGTAGGTATCTGTGTAAATAAAGTCAGTATGATGGATATTAAATAATAGGAACAGCACCTGAATTTTAGATAAAGGATAGGCAGTGATTGCAAGTGGAGTACAGCCTGCTGTCTGAAGGAATTGGCTGAATATACTGTGAACCCAGATGTCATATTTCTCTTACGCATCAAGCATTGTACCCCCTTGGGGGTACAGAAATGTCCACTTGCAATCTGTCCAAAAAAAAGGTGCATGAGCCACATCCCATTTCAGTGTTAGGAATCATACTAATGACAATATATCTGATTTTCAGGCATGTGAGGTTAAAAAACTATTTAATTAAATAGGTCTGTCAAAGTATCTATGGCGTAAAGAACTAGATTAGGAAACAGGTTATATAAACCATCAAGATTTTATCAGAGCACTTGCCTTTTTCCATTATAGTATGTCACGCTGGGAACATGGGCCACCGAGGAAATAAAATTCTAAATATATTTTCAGAGTGATGATGATGACAAAGACAGTGCTGTGCTGATAAAATCTCAGAGGTAAGCACAGGAAAAGATGCTTTCTGGTCACAGCATAGAGGAATCCACACAACTGAGACCCAAGCCAAGCATAAATGAAATATTTATCACAGCACATAGATAAGTTTTAAAGTGAATTGTGTACAAAGCATTTACGTACCAAGCATTTCCAAAAAAGTCAAGGATAAGCACAAAGCAACTGAAAGAAGCGGGGATCTCTAAGCAATACTGGCATTAGTAAGATCCTTCTGTAGCTCTGAAATACAAACTTGTATAGGAAAATGAGTTATGAAATAGCTACATAATTTTCTGGCTCATTTAATACTGTGTATTTTTCATTAAGTGACTGTGAAGCATGAGTGGCAGAAGCCAATGGCCAGTTTAACTGTAAAAGGGTGAGCCCTGGGACCTTCTGTCCCTCTGATCGCCACCATCCCACTCGGTGCCTGACACGTCCCGTGGTGCTGGCTGAAGGACTGCTCCTGCTCAGAGCACTCCTGAGACAGAGTTCACCACAGTGTAGCCTCCCCTGGGGGGCTACATGGAAATGCCTGCTGGCTCGATACCAGGAAGAATGCCAGGAGGCTTAGAGAGGTGGCTTTGCTCCTCTAGGTAACATGCAGGTGAGGGCACTGTGCTCTTTCCCATGCCTGCATTCAGTGTCACAGTGAGCCACACTGTCACATCAGTAAGTCTAACAGGCTGTTTCACCGCTGGGTCTCTATAGCATCCTTGCTACCTTTGCACTTGATGCCAGAGGGCAGAAAGACTGCCAGAGGAAAAAGAAATATTTAGGAAAACATAAATGGGGCAGATATAGGGTGCATCAGGACAGAGAATGAAGCAGAATGTGAAAAATTGGGGAAAGTTACAGTTTATTATTGATTTATACTTTGTCAGTAAAACTACTTTGAGGCTTATGCTGTGCATACCCTCAAAAAAACCCACATACAGAATATAACAATATTTATAGGCAGTGGCTTGCTCAAACTTTTTCATAGAAAGTGGAGTGGCAGATAAGACAGAAAAACATGGGTTTTTTTCACAAGGTTGCTCTGCCCAGAAGATAAAAGCTGTAGATTCTAAGGAGGGAGAAAAACCACTGTAAAAAGAAGTGAGTGTTTACCCAGGACCTGCAAGCTGTACTTTCACACTGTACTGCAGTAGATGCTTTTAGTCATATGAGAAACAATACATATGAGCCCCCATTCAGCAAGGTCAGTTTGTGGGGCTGATGCTTTCTAAGCTAGAAAATCTGGAAAAAACAAACCAAACCAAACAAACAAAATCCCCAAAAACAACAACAAAAAGCCCCACCCCAAAATCTAAAACAACGGACAGTTTAGGAACAGCAGAAATTTAGCAAATAGTTTCAAAGGAGCTTCAGAAGGTGCTGTTATGAGTGATACAGATAAGGCCAGGATATGCTGATAACACATGAGATAAGTTCACCCTTATTCTTCCTGATCAGAGACAGATATCCAAAGTGGATCTCTATCATCCCAGTAGCTGGTGTGCTATGGAGCCTTTCTTCTGCCAAAAAGGTCCCATTTTAGAGGAAATGGAAACACTTGTGCCTCTGGCTGGCCAGGGAGTTAATCAGCAGGTCGTGACCCAGGGACGCCCAACCATCAGTCCCTGCTCTGGTCAGCAGTAAATGTTTTATACAAATTGGAAGCAGGTTGACCTGTTGATACTTAAATGAACTTCCTTTAGATTATCCTACATGTACTCTGTTCTGGAGGAGGTGATAGGTGGAATTTGAAACATGCTTCTCAAGTCCGAATGGAAGTCTTACCTGATGGTAAGAATTTTTTTTTTCTATTCTTTGTACTTCCTCCATCATTTTGACCAAACATACCCAACTCAGATTTGGAAATTGGACTGTCCTAATTAACCCAAATTTTCAGGCAACAAGGTATTTCATAAATATTATGGAGACATTTCCTGCAAAGAGGAGAGAAGGCTAAATAGAATAATTTAAAGACCAGAAATCCAGAGTGTTTATGAATTGTATCTTCATCTAGTTGTGTTCTCTATCCTTCTTGCAGCAGATCCGTCTTTCTTTGGTTCTCAAAAGAATGACCAAAAACCTAAACTACATCTGGGATTTAGATAATCCACGCAGGGTCTCCAGGTTTTTGGACACTATACACCAGAACTGTGCTGCTCTGCTCCATTACCAGGTCTCTACCTGCCTGGGAAGTCAGGAATTTCTCAACTGAGTTCATTTGATTTGCACTCCCACAGAGTATTGTTTTCTGAATCTGGAGGAAAGAATGATAAATCCTTGTACAACTGCTGCGCAATGAAAATGTTTAATTTTGAGACAGGTATCACCTTCAAAGTGTTGCTCCTCTAACAAGCCTACAGAGAAGCAGTCAATAGTGGCATTTTCTCTTCTTCTTTCTTTACTAAATTTCTCCTGCTTTTCCAGTCTCCAAGAACTAATGAAAGGACATACAAGAATGCCTAACAGAGTGCTAACAAATTCATTTTTCCAATTTTTTCAAGGTCTTGTGTGATAAACATGAACTACAGGTCTCACTTGAGTAATTCACCAGACATTGGGTACAGCAAGAATTCGCAAGCTACTGGGATCAGACTACCCACCATGAGAGTCCACTGAGAAGTACAGCATGGTCCCCTTAGCCCACTGTACCCCTGTGAAAGGAGCATTAGATAGAAACCTTTGTGCTGCAATTCTCGTTGCATTTTGGTGGTTTATATAAAGCAGAATAAGATTCTGTGATATGCTGACCATTTTGGCAAAACAACATATGACCTGGTTATCTTTTTCAGTTGGCAGCTCTAGGTCTGACTGTAGTGGGGAGAAATGGTGATCCATAGTGGGACTGGACATTTAGGGTCTGGGGTAGTACTGTCCCTATTCCTGCCTAAATTTTTTTACAGTTTTGCAGGTGTAAGGAAACGTGTGCCTGTTTGGCTGCCTTGCAGAGGACTGTTCAGGGTTGAGTGGCAAGGCTGAAAGGCACCTTTCATTCCCCTGTAAGTGTAATTTTGTGAGAGAAGCCACATTTCATTTCCTGCTCCTAGAGTACCCAAAACCCAGAAGGCGGCTGGTACTGGGGAACTTGGCTAAAATTATTTTTATGAAACTACCTGCAATATTAGGAACTTACACAGCTGTCTTAAGAAATCTGAAAGGTTTTGTTATAATACTGCAGGCTCACATAGAAGGAAAATGCACCTGGTCTCCTACTGCCATAACCCTGTGGCTGTGGATCTGTTCTGGATCCTGGGCTGTTTCAGCCATGAGCTTGTGAGCCAGTAGCTGCCCTGCTGCTGTCCTCTGTCCTCCACTTTGCCACTTGATTGCAACTTAAAATAATGCCTTAAAATTACCCTAAAAATAAACCTTGAAATATTTTTATATAATAACCTTTAAATAATAACCTTAAAATATGTTTTACCCTTAAAATAAGCCTTCCTTCCTTTTTATTGTACCTTTACGTTACAAAACTTTTAAAGAAATTATGTTGTTTTTCCTTTTGCCATTAGGGAAACCTGAATTTTTTTTTTCTTTCCATAACTAAAATTGTTTTGTAACCTCTCTCACTTCTCTTCCAGCTTTCTCTTACCATTAACATAATGTATACCTTTCCATCTTAACTGCCATTTTAGTCTGAAAAGTGACTGGGAAATTGTTTTTTTCCTGTAATGTTCTCCCTGTAAGAGTTGAGTTGAACTTTATTGTAGTGATAAAAAAAAGCCCCTCCTGCTAGAGCTGCCAAATTAACATGGCTAAGAAAAAAAAACAAAGTAGGTATTTCTTCACTGGTATCTTGAAAAGAAACCTATTTATGTAAAATCTTTCCATCTTGTTCAGACTTAGGCAATTCCAGAGCCTGTTCATGTAAATAAGAAATCACACAGGTCCTAGTTTTCAGTTGTCTACAGCTCTGAAAGCTGTCAACAGATCTGAATGGACAAAATTTTGTCATCTTGGTGCTTATGAACTTACAGAATAAAACCATTTTTCAAATCACAGATTGAATCTAAAATCAATTTAATGACTGGAGGTGTGAAAGAGCAAGCTGTTTATTTGTGTGCTGGGCAGGTTCAGTTCCAAAGTATTGAAATTTTCAGGGTAATTTTGGTAATAATTTTCCGTTCAGACTGCTAACATTTTTAAAAATCTTGGAAGTTGAATTCTGTAGTTACATGGTACCTTAGGTCAGGCCTTAACTTTTCCAATATGATGCAGAAAAAGAGCCCTGAAGCCTCATGTGGCATTCCTGAAGGCAGGGGTGCTGCAGGGTGGTGGAGTCATAGAGCTCCTTTGTGCACCGCGTGTCTCCCACCTGGAAAGGAAGCCCCTGATGAGGTAAGGACAAACCTCACTGAAATGAGAATGCAAAGGGATAAAATTGGGCACTGTCTTCCCTTTATACAACTGACTCTCTGAGTGGGCTTTACAAGTTTTCCTGATACTGTTATCTTGACCCATTTTGGCTTTTTTTTAATGTAGGGTACGTGTCTCATTATCACGCAGTGAATACCATAAATTATTCCATTTTAATTTGCTGAATATAATATAAAGTGTGTTTTAGCTGTATGTTTTAGTTTTGAAATCCCTTTTAACAACTGAGTAATAGACAGTATTATATGTTTTCATTTCATAGAATCATTCACTCCTGATTCAAGTCATTAAGACTTATTGTTAGTGTGTTGATGCTACTATTTTCTTGCTTTCATGTCTCTCTGTACCAAGAGTCCAATTTTTAGACTTAATTTCCCTTCTCAGTTTTTGCCACAAAGGGCGGTCTTCCACACTGTGTTTTAAGTGATGTCACAGAAGACTGAATCATAGGAAAAGGCACTCAGAAGGACCCAGAAGATCACTCACACCTTCTTTAAGGAAGGATCAGTTGCATTTCTGACATGATTCACAGATACTTGCCAAAATAACTGTTTTGAAAGTGTCTAGTAGTGGAGCTCCCGGGGCTTGTCTGGTAATAAAACCAGTGCTTCACTACATTTTCAGAGTTTCTTATTAGGGTTTTATTCTTATATCCAGTCTGAATTACCTTTCTACAATCAAGCCCACTTATTCTTGCCTTGTCTGTTCTGTCATACAGAGAAAATGCTTTTTCCTCTTTCTCTGAAACATTTTTTTTCAACATGCTTGAATACCATCTTGTTCCCTCAGACTCTTTCTCTGTATACGGAACATCTTCTCCTCAGACTTTATCAGAAGTCATCTTTTCTGATCCTCTGATTCTTACCACTTCCCTCTGCAATTTCTGTCCTTGCTTTCTGGCTTTCCTGAAGCAGAGTGCTCTGAGCTATATTTGTAATAGAGCTGAGCTAGCATTGTATGGTTTTAAATTGTTTTAGAGAGATAGCAGTACAAGAAGGAAACCTAGTTATAGCTACTTTTTGGAAAATAAAATAAAAAGGAAGGACTAGGAGGATATGTTTGTGGTACAAACCAAGCTAACAAGGAACCCAGCAAATGGTTCTGTTTCCCAGTTAATTCAATACTCACCAAAAAAATTTCACCTACAATGCAAATGCAGCAAATAAATTATAAATAATATTTCTAGGTTATGAGACAAGTAGCATAAAGTTGGCTGAAAAAACATCTGCACTAAGGAGTTTAAGTGATATGATGGAAATAAAATGTGTAAGCAATTTCAGAAAAAACCAAATCCTGTAAGAGGAGAATGATGCCTGTGCTGCATTGGAGGGGCAGGGAGTTCTTCTTCAGTGAGGGAGAGAAAAATTTTATTTCTCTTGTTAAATATTAATGAAATTGAACTATTTATGGCAAGGCAGTTGCTATAACAGTTAAGTTGCCAAAATTACAAAAATTTTAAAGAAAGACCCAGGTCATTCTAAGTGGCAGCACAACTAGCAGGAGAAAAGTTCAAAGAATGTGTTAATTCATAAGCATGTATATCTATAAATATATATACATATATATACAGCCATGAAGATAATCAGGGGGCTGGAGCACCTCTCCTGTGAAGACAGACTGAAAGAATTGGTGTTGTTTAGAATGGAGAAGAGAAGGCTTTGGGAAGACCTTAGAGCAGCCTCTCAGTTCCTAAACGGGACACACAAGAGAGCTGGAGAGGGACTTTTACAAGGGCATTTAGTGATAGGACAAGGAGGAATGGCTTCAAACTTAAAAAAGAGTAGGTGTGGATTAGATACTGGGAGGAGATTCTTTGCTGCTGTGGGGGTGGTGACGCACTGGCACAGGTTGTCTGGAGGGATTGTGGGTGCTCCATCCCTAGGGGTGTTCAGGGCTGGGCTATAAAGGATTTTGGGCAACCTGATCTAGTGGGAGGTGCCCCTGCCCATGGCAGGGAGGTTGATATTTCATGATCCTTAAGGACACTTCCAAATCAAAGCATTCTATGATTCTTTGATTCCGTGTCATGCCTACTGTCATTTGTACAGAAGGAAAACAGGGATATATTTATATAAGTTGGAGTGTTTTTTAGATACATTTAGATTCACAACTGCTTGATTTCAAGATGAAATGTGTATCATCAGGGCCAGGGTGGCTCATTTAGCCTGGACAGCACATGAAATTGCCACTGCTGGGATTTCTTGGTGAGAATCCATCTGCCAGAGGTCAATGGGAAGCCAGATTTGGGTGCCAGACTCCCTGCTGCTCTTCCTGGCTCCACCCTGAAGACCCTCATGCAATATCTCTTGCCTGTTTTTTATTATATGAAATAAGAAGAACATACTTTGAGTCTGTGTTATGCCTTGGATTGTGTGGATGACAAACCCTTTCTCCGGCAGAGTATTTCTTGTTCTAAAACTATTTCTTAGAGGACCTACCAGGCACACCATTGGGGTTGGATGCCTTTCCAACATGCAGATTACATATGCTTTAGTTCTGAAGCTCCAGTGAAAGTGTACCTTAAGTAATTCATTCAACACCCCACCCCCCAAACTCTAAAATATCCCATGAAGGGACAGTACAAGCCCTCAAAAGTTACAGTTCAATCTGTGTCCCTGCAGGGATTCCTCTCCTTCATCATCACTCAGGTTACTGAGGCTCAGGAGGGTTTCTTGTATTTGTTCCCTCTCCTTGTTGACTTACCCTTCCCTTTGAATTATCCTACTAGACTCCAGTTATCGTAAAAGCCTCTTTAGCCTTTGGTATCTCAAGAGAAATTCAGGCAATTAGTTGCAGTCTCACTGAGCTAAGTGCTGATGCAAACCAGGTGTCATCCATGAAGAAAGCAAGAGCAGTGCTAAAAATAAAAATGCTTAAGCCTAGAACTGATATAAAATGAATGAGAAAAGGCAGGACTGGCCAAAGCTGTCTTTCCTCCCCCATTTGTGTTTTACTCCTCCACATGCTGCTTATGCAACATCTAACATTCCTTGCTGCCAGCAACAGACTAACCCGTCATGCATAACTCACTGTCCAGCATCACATCTGTAACTTGTGTCATGTCATTATGGAAAAAGCAGGTGAAGCAAAAGGAAGTGTTACTGCAGTCTAATATCAAAACAATATATCTTTGGAATCTAATGCAGCCACGTAGATGTGTTTCAAGAAGCTGCAAAAGATGAGAGAAATTGTTTTTGGGTGGTGATCAAATACATGAAACGCTGATTTTTCTATCCTGAATCTCAGGGTAAAATAGAGTCAGGTTTGAATGTTTCTTTCAAAAATCTGTTGCCAGGAAAATGGGGTTGAGTCAAATCCAGGACTTTGCTGAGGATGTGAATGGCAGAATTTCTGCTGGCTTAGATAGTTCTAGAGTCTGGCTTCTGGTTAGGATGCAATAAGGGGGGCTGGTTTGCAGCCCTGGAAGATAGACTTGCCTTCCTTTGTCCCACTCAAAAGTGCATTGAACCTCATGTGGGGTGAAGAAATAGTTCTTAGTTATTTTGGAGACATTTGGGCTGCATTTGTTCATGCTTCAGTGGGCAGCTAGATTAGTTTTGGGGTTTTGCCAATGATAGCTGGTCTTTCACCATTAGTGTTTCAGACCAATATATTGGATTTTCATAATTCTGGTCCACATCCCTTTATGTGTAAAATAAGTTTTCAGATAATGTGTCTCCTCACATAAATCTGCAAGATTAAATTAATGAAGGTAGAGGGAAAGGCAAGCAGGAGCAGGGGACAGGCTGCGAGAGAAGGTTAGCAGCAAGGGGCTCCTTGGAAGAAGGAAGAGAACTATGAGGAGGGAGGGCGTGGGGCTTGCTGGCTGCAGGATGGTTGAAGTAAGTTTCTTGAGATTCAGTTTTCCTGCTTAATCTCATGTTTTGATTTTTTTGGTTTAGACATAACCTCTGAAGAAGTATTATTATCAGATAGCAAAAGTTCAGTGCACTTCAAAGACTAGACACACTGCTGTGGTAATGCAAGAGTTAATCGTTGGTTATATGAATCCTCAGCAACTGAAAAAAATAAACAGGCCACTAGATAGGAACTATCTGTCTCTGCTGAGTCCTGAAATCATTATTTTGGCATGAAAAATGAGAGGGGGCAGAAAATGGAATTGCCCATGCTCCAGGGTAAAAGTACGCAAATCCTCTCACATTACTTCATACAAAAAACTGATGAAGTTCTTTGGCTTGTTCCAAATGCTGCTCATCCAGATAAAATATGCTCTTCTAAATTTCATGTCTTTCACATACATGCATCAGAACTGCCATTGGTACCTTCAACATGAATCAACATGATTTAATGTCCCTAATGGGAAGTATTGTGATTTTACCTTCTTCCTTTAGGCAAGATGGAAAATAATCATAAAATACAGTCCATTTATATTTTCTAGGTCACACTGGAGGAGCCCAATGCAGACCAATGCAAATTCTTTCTCCTGTGGTAACTTTTATATATATATTTTTTCTGTTGTAACAGAGAAGTTTCTGTTTTTTCCAGAAAGGCCCCATGCAGACAAGATCTGGAAAGATGCTCTTCATCAAGCAGGTAGCATTCTGTAATACCTCACATCTCACAATTCAGAGGATTTTGTATATTAACATGGTTTTGGCAGATTATGGGTGGAGGTAACTTCTCTGGAGATTGAAAGCTTTCCTTCAGAGGGAGCAACACAGCCAGGCCATTGGAAAGCCTTCAGCTCATGCCCTACTTTTGTTGACTCCTATACAGGGGAAATTCTGGTTTTAACTATGAGGAGAGTGTTGCCTGAAACATGGCAAAAGATCATGACTGTAGCAGAGAAGACAAATTGCTTTTAAAACGTGGGCAAATCAGTGCGTGGAAGAGCTTTCCTTTTTGGGGTTCTGAGCTGTGGTGCAGGCAGTCCTTCCGTGTCTGATTTCATAACAATAAGCAGTTAGTGGCTGAACACCCTCACTCAGCCACTCAACTAGAGAGGAAAAGCTTTTGAAGAATCCCCCTCTACTCTCTGCAGGAGAGCTGGAGAGTCCCTCTGACAGCTCAGTCCCAGAGACAGCCTTCGGGATCATGCTCTTTTCTCCTTAAAAATGTGTGTACCCCAACTCCCTCGCAACTAAAGAGCCCTTATAAAAGTATTGATAAATTGCATGCTGCAGTTGTTGCATGTGGATAAATTGAACTTATTATTTTACCCATAGATTCTCAAAGTATTCCTAGATCATAAGGCGAAGACTCAGTTGATATTTATTAGGGCTTTTATGCCTATATTGCATTGCTATTTCAGGTGTGCTGGCATGCTCTGCTTGAATGTAACTTATCCCCTTATGACTAATCTATGATGAAGACATTGTTGTATTTGCAAGGAGAGAAGCAGCTCCATAGTGAAAAAAGCTTTGCCAAGTGAGGCAGGAGGGAAAACAATACCTCAATACTTGTCTGTCATTCCCCTGCCCTCCTACAATGCAAGTAATTCAATGAATATCTATTTGTTTCATTCCTATTAAAACTTTCCATCTTAAAGGGCTAAGTTCTTTCCCCTACTGAGATTTCTATTTTATGGAAAGTTTGATGTCAAGGTCTAACTCTGTTTCTGCATCAGGATCAACCTCATACCAAAAGCCACTTACTTAAAGCTGCCAAATAACTTCAGGTGCAACTGACTGAAGATCTCCCTAATGATGTTTTTCCCCACAGAATACCACTATAAGCTCTAAAAATTTTGCTGAATAAATAGAGAAGTAAACTATACATAAATAAAAGATACATCAAGTCTAAGCTCTATAATAAAGGACATAATAAAAGTCAAGGTAAGAGGTAAGAAAAACAGATGGTCAAAAGCAAGGAAGCAGTGGAGCTTCAACTCAGAAGTTAAGTTGATGTAGAAATATAAGCAGGATTAGCATCAGGCTTAATCATTATTAATGCAATACTTAGTCTTCATTTTCCATCCCTGTCCAGACTTGTATTTGGTAAAATACTCTTGAGTAATAAGTGCTGTTATCCTTGATTTGTTGAGAGATTAAGCTTTTAAGCATTTTTTTACAAAAGCTGCAATGGCTGAGGTTAGAAACTTTAAGCTCTTCACTATGGAATTGTTCCCATTTTGCAGATGTTCTTGGAAATTTGCAATCCTTCCTGTCAGTAGCTTCTTTAATAGGAGGTGGACAACTGTTGAGGTAGGTGAAGACACCACAATGGTGACACAGATCTGAACATGTACTGAGCCTGTGAAAGCCTTGTCTTCTGCTCTCCAGCTGATTCCCAGCCTTACTTGCAGAGCCTGGCCACATCACACTGCCAGGCAGCTCACATCACCTCGTGCATCACGAGAGGACTGGATCAAACTGCTCAGGTGTACAGTCATTGCTTGCAGCAAATAGATGAACTGAGTACTGCCCTATATATCATCCACAAGTGGCACACCATGAAAGAGTCACTATCGAGGCCCCAAAATACATATCCCTTGGCAGCTCTCCTTGACCAGACAAGGCTGTTGAATGGCTTCTCTCAGCGCTTACTCTAACACTTCTTTGTGGGTGGCAGGAGCAATGTGCCAGCTCAGCAGCTCCTTCTTGTCCCAACTTTTAGGACACCTCTAACCATTATGGAGCTGTGGCTGGATTACCCAAGCCTATCTCATACTTCCACTTTCACAGCCCACAACTCACATTGTGAAAATCTTTAAATGCCAAGCAACGTTAAAAACCCTTCCCCTTCTAATAGGGGATGAAATACAGAGTGGGATTCTCTTATATATATATATGTGTATATATATATATACACAGTTGCTTTTTTGAATACTGCTTAGCAGTCAGAAATGAAATTACTACCTTGGCTTCCACATCAAGGCCATATGTAGCTCTTCCCTCACAGTCAGATGCTTGTGTAGCAGTAGTTGCATCAGCAGTTACTGCCCAGTTTTGTGTTCCCCTGGGCTACCTAAGTAAATATATTTTGTGGCCTTAAAACATATTTGATGTCTTTTTAGTGCTGCATATGAATGTCAGTCCTTGAATTCAAAATGTACATTTGAAGTTGGATTTTACAAGGAGTCAGGTTTTCTTTTGGTACCTGGAAACTACTTTGGGAAAATAACTATTGCCACTAAAAGGACGTTGCCATAAAGGGACTCTTATTCAGATTGGAAGCAGGGTAGTGATAGAACCTTGGGCTATAAGTTATTATGGGAGTTGCTAGTGATTTGATGAATTTTCCTTACATAGGAACATTCATATTAGAAAAAATCATAAAAGGAGTTTTTATATTCACACAATAAGGATGTTTATGTTATGCTTTACAATCTTGGGTTTTTTTAAAAAATGTTATTTTAGATTAAATTACTTCACCTTTCTTCATCTGGTTCTTTTGTCAACATCTTTACTGTTGCACCCCACAATCACTCTTTCTGCTGCATGTGATCTTTTGGACTTGCACTCAGATTCGTATGCCTCGCATCCTATCATCTGTGTCTTCCCTGTCTTTTAAAATTGAAAGCCAGTTGCCACCATTAGTTGTTTTTCTCAAGAGCTCCCTGCTAAAATTTTTGAATACCAGCTTGCATGATCTTCTCCCTCTTGGTCCTCATATTTGGAGGAGCTCTTTCACCTGCAATGAAGCAATGCTGAGTCAGCCTCCTGAGGCAACCCTTCTTTATAGGAAGGCCCACAAAACCACTGTGAGCTGTAAATTATGATCATGGCTCCTCTGCCAGGAGTATTTACTCATAAAGTGTTGGTTTTCTCTGTATCTGGCTGGTTTCCATCTGCTTCACTTCTCTGAGTAGAGCCCATATGTAGAGTCCTTAACACAGCGGGATTTCAGCTCATGACTAGAGGAGATACATGGCTGTGTGCTGCACTACTACAAATGGCAAATGACACGTTATCTAGACATCTTGGCAAGCAAAACTGAAAATTTCTCAGGCTAGTATCTGTCTTTTGTTCAGCACTTAAAATCACTTGCTTTTGAAAGATGAGAAGAACCTCTAAGTAAATAATTTGCCTATCAGTGATATTGATGCAGCAGTTTAAATGGTGGCTATCTGTATTAAATTACTTGATAGAGTGAGGTTTCTGCTCTGACTACTTGCTTTCTGCCTCCTGCATCCCATTCCTACTTTCTGAGCACCTCCTGTGTAAAGTTGCAGTGAGAGGGAGAGCCCAGAATAGCTGTTACCCTCTTTCACAGAGCTC
The DNA here is from genome assembly GCA_013397915.1 of Daphoenositta chrysoptera. Classification (NCBI taxonomy): domain Eukaryota; kingdom Metazoa; phylum Chordata; class Aves; order Passeriformes; genus Daphoenositta; species Daphoenositta chrysoptera. The sequence goes on along the minus strand of VZRO01001341.1, from coordinate 1,338,584 downwards.
CTGAAAGTTTTCTTTCTCCAAGTTAGAACTTTACTTTGATAACTGCACTGGCTTTTTTTTTTTGCTTTGAGGTGGGGATATTTTAAAATGTTATATTTTTTCTGTCTTTTCTGCATTGGAAAAAATTGTTTGAATCCAAACTGGAGTTATCTGTTGTGTGTATGGGATAGTGTGTATGGGACAGGAACAAAAGGGGAAGGAAACAAGGGGTGTAAATCCAGTTCTTTGCTTCTGACCTGAAGGGGAGTGGGGAAGTTCTGCTGGAGTGTCTCTCCTTCCTAAGTGCCCACTAGCCCTCATCAAGCTCACAGTTCAGCTGTGATAGTTCACTCTAGCAGCTTCTCTCATTGGCAGATGCAGATCACTGCTCTTGAGATGACTGGCAACATCTGCAGCTGCCAATGGCAGTGGTTCCACAGGCAGCTTGTTAGATTTTGCACACCTGCTCCATCAGCAAAATCACAATTGGTCCCATTGCTTTCCCACAGATATTCTGAACTCACATTTCTGTGTTTTTCTACTGGGGTGTGGCAAGCTATCCTACTTCAAGCACAGTGTTTCTATCATTTTTCTTAATATTTCTTTATATAACACCACATCTAGAGATCAGCCCAGTCCTTCAAGGTGCTGCTAAGCACACCCACACTGCTATTTACATTCCCTGAGGAAGGACAAAAGTTCAATTGTTTTCTGAGTAAGTCCCAAGCTCAACACTGGCTGATGTACCAAGCTGTCAAAGCCTGTGGTGCTAAGATTTGAGGTGAATAAGGCCTGTTTTTGTCTTTGTCTTGCAAATTTGTTCAAGAGCAATGATTTATGGCAGTTCAGCTGGAACGTGAACCCAATTGGCAGTGAAATTGAGGTACAGGTAGGTTGATTGAAGAAAATCAGATCTTCTTCCTGTCAACGTAACTAGATTGGCTTAGATTGTGGGCAATTGCCCTAGATCGTTTTGGCCCAGGAAATGGCTTTGTTTTGGCATTTGTTTGTGAGCTTTCTGTCTGAACAATAAAAATGTGCTCTCAAGGATTGGGATGATAACACTATTTTTGAGCAAGGGAGGTAGAATGAGATTTTATAAATACTCACACTTGTTTTTTCTTCTCCCCTGCTGCTACAATCCCTGATCAGCATTGCCTGGGAGGTAGCCGACCAGCCAGAGGTGAAACTGGGTCACTTTGAGATTCAGCTTCCCGTGGCAGGATGCCACGTTTTGCAAGCTTGGAATTCATTGCGTGGAGGGAAGTCCACGCCTTTTTCAGGACGTTTGCAGCAGAGGGCCATTGCTATGCTAATTTAGACAAGAAATTTTGCTGCAACAAAGAGGGTTTTCATATCACTTGGTCCCAGAACAGCCACACGTTCTGTTCCCAGAGTGTTGGATGGTGACTGTACCTACGCAGTGTTACCAACGTGCTTGGCATCCTTCAATATGGACAAAGCGTTGAAGAGTGGTACTTTCTGGATTTTGTGCTTCTTAGGTTGAAAAGAGCCTGGGCTGCTCTCCATGGCTGGGGAAGACACAAAATACGGCCAGTCCACCTGGAGTTTGTATTTGCAGAGTTTTGGAGTATGCTTTATTCATTTGTGCACAAATGGCAGAATGCCCATGTTCCACTGAAAAGCTTTGGAAATCACTTATGTTGTTGTCCCTCCAGACTCCAGTCAAGGTAGATCTAGTTTAGGGAAATATTTTGTCAACTTCCCATAGTAGATAAGCAATTGCTTTCTGTTGTTTGCTTTCTTCAGAAATTAAGTTCTCAAGGCAATCTAAGTGAAGAGAACTTGATCCTGGTCAGCTCTCCTGGAGCTGATAAAGCTCCTCTGCATGTGGCAGTGCAGCATTGGGGGGGCGGGGGGGCGGGAAACCTTGAGAAGAGGGGCTGGCAGAACAAGCCTTCTGCCCATTGATTCAAAGTTTGGAACTGCTTTCCCAACCTGATAATGCGAAGCCACCACACAGCACAAATTTCACACTGCAGACATTTTTTCACAGCATTTCCACTGCAGTTTAAGGCCTGCAGGTCAGGGAGGCCCACAGCATTTTGTACAGCCTACTCCTGCCAGGATCAAGTGTGTCTTTCTGCTGTGAACTGGGCCTTCCCATCTTTACATCAGGGCACTGCTGTAAGGGGCTGTGGCAGTGCTACAGCATGGGAGCAGTGGGCTGCACCTCTCCTTTATTCCTCTAAAGAAGAATGCTGCCTTTCCCAGAGCTCTTTGCAGGCTGTCCAAACACAGGATGGGTAGGATGTCCATTGCCACACAACTGAGCCCTGCACACACCACCTTTTCCTGGCTATTGCTATTGTTATCATGGCCTATGTCTGTTGATTCCATCCAGATTCATCATGTTCCTGGCACAAAAATGGCTCTGTGGAAAAAAAAAGTAAGGACATAACTAGCAAGACTTAACATCAGGTTTTTAGGGACATTTTTGGACAAAAGTTGCAAATAAGATGAATGGAGAATGTAATATTTATTTGAACTAAATGATTTTTCTTTTTGTCTGTTTTCTATACCTGCCACCTGCATTCTTCTGGCATGTCCTAACTGCTGAAACTGGGGCTCCAGATATTTCATAGGGCTTACAGATGGATCCCTAAGTTTTATATGACTCTACCTACCCCCTCTGACATTTCTTTCTTGTTAAAATTTTAGTACAAATGGGAATATTCCAGATGGCTTTAGCTGGAGCCAAGTGCCTTCAGTACTTCAGAGCTACATAGACAGCCCACTAACTAATTGTCCCTTCTCAGTCTGCTCATGTTAAATTCCTTGGATTTCTTTCAGGGCTACAAAAATATTCTTCTGTGATACACAATATCAGTAAGTTATACTTTGTTCAGTGACACCCATATCTCCAGTTTCTTTTAAAAACTACAAATAGCACATTTAATTATAACATGAATAGCAGACCCAGCAAGACATATGCTTTGCCCAAACTTGTCTGTCACTTTCTTCCTCTTCCCCTCTGAAATCCTGTGGTTCTTGTGTGGCATAGTCTGCTTTGTGCTTTTATAAGAATTATAGATAGTGCTCATGTAAACCAAGGTATATTTCCAAGATTCCCATTCTGGCTTCTCATAGTGAATAATGATGTAATCTGAATGTGATTAATTATTGGAAAAGCAAATCTCAAGATATGAATTTAGAATTATTTACATTGAGGCCTGCCTAAGATTTTTTGAGCATAATTTTCTTTAATTTTGCTATTAGTTGTAGCAACACTTCCTATCCCTTTTCCATAGAATGTCCTTTTCCATAGAATTCTTCAGTATAAACAAAATGGAATGTCACTCAACAGTCTTCAAAAGTCTAAAACTAACAACTTCCTAGCAAAAGAGAAGCTAATTCCTAAGCAAGGGAAGCACCTGAATGCTTCACAAATCCTTTTTTCCACACTGCTACCTAACGAGTACAGAGTGGCTTGCCTCATTAGACTTCAAAGCATGACAGAGAATATAGGAGATAAAAATATCAGCAAGACAAGGTTTTCTAATGGCATGTTTTTCATGTTTAAAAAGTGACTTTGTGCTCTACAGAAGATTTAATCAGGAGAAAGGTTCATGCAAATAGAAAACATCATTCAATTTGTCTGTTATAAGAAAAGACCTCTGTCTAGCCTGGTCTGTGCTGTCCAACAGAGCAACACAGAAAGGAGAGCAAATTCTTCTAGTTCTTAGGCCTGACAGTACAGAAATCCTTGCTGAAATGTCAGAAAATACAGAAATCAAAGCCTCCTACAATCTTTAAGGTCAAGTTGACGTGCCTTATTTAGCCTACATGGAAAGAAAACTATATCTGCATCATTTGAATGCACGCTATTAAACATAAAACAGTCATCAGCTGCTGTGTTTAAAGGTGCTACTAGCATTTTGATAATTAGATGTATTATTCCACAAAGCTGATCATGCCGTTTGATATTCCCAGAGAAAAATACTTAGATGGACATGAAAAGTTATACACTGGCTGGTAAAACAGAATGAGTGTGGGATGAAGCCAAAGGTGAGAAAAAACAAAGCTGATGAAAACGAGTCAGGAAAATCATGTCCACTAGTTCGTGCTGACTTCCAGGTGACTATAATCTATGATCCTTAAGTCTTCCTATCCCCAGTGAACAGATTTCTATACTAGTTACCCCTATCCTTACTAGAGCTAGTTTTCTAAGTAACAACTTACTCCTGCTAGCTGTTATTCTGTTCCCTTGCTGTGCATCTCAAGTGGCAGATCACTCTGTGGTGAATTTCCAGTCCTGGTGGTGACCTTCCTCAGCATCAATACAATTCCACTTGAGAGAGTTTCTGCTTTGAATTTGCTTTCTTAAGTTCATGTTATTGTCCTGATACAGTAATATACAATCACTACCAAAGAGCAGTGTTAAAAATGGTATTAAGCTGGCAAAGTCCACTTTTTAAAAGTTAAGAAATATTGAGAAATTTAGAAGCACAATGGCACCATGTTACAGCTTACACCACATTACAAATGTATGGCAGTAGTGGAACTTAAAAGCTGTCTCACATGAGTCTCAACCTAAGAAGATCTAAATTCCCATGAAAATTTTGGTAAAGGCTTGCAAAGCTGTCAGGCATTCAAATTCTCCTACTGACCTCTGGTTTTGGACTGTTAAACCTTTCCTCAAACCTGTTGTCACAGCACCTTTTATCATAATGGGGACTTTTATTATAAGTGGAAGAAAGTTTGTTAAATGAATAAAGGAAATCTACTGTATTAATTGAAGTGAGAGCATCTACCAGCACAACTCTGTAAAGCTTTATATAAAAGCCTTGCAAGTGAACTAGAAGTCAGACTGAACTGAGCCTCAGGCAAATGGGAGCAGAGGGAAAAACAACTCTTGACCTGATTTTCTCTCCCTCTTGAGTTACCTTACAGCCATGCAGAAGCCAGGTAGACTGTGAATGTCTGCAGACCAGATGGGAAAGGAGTACTTATTTTGAACCAGCTCTCAAAGCCTGACAACACTCTTTGCCAGAAATTTTGCTTTTCTTATACAGGAACCAGGTGTGGTTTATGATACAGTGATAAAATCTTTGATTAGACAAAATGTGACGAAAGTTCTGCACATGCTAGAATAGAGCTAAATATCTCTGCCTGTGACACAACCTAGTTTGCTGCCTAGGAGATAGGGAAAAGAGGAAAGACTGTTACAGAAGGCAGCAGATGTTTTTCCTATCTATGTATCTTTTAGATGGCCTCATTACAGTAGTATCTTGGTATATTGTTCTTCTTCCTGAGGACTCTCAGGATGTAAGGAAGTGATATTTTACCCATTTTTAAGGAAAATTTAGGTGCAGGGTATAAACAACATCTGTGGCATTGTAGAGGGCTGACCCCAGCTGCTCGATTTCTATTAATTTAGCTATGGACTTTCCCTCTGTTCTGTTTTTGATTCTTGTATATGCAGCTCCATCCATAATTTTAGGCATCTGCAGGCAAATTGTCTCCTTTCTCCTTTTCAAACTAAATTTACCTAAAATACAAGATTCTTTTGTAAAAAACAAAGAGCAGAAAATAGAAGAGTCAAGTATTTAAAATCTTATTTTGACTTCTTTGGGCTCTTTGTGGAAATCTAATTACATAAATGCAAATTCTTCTTCTCCAGACCTAGTATTATTCAAGCAATAATGATAGATTGTGATTGTTATACTGGACTGTGCTGTATTTCTATTCCCACCTAACCAAATTTTATAACTCGTCCTCCAATTTTTCCACTAAGCACGAACTATTAAATTCTTTGTGGACTCTCCTGTGCTTTCATCACTATAGTGCTCCACCATCAATTAAGAAGATCAATCCAGACTCCCAGGTTTGACTGCCTGATCATGAGTAACTTGTGGTTGATATCTTAAAAGCTTCAACTCCTTCCTCCTACTTCCTTGTGATACATTTGTGGTCTCGAGCAAGCAAGCAGTTATGAAGAATATGATCCATGATTGTGAGTGATTTTAATCTATGTTGTATAAAGAACATTTGACTTATTCCAAAAGATGTGGTATTGGAACAAGGGATCTGGGCAGTGTGTTGCTGTTTGAATCCCATACTACAGTCCTGAAACCTCCTAGGTTGGTTTCCCTCCAACCTTTCAGTGCCCAAATGTCTTAGGGAGTTTATCACACTAGAGGCTGAGGATCACTGAGGGTTTTACTTCCATACATGCCTCAGCTGTGACGAAGAGCAGATTGTTACCTGGCTTAGTCCTGGGCTGGCTTTAAATTGGGAAATGGGTTTGTGGCAATTAACTAATTTCTCTCAGTAATTTGTAATTGGCAGATCCTCCTTGTCAACAGCATGTGTGAGGTGTTGACTCAAAACCATGTAAACTGTCTGAGAAATTGGAGCCCAGAATTCCTTGTCAGTCCAAGTGGTACGAACTTAAATGCTGCGGTTTTTCAGACCTACTGTATACAGAACAGTGCACTTGGTGTCCCTCAGACACTGGATGAGTTAAGAAAGTCTTTGAGGTTACAGATTAACCATTTTCAAACTCTCGTGTCATCTGAGCAGTCACCTTCATTGTGAGCTGCTGTTTCTTGCTCCCTGGAGCATATCAGCAAATGAGGTCAGATGGTCAGCAAGTCTCCAAATACTTATGTGTTCCCCCATTCCCAAAAGACTGTGGGCATGAAACTGACAAAAAGCAGGAGCAGAAAGATAATCAGCCTGAAACCCTGACTGTGTTTTGAGAAAAATGTTTTAGCTCTGCCTTGGCCAGCTCTAATTTAATTAGAGGGAGGATGCCGCTCCTGTTGTCTTTGGATGCCTTTTATAGCTGAGGTTGGGGTGAAGGAAGGTTAAAGCTGCAGTAGTGTAAATAATGTAACGGGATTTCATCTTGACTAGGAATCTTAAAAAAATATTATTAAATGACCATCCTTATATGATAAGAATCTGTTCAAACAGTACTATTTGTTGAAAGAATTTTTGTCTATTTTTCACTGGGTGTGCTTTATGAAGTTGAAATTTCAGAAATATTTAATATGAAACACAGGAGCAACAAGGGATTGAGCTATTGTCTTTAGTATCTTCCCAGATTTTATTTGTTTATACATTATCATTAAAAAGAATGCAAAAATAAGTTCCATCCAGGAAAATGTCCAATTATAATTCTGTCCATAAATATTCAAAACATCACTTTGTGTTAAATATTTAAAGTGTCAGAAGTCCAGCCTCTGGAAGGGTTTCAACACCATTTTTATAAGTCTTACTTCATGGTAAGTGTAAGTATGTAACTAGTGGTAACTTGGACTGAGACCAAGCTACAACACCCAGAGATATTTCATTTCACATCTAGTACTCTTGGGAATGGCCGTGTGCTGCTCCAGTGCATGACCTTCCTTGACAGGATCCAAGTTTACAGGGCAGCAAATGCTGGATTTCCCTGTTCTGGTCCAGTTCTGGTTTCTGTCATTTAACTACAAGTCAAAGTTAAGAGAGAGATTGTGTGTTAAGATGGCAAATGCTTGATAGCATGCTTCTCCCTTAGCTAAATTAATATTGAGCAGCATAAAACTCATTTGAATGAGTCAGCCAATGAGTCAGCAGAGTAGTTACTGATGAAAGTGCAAGCCTACAACTGATAGACATGATTTAGAATTGAAAATCCACAATCTGTTTTCTTCATGAAACTTCAGACATGTCAGGAAAACAACTTCAACTGATTGCCCAGACAAAAAAGAAACCTTCTCTTTTATCACATAAACACTCCTCTGAGTGAACTAAACCAGGAAAGTATATCCACAGAGAGCTCATCTACTACGAGAAGTTTACACATGCTTCATTTCACTGTATTTTTTCTATGGGATGAAAATATCTATGCTTGAGTGAAATGATCACACTGACACCAGCTAACACAATTCATAATGCTTGGCTTCTGAACAATATGAAATCCCAATAGGAACTGAAAGCAATAAGATAATTACTGTGTAATCAATACATTTTCTTTTTTATTTCTTTTTTGGAAAGGGAAGACTAAAAGTCTATTTGAGAACTATCACCATTTGTCTTTAAAATCTGCCATTAGCAATGTTCAGTTAGGTAGTGCCAAATGCATCTTATTAAAGTCTAATTTTATACATTGACAATACCAGGGTAGAGCCGCTAAATATTGAAAAATATAATGATTTAAGATCAGCATTTTAGAAGATATTTTTAAACAGAGGAGCTCCTGTTCTAGGCTTTGTCTTATGCTGTTTGGACTTCTGGAGTTTAAAACTGCAACTTAACACATAAAGAAAAAATTTTCAAACAAATATAGAGTTCAGAAGTCCTTTTCTGTGTTGAGACAAAATATTCCATAATTGATCATTTTCTAAATGAAAAACCTCAAACGTAAAAATATTTTAGCTAGGGAATGTCTCTGAGCAGGTAAATATCAAGGAGACAAATGATCTCTATTTCTGTTTTTCTTTTCCTGAGAAAAGATTTTTTTTATACCAAAATTTTGACAATTTTTTTTGCGATATTTGTCAAATAAATATACTCCTCAATGAGTACAGATATCACCAAACAGTTGAAAGAACATCAGCTCTCTTGAATAGCCAAGGAAGCTTGTATTACTGCCCAGCTCTTTTATGAAGAGATTTTTTTACTTGGACTGTGAATGTCTTGATTATTCTGCTGTAATGTCAGGTGTCTGGCATCAGCAATGCCCTGCTCTGTCATTTTTGGTAATGCTCTTTTTCAGTTGTTTCATAAGTAGCAGATCACTCACACACATCACTGGTGCTGCTGGAGATTACAAGGGGGAAGTGGATGCACATATGGAACTGTTGGGGAAGTTGTACTGGACCGGTTGAGTAGCATTAAAAGGTGTTAATTTTCACCCTCTCTGGAGAAAGTGGGAGAAGTGTCCCCAATGGAACTGGTTATGAGCTTAAAATGCAGCTGGGTTCAGGAGCTGAGTGGTACATTTGCCTAGATCTCTGTGATAATTTATTTGGGAACCGTTCTTATGGTGAGGGTGACTGAGTACTCAAGCAGATTGCTCAGGGAAGTTGTAGAGTCTTCATCCTTGGAAATAACTCAAAACTTGACTGGACAACACTCTGAGCAACCTGCAGTAGCTGGCTCTACTCTGACCATAGTGGGCAGACTAGACACTCCAAAGAAGTCCTGACCAATCTCAGCTGCTCTGTGTTTCTGTGAAGTACTAATAGTCCTGGGTAGCAGCTATTCCTCCACTAGCTCCAAGAGCATCCAGTGGTTCCTCCACTCAGCAGGGTAGTAGTCTCATTTAAGGCCCTGCTGTCTTCTATACACTGTATGAAAAAGAATGTCCCAAGAGACATATTAAAGTTATATGTTAGGTTTCAATCCCTGCTAAAGTTTCATGATCTTAATTTTAACAGAAATTTAATTTACAGGTTTTTTGTGGAGTTCTCAGGGTATCATTATCAGGACTTAGTCATGAGACAGTGTTCAAATACAAAAACAAAAGGACTGCCTATGCCTCAAAAAATGCAGCTCAAGCATAAAACAGAGAGATGAATGAGAAATGCAGGATAACACAGGTATATATAGTTACCAGCATTAGGAACCTAACCATTATTCAAATTTTTGTTGGCATTTTGGGAATTTAGGAAACATTTCCTGAGCATGGAGGAGAGAGACCAATGTGGAAGACAGCACAGTAGTTCCTGTCTGATAATGTAAAAAATGAGTGTTAATGGCCAGGAGATGATCGAATAATTTAATTGCACAGGAGTGAGTGATTGGATGAGTATGAGAAGAAGGTCAGTTCAAGAATAAGGCAAATACCCAGGGCAAAGAAGCAAACATTGTTGTATATGAAATTAATAGGACATTAATATGAAATATAGGTTCATATCAAAGAGACAGGGGTCCATAATTGTAGAGGGAAATGGCTGAGAAGGTATGATAATGTTGACAAGTGAAAGATTGAGACAGCTGTGAAAAGAAGGAGGGAAGAGATGCAGAAAATAAGTTTCTTCCTAAGTTTAAAATTGATGTGGTAGTCATACTTCCAGAAGCATCCTTCCAGCATCTGGAGATCACTGTTCCAGCTTGCCAGATCTGAGGGAATAAACACATTCCTGTGGGCTGTGCAGAGCTCCTGTGTCAGGAAAGGAAGAGATAGCTGAGCCAGGAGCTGGTCCCTGCAGGCACATGTCATGTGGTTTTGGATCTTTGTCTTTTCAAGCCAAAATAAGGCAAATATTTTACTTGCTAAGTGTCATAGTAGTTAGCTTATGTCCTCATTTATATTGCTAAGCATTGGCTACAACATATACCGCACCCATGCCACTTAGCCAGCACATGGATGAGATATCATGAATATGGGAAGGATACTTGAGATGAATGTCAGCATTATCTTGAAGAAAGGCATTGGTTTATTCATTTTAATAGGCAGGTTGTTAAGAAAGAACAAAGGAAGTCAACTATACATATATGTAAAATATGCTCCATGTCAAAGATCGTTGTTGGCCGTATTTGTATTAATATTATGGTGCTACCTAAAATAATAGCGTTCCTGAGATACTAGTGCTGATGGTAGGATGAATAGGGACACTGTATGAGCTGATCTGTATGGCTGCCCTTCCCTGAACTTATCACAGAAGTTGTTGCCTGTGTCCTATCCTCATTTTACAGCTGAACTGTTTGCATTTGCCTGAGGGCACACAGGGATTAGGGTAGCTGGGAGAGGCACAACTCCTCTCTGCTTCCCTCATCCAGAGCTTTGATGCGGAGTCCATGCACTGCTTCAGTCACAACAGCAGATCCCAAAACCCAGCTTTAGAGACATTTGAACTGTTATCCTATTAATCACAGGCCCATCTCCTCATTGTATTAGTTTTTTCCAGTAGCACATGCAGAACTTGTTGGCCCCTCCACAGGGTGGTGAGCCTTATTCAGTTTTGCAGCAATTAGATCTCACTACCATCCTTGTTGTAGCAGGACATTGTGTGATCCAGTGCTCCCCAGGCAGCACATGTGGTGTCAGTGCTGTGGGTTTACGTTTTTCAGCATCCGTGATGAATATCCATAAAAGCACAGACGCTGGGTGAGGCTGTTACAGCCACTGCTGGGGGCTGAGGGTCAGCAGAAGGGCACTGGGAAATGCCTGCAGAAATCCCTGGTTGCTATGGAAACATGAAGCCCCTCACCTCAGGAAAGCTAATTCATGGTGTCCTCACTCGTCCAGCTGCAAACACCTGGAAGGGGCAGAGGTGTGCCTCAGGTGCACGAGGTACCTGTGCCTGTCACTCGTGTGCACGTGCCAGCCAGGAACTTGTGATCTGGCACCCCGTCCCCGAGGGGCCCTTCTTGAGCAGCCCCCGCTGCAGGGATGTCAGGGTCACAGTGCTGTGCCCCCATTGTCCTGGGTGGGGACACGGCGACGTGGGGACACCTCCACTGCCCCTGTCTACAAGTGCACCTGGCTGCAGCACCCGCTTTTGATGGGGCAGGGCTGCACGGAGCCATGGTTTCCACCTGCCCTTGGGCTCCAGAGCGTGCTGTCCCAGGCTTAGCAGAGACTGCAGTGCTGCTCCTTTTCCACCTCGGAAACTCCGCTGTTCCGTTCCCCTGCTGGAATGTTAGCTATTGGTGTCTCGAGGAATCTTGCTGCTTTGATTAAAAAAAAAAAAATAGGTGTTTAAAACTTTTCTATACAACTTTTAAAAATTCACCAAAACTAAATGAAAGCAAAACTAACAAGAACTAATTAAAACAGTTGAAAATTGCTAGACCTAGAACAACAGTGGAGAAGATGGATTGGTTTGCTGAAACCAGAGTCAGCACCATGCTCTCCAGGCCTGTGAAGTCTAATGAGATTTTTTTTCAACTCTAATACTTAGAGATAAAGATGAACAAACAATGGAATATGCAGCTTTCTCTTAGTTTAGGTTTTATTAGAACGTCTCCCATTCTTGTTTTATCTATTTCCTGCTTTTTTATGTTTTAAAGGTCCTCCAAAAATACCTTCATCTCTGTGCAGGCATTAGTGTTCTTTTATGAACAGTCCTACACATCTTTACAACATCCTTTAAAGATGTCAGTTTAGGAACTCTTTATCTTAAAAGACTAAGGTGTTGCTGTTGAAAAAGTCTTAGTGGAGAAATAAAACCTGAATATTTTAGATTCTTACTAGGGTCTGGATTGCAATAGATTTCTACTCAACTGGACATTAATTCTCCATGATAATGCTTTTGATCCTTTTAACACCCTGTATGCTAGCAAACTCATGCCCATGAGTACTACCTTTGACTTACACAGAGGTATGTGCACAGGAATGTGTTTGAAGTTCCAGAAAATAATTTTCTATGGTGTCATTTGGCTTATCGTCATCAATTATGAAACACTTTAAAGGCCATCTCAAGAATGGGGATGAAATGTACCATAAACTACTTCAGGTGCTAGGTTCCTATCTCCACACTCACTTTTGCTCCCCCAGTCCCTCATCCAATTAGTTCACTATTTTTAATTTCATATGGTTTATACTCCTTTGGCTTTAAACCACATCCCATTTTCTCTCATGGCATAGGGAAAGGAAAAGAGAAAGGTAGTATTTATGAGTTAATCCACAAAGTGAACTCTAGAAACAATCCCATCACTGCTTGAGAGTACAGCACAGAAGGGTACAGAGCAAGACAGCAAAGTAGAAAAGCAAAGAATGGAACAGAATACCAAACCTCAGGAGGGACAGAAGGGTGTTATCTCTCCAGTATACAGTGAACTGCATCCCACAGTGAGGAGACATTTATGCCAGAATCAGAGATGACCTGCCTAATTCACTTTCCAGTAAACTCTCATAGAAAGCTAGGAGATATTAAACTCCTACAGTTTTTACAGAAACCTGATCAGTGGATAGTGAAGAATGGTCCCCATTGTTGTCTGGTTTAAGGTAAGGCTGCTGGGTGAGCTGAACACTTACCTCCACCTTTGGCCTCATGGCAGGCAGTCAAAGCATGTTCTTTCAAGCCAGTCCCTCTTCATTCTGCCCCTTTCCCTTTTAGAAGTTATGTGACTTGCAAAGAAAACAGAAAATATAAAAGGGAATATGAGAATAAATGTAAGAAGGTAGTATATGTGAGAGAAACTGGAGATACAAGGGGATGGAGCTGGGACAAAGGACAGAGACAAGGACAGAGGCAAGGAGAGAGACAAGGAGTGCAGTGGGGTTCTACAGAGAAACCATAACTCTGAGTCAGCTTCTAAACTTCTACTTACTACTTGGTGTATAGTATGGTGGGGGGGTGGTGAAAAATGTTAACTTTGTGTATCTAATGGCTACAAAACCAGTTGGAACTTCCAAAAAGATACTGCTTTTGGAGGATTGATAGTAAGACCAAAGGTGTTTTCAATAACAGGAATCTTAAGCATAGGTTTAGCTGGCTTAGATTTGTCTCATTTTTAACATTCACTGCAGTGCTAGAGGTCTGCACTCTTAGGAGCTCATGACTGAAAACACAGATGTTGAGCTAAGATACAATGAGAAAATCAGAGAAACCTAATTAAATGGATTTCTTTTTTGTTTGGTTGTTTTTCCAAGTATTTAAAATCAAGGTTCTTTTGTTGGTTGGTTTTGTACAGCTCTGTTCAACAAAATTTATCTTACCTTTTTCAATACAGTCAGGTCTGGAAGAACTGTTTAAGAGTAACTGGATGACACACAAAGTAACTATTTACTGCCAAGTTGGAAATTTCAAAAATAAAATGCCTGTACTGAATTCTGCTCTCTTACAGCTATTTTCTGGTATTTAGTTACTTATGGCAAAAAAAAAGAAACTGCAGTTTTATGGCATCTGTGAATTTGGTTGCTGAGCATATCTGAAAGTCAGAGCATGTATTTAGTACTTATAGATATTCAAAAGTGTTCAGCTCGAAGAGTCCATGTTTAAAAATATTGGCAAATATACACATGATCACTTAGGGATTGAAAGAATGCATTTAATCTCTGAACAAAACCCAGTGGTGCCAAAAAGTTTTCTATATAATCAAAATTCAGTTTGTTCTTGGAAATCTGTCTTGAAGAAGAGGATGAGACACAGTTCACACTAGTATCTCAGGCTTAAATAACCATTCTGATTGGAAGATCTTATGTTAATTTACTTCCAAAGTCTTTGACTTACAGGACTTTTCAACTGATGATGTGCTTATAACCAAGCAAGTGGGTAAAGAACATGGATGTGTTGGTTTGGGGGAGTTTGAAGCATTACATTTCCCATGTATCTGTCTGTGACAAAGGCAATGAACCATGCTTACAGCTCTCAAACTAACTCATTCTGTGAGGAGAAAAAGCAAGCAAATGAGAGCTCTATCAAGTACATTGGTACTGACAGCACCAAAACAGTTTGGAAGGTTTGTCCACTGCCAGAGGACTGGCCTAAACCTCTTCTAAAGTTTAGTTATAGAAAGATTGTTTCCACAGTCAGCCCCGATCAGAAAGATATTTTTGGTTACATGCTTCTTTCAGGTTTCCTCTATGCATCAGAAAAGTAGGCAGAGAACAAATTTATTCAAGAATAAATACAATAGAGACTTCATACTCCTCTTTCCCTCTCTCCATTTTAAATGCCCTTTATGACCTTTTGTTTCAGACCATTAACACTGAAAGATTTTAAATATGACACAGCCTAATCACTGAGAAGGTTAAGTCAGCTTCATTCTATGCTTTTTCTAATCATAATGTTAATATGGGCTTTTTTTTCTTTCAGGCTTTAGTGTGAGTAAAGCTGAAATTATCGGATAAAGTTCAGATTTTCCATACTTTCGTTTTAAGGAATTGATTTACTTAATAGCAGTTATTAGGTTTTTTTGAAAATATGAATATGCTAGACAATGACAGTGTAATAGATGTAATGACATGCAAGATAATAATGTAATTAGTGGTGTGATCTGCTCTGTCTCTTTCCCTCTTAAAAATGTTAAGCAAATCTTTTTTAATCAGGATATCTCAGCCTTTTGAAAATCACATCAAATCTAGTATTCTGGTACCTAAGCACAAGTTAAAGAGCTCAACTTTCTTTTTTGCTTTTTTCATTATGGCTTTTACTGATATTACTCAAATACCAGCCTCTTTCTCTTGGAGTGACTCTTCAAAATGCCCAGTTATCAATATGCATTTCTGAAGTCAGCATGAAGTAGCAAACAGTACAAAGCCATACCATGTAGTCCCAAGGAGAGAAACCTGTTCTTTACTCATAAAAGAAAGTTACAGAAAGAAAACCTCTAAACCAGTTCTCTGTAACTGAATGTATGAAGAAGAAGGAAAGGAAAGGAAAGGAAAGGAAAGGAAAGGAAAGGAAAGGAAAGGAAAGGAAAGGAAAGGAAAGGAAAGGAAAGGAAAGGAAAGGAAAGGAAAGGAAAGGAAAGGAAAGGAAAGGAAAGGAAAGGAAAGGAAAGGAAAGGAAAGGAAAGGAAAGGAAAGGAAAGGAAAGGAAAGGAAAGGAAAGGAAAGGAAAGGAAAGGAAAGGAAAGGAAAGGAAAGGAAAGGAAAGGAAAGGAAAGGAAAGGAAAGGAAAGGAAAGGAAAGGAAAGGAAAGGAAAGGAAAGGAAAGGAAAGGAAAGGAAAGGAAAGGAAAGGAAAGGAAAGGAAAGGAAAGGAAAGGAAAGGAAAGGAAAGGAAAGGAAAGGAAAGGAAAGGAAAGGAAAGGAAAGGAAAGGAAAGGAAAGGAAAGGAAAGGAAAGGAAAGGAAAGGAAAGGAAAGGAAAGGAAAGGAAAGGAAAGGAAAGGAAAGGAAAGGAAAGGAAAGGAAAGGAAAGGAAAGGAAAGGAAAGGAAAGGAAAGGAAAGGAAAGGAAAGGAAAGGAAAGGAAAGGAAAGGAAAGGAAAGGAAAGGAAAGGAAAGGAAAGGAAAGGAAAGGAAAGGAAAGGAAAACAGCTAACCAGCTCACATTAATTGTCCTTTTTTGGAGGTGTGAACTTGCAGAGCAAAAATGGATAACTATTGCAAATAACTGTTGTGAAGTATTGAATACAAATTACAGTAAAGTAGGTGTGGAAATATTTACAAATTATAAAGGCTGGAAGTCAGATTTAGGATCTCAAAAAATATTAGTCCAAATAAGATATTTGTTGTTCATTGTCAGGTAATTTTGCCAGTGGGAATGGAAAATATGTTATTTTTTAAATGATGACTTAGAAATTTCCGCAGCTCCAAAACACCCAACTTAATGAATATTATAGGCCTTTCTTGAAAGACATATATCTTATAACAAAGAAAAACATTTTTTAGTTACTGCTTCTTAGAATTGCAATTTAGCTTGTTTTCTAATTAATGTCTACAATTAAACCAGAATATGTCCATTCTGTAACGTCTTTATTTCTAAGGGAAAAGATACTACTTACTTAGGCATTCAGACTAACAATTAACTTTATTTAGCAATGTGCCAGGTTACTGTGTACTGTCTGTTGAAAAACCTAGATCAGCAGAATTTGATAAAGTACTGGTTATTAAATAAGCAGCGACAAAATATAATCCCAAATGTGACAATATTTTAAAAATACAGAGCAACAGGATTTATGTGAACAGTTTAATATAAACATATCCTCAAGATAAATACTAAATGAAATGTGCAGATCAAATTTGGTATGCAGAAAATGTTTTCTTTCATTTTGAAATAACAAGATATGGTGTAAAGAACCTCTGCTTTCCCTTCCAGCTAATCTTTGGCTCTAATCTCATTGGTTTGGTGAGTTACATAAAGCATATGCCCTTCTTTGAGCACTTGAGTAGTTTCTGTTTCAGAGGGACTATTCTCCCAAGGGGGTTAAGCAGAAACGAAGTTTCTTACTTATTCGGTTCCTCTGGGCTTGCTGCCCTGCTCATTGGAGTCACTGAAAATCTAAGCCCATGTCTTTTCCTTTTTTTTTTTTTCCCTAGGAACTTGAAACAAGATTTAGGTAGCTTTTTGGCCCACAAATTCAAAATTGTAGTCTAAG
Source organism: Daphoenositta chrysoptera (assembly GCA_013397915.1). NCBI lineage: Eukaryota > Metazoa > Chordata > Aves > Passeriformes > Daphoenositta > Daphoenositta chrysoptera. The sequence continues at coordinate 1,321,661 of VZRO01001341.1, read as the reverse complement.
AAATGCAAGTGTAACAGCAGTTCCTTCTGGGGAGTAGCTAACCTCCATGATTTTTCCCATTCCTGCCCCAAGATTTTCAGGTGTGGGTATGTCCAGCTCAGGTGATGCCTATGTGGGTAGTTCCCACACAAACACTAGCTGAGTGCAAAACCAGGCTAGTGGTAGTCTGTACCTTAGTCTCCCAGAGGGTCTGGTGCTGTGGGAATGCTCACGACCCCCGGAAAAAAGACAAAAACATTCTTTTATTTTTGAAAGGTGGATGTAGTAATCTCCTTTTATCTGAGAGGGTATAGCTGGGAAATAGTAGGTCTCCTAGCAACCTGAGAGCAAACAAATCCACACGCTTGGCCCTGACAGGAACTTCAGTCTCTGGGCTCTACCAGGAGATGTATGTAGCTGCTGGTACAAGGGGAACAGGTTATGTTGGAGAATACTTCTAACCTGAACTTTATATTGAATTTTTCTCACCTGATTTGTTAGAGACCCACAGACAGTGCCTGTGTTACCCCTGCAGATGGGCAGGAGCTCCTGCTTCACACAGGGTCTTGCTGGGGTCTCACAGAGCCGCGCTGTGCTCTCAGGCACTGGATTTCACACCCAGCTGCCAAGATCCTGGAAGTGCAGAACAAAAGTGAGAACACAACCAAGCTTTCTGTTCACAGGGTATTTATTTATTTAGCTAGTTAGTTATTCCTACAATTATCTGGAATAATTGAGGTGGGGTTTTTTTTGGAGAGGGTATGACAGAGGTATGCTTTATAGTAATAAATCATTATAGCCAAAACTAACCCCTTCAAGGAAAGGATTATTTCTTCTTTCAAATACTGCTCCTCCACCTTCCACGCCCCTCAGCCAAAAATAATTTTGGAAGCAGTATCCTAAATGACCATACATGCAGCACAAGCAATTTCAAATCTCAGCTGGCATCAGACCAGGAAGCTGGGAGATGTGCAAAGCAGATTTGTAGTCTTGGTGCTTTGTGTGTGTTAATGCCTTCATGTGGGTTCTGGTGACACTTCAATTTGGTTTGCTCTCCACCTGGCTGACTGCAGGGGAGTGGGTGAAGGTTGCTGGTACCTGCAAGGGGAGCAGGCCCAGGTCCTGCCCAGAGCCCACAGCCCCAGAGGGTGACTGCTGAAAAGCCAAGAGGAAAAAGAGGCAAAAGAGCTCCTCCAGAAGAGGAGCTGGAGAAGCACCACGATGAGCAGGACATCTCTGCTCTGGGGCTGCACAAAGAGCAGGCAGCTGGCACACGAACACCATCCGTGGAGGTGAGAGGGAAGTCCTCCTGGAAAACCAAAAGGAACAGGCACAGTATGAATCCAAGAAGAAAGCTTTAGAGTTGGATAAAAGCATTCCAGAAAATGATAGTACAATGAGTGCAAAAGGGTTTTGTTTATAAATCCTTTTGCTTTGGTTCTATCTTGCCCAGTGACTTGGAGTGCTTCTCTATTTATTTATTTAGTGATGGACTTGGCAGCGTTACATTAATGGTTGAACTTGACGATCTTAAAGGAATATTCCAATCTAAATGATCCTACTACTCTAATTATTTATATCTTAATAAGACCTGCTTTTTTTATTTCAGAAGCCTTTTGAACTTTCTGGGAAGTTACTACTCTGAAAAGTAAATTGCTTTGAAAATGCTGACTAGGTCCCATCACATTCCATTATTCCAAAATTTTAAATAGTTTAATTTGGATGTTGACATTAAAACTTTGAATTTTGAACGTATTTCTGTAGGAAATATTTATATTCCTTTGGTTCTCCTTTTGATGTTTCTTTTTATAGGATTCAGAGAGAAAAATTATTCTGATATTCTTCTAATTTTAAGAGACTGGAATTATATACAGGCTTGATATACCTCAGATTTCTGGGTTCTTTGGTATTTTGAAAATGCTAAAAGTTCATAGGGCTACAGAAGAGGGAAGCTACTGAAGGTGGAAGGTGATTGTGGTTAGATTGCTGGTGGAAGGTGTCAATCCAGATATCCCAGTAATAATGACTGGCACCAGTTCTAAGGAGAGAAAGAAAGATTCCTGCTGTGTCTTTCAGGTAACTTTGGGCAACTAAGGAACGTGAAAGTTAGGCTTGATTGTTAATTTAAGAAAGATTGACATATTTCCTAATAATTCTTGCTAAGCAACTTGTTTTCTTGACTGTTTCCAAGAGAGTAATTAAACAACATCTCTGTGCACTTGGTTACAGCCAACCCAGAGACTGGGTGGCATTTAGTCTTAGCTGCTGTTGTTATTACAGCATCACTATAAAACCTGTGAGAGCTGGTCCTGGATGGGGGGCCCATCAGCCAGATGCTGTACAGAAAGAGAACAAAGAGATGGTCCCTGATACCAAGCACATCAATACCTGGAGAAACTACTAGAAAGCTTTGAAAGATCTGGAGTGAATAGGCTGTGGCAGAGAGCATCATGCTGTGCCTGTAGCTAACACGGCTGCTGCTGTTTTGTTACTCAGCTGTGGGAGACAGAGTAAAAGGGCAAGGATGCAATTTTCTGTATTCTGGGACTGAAATAAAGATCAGTGCTGATCAGCTACTGAGCATCAAACCAAGGTCAGTGCGTAACGAGAAACATAATGCAGACCTTGAAATGAATATACGTGTTATTTACTTACCATAAACAGAACAAGAGGCTGTCAAAGATAAGGGAAGAATTAATGAACTATTTTGGGCTGAATGAACATCTCTGCTTCAGCCACAGCATCTTAGTTTTAAAAAACAGCATTACAAGCAGAGAGAAACACCTTTGCTGGGACCTGCTTTATAAAGTAATATCCAGCTAGATACTAGAGACTTCCCAAGGAGAGGCAGCCTGGTAGTGACCTTTGTTTATCTCTGTTTCCTACATCTGTCTTATTATCTTTCTAACTCGGTTTAATGTTTCATGTCCCACCTTGGAAAGCTTGGGAGAGGCTACTGCAGTTGATTACCCTATCTCTAAATTAGCAGGCTGTTGCAATCCATTGTTATAAGCTGCAGCACATCCAGTCCTATTGTCAGGAAGAATTGGGACTCCTAAAAGCTTGATTATTTTTCCTAAGTTACCACGGAGGAACATTTTTCCCACCAGGATAAAGCAATATTTTCTCTGATCCTTTAATATCAGATCCTTTGTGAGCATAATAAGCATTTTTAAAGATGTAAGTAGAAGCCTCTGTTGACTCTGGAGAAATGAAACGTATGTTCTGCCAGAATTACCAAGAACCAAATTTAAGAAAGTATTTAGATGTTAAGTGTAGTTGTGATTCTTAGGTGGGATCTGCTTTTTTGGGTGAAAAGTCATCTCTTTCAAACTCCTAATCTTCTTCTTACATTTCTGCGTTGCTCTTTGCACAGCCAAGTACAATAACCTAATGAATTCTACAGAATTCTTTCTCATCCTAGCAAGAACACAATAAAAATATTTGCAGAGAAGAGGTGAAATACAGTAATGATGACTAACCCAGGCAGATATGACCAAACTTACTTCTGGTTTCCGGACAATCAAATATAGAATTACATCAAGATAATTCAGGTGCATACTTCTGCCAAGAATTTCCTTTGATGGAATGTTACTTAAGAAAAGCAAATTTACAACAGATGCCAGTCAGAGCTAAAGAGAAGAGGATTATGTAGTGGAGAAAGCTTAAGCACATAAGTTGGTGGCACATAACAACTGCATATTAAAACATTTTTGCAATTTTGTTGTATTAAAACCATCTGTAATCACAACAATTTGCTGCCCCGGGGACTTCTGGTAAGATTCTGTCAGAGCTGCTGAGAAGTGTGAGGAGCCCAAAGCATTTTGACCCTGGGCCTGAAACAGCTCTTGGACACCCTGTTCTCTCTAACTTTTATTTGGAGTGGCAGGCAATGTACTGACAGAATAAGTCCCAGTTGTTCCACCAAGCATGGTTTTTGGTCTTCAAAACCAAAACAAAGCCAGTGCTGGCCTCAGGTCCAGAGCACACATAAAAGGTACAAGAGAGGAACAGGTTTAGAAAGCAGGATGCAGAGGGCTGCTGAAATAACCCAGCAGTCATGAAGAGTGAGGATCAGTGCAAAACTTTAGAAGAAAATAACGCTATATCCTTGAGTAGAGGTTCAAACTGGAAGATCTAGCAGGATTTCTCTGATCCCTAGCTCTCTTCTCAGCATTTGCATCCTCTCAGCAGAGCTAGGTTTATGCATGCACTGGTCCCCACTCTTCTCACATCTTTGTGCTGGGGCAAATGCAGGATCTCTGGGTGGTGCCAAGTCCCTGTCCTTGTCGAGGATGGACCCACTGTGCAATGCAACAGAAATCTCTAAATTACTGGTCAAAATATTTAAGGGATTTAATCCTTGATACAAGCTCTCTTCAGATCCAAGTGTACACCACTGCATAGATTGTTCTTGAGACTCATGAGACTTAGCTTTATTAAGCAATAGGGGTGTAAAAACTCTGCTAGCCACATACAGTGACTGCAAGAAACAGGGCCAGACATATACCTGCAGTTACATTGGGCTTTCATTGTCTATATTGTCTTTCATCGTCACCTATAGTGACTCATTCTGCCAACCTGCTCTGTTAGTTTGCTCTATAATTCCATACAAAGTGAAACCATTTCTTACTAGAAATACACTCTGACAGCTCTAGTAGTAGATCTGCAACTGGCTATAGTATCTTACTTTGTCACGTGGTCTTCCTTTGCTTATCAACTTCCCTTTTTGGGGTATATTAAAACAGGCTTAAGAGTGCATCACATTAGATTATGATTACAAATACCTTTTATAGTCATCTCATAGTCACAAATAGAGAACATGAAGTAGACCAGACAGACTTTGGAGTCTCTTTCCTTGAAGATACTCAAAAGCCATCTGGACATTGTCCTGGGGAACCTGCTATAGGTAACCCTGCTTGAGCAAGGGATTGGACCAGATGGCATCCAGAGGTCCCTTCCAGCCTCAACCATTCTTTGATTCTGTCGTAAAATTCAGTTTTCATTTAGGCTTTATGTTTAGAAATCCCTTGATATCCTTTCTTGACACCTATTAGGTAATAGTAACAGTGATGCAGAAAATAGTTGATTTTCAGCAGGGAGAGTGATTTAGACTCTACAGGCACATTAATTTCAATTTTCTGTGTTTAGTTCCTGTTTTAGCTAGTAAATGAGTACAATGTTTTCAGCATGGTTTTCAGTAAAGAACTGAATAAATTTATTTTAGAAAATCTTTTCCAAATGCATTTATTTACATAAGGATGTATTCTGTTCTATTCCATTCCATTCTATTCTATTCTATTCTATTCTATTCTATTCTATTCTATTCTATTCTATTCTATTCTATTCTATTCTGTTCTATTCTATTCATCAGATTCCTTTTTTTTTACATAATGACCATTCTAAAGCATTCCATAGTGTTTCTCAATTGACTTAAATGTGCTAGTCCTGCCTAGACTTTATGCATCAGATATTTATGGTTTTGTTGTGTATGGTGGTTTTGGTTTTAAAATGTGAGTTACTGTTTTTGTTAATCCGATCTCCCAGTGCTAGACATGGAATTTTAGAAGAATAATGTAAATTGGGCTAAACTTATCTTGTTCTAAATACTGCCTCCAAACAGAAAAGGAAATGGCACATTCCCTTTTTTTTGTTTACCACAACTTAAAATTTTTAAAAGGGTTTCATTTTCATACTTGTGTGTGTACAAATATTGTTGTGTGTGTATCATATTAATATATATCAATATGTATTCATATGATGCTTATAGGTACATATATGATACAATCATTAAATAAATTAGTCATTTCATGTCAAGAATTTAGAATTAATTTATCTGTGTGTACTAGGACAGCTGATTACAGATCGGGTTAAATCTGTGAAACCTGATGTATGTGATGTCATGTTAATGGCATGTCTTTATTTTGATCCCTTGTTCCTAAATAGAGGGACATGAACTTAGGACACATTTTTGATTATCTTCTGCTTTTTAGTCTTGTCTGTTTTCTATGCAAATCTAATGGCATATGGGAGGATATAAGGACATTTGAGGGTTTCAACAGAGAATAAAATGCAAACTTTCACTTCTTCAGGGATCTTCTTGAAAGAGTCCTATGAGATAAGGAGGAAAGAGAAGTTCAAGAAGGCTGGTTGATATTCAAGGCTAACCACCTCCAAGCTCAAGAGCAGTCTATACCAAAGCAGAAAGACAAACACGAGGAGACCTGCATGGACAAACAAGGAGTTTCTGGCAAAACTCAAACACAAAGGGAAGCCTACAGAAGTGGAAGCATGGAGAGGTAGCTCAGAAGAAATATAGAAACACTGTCTGAACATGTAGGGATGGGATTAAGAGTGCCAAAGCCCATCTGGAGTGCAATCTGGTGCGGGATATCCAAGGCAAAAGAAGGGCTTCTTTTAAGTACATAGGTGAAAAAAGAGTAGGGAAAATACATAGGAAATCTGTTGAAAGGGGCAATTGTCCTGGTGACATGGGACATGGAAAAGACTAAGGTATTGAAATCCTTCTTTCCTTTAGTCTTTACTAGCAGGACCAGCCTTCAGAAATGCCAGGCTCTGAAGGCCAGGGTGAGAAGTTGGGACTCACAAAAATGAAGGGTTGGCCCACAAGATCACAGAATCATTGAATGTTTTTTTCCTTAGTTGTGCAAGTAATTTGCCAGATTTCTCAGCCATATTTGCAATTATCTAGTAATGTAATGTCAAAGATGTACATTTAAATCTGATTATTTTCATGATGAAATCATATAAAAAAGATCAGCTTTGCCAGCTAATTTAATTATTCTTCTGTGTGTGGTCTTTTTTTGTTGTTGGTTTTTTTTGGGTTTTTTTTGTTTTTTTTTTTTTCTTGCAGCTTCTTTTTTGTGCTTTTTGGTTTTTAGGTTTTTTGCATGCACTGGTTTACTTATGTTTGTGGAAAACTCCTATTTGGCCTCTCTTCAGCTTATATTATTATTCTAAACTTAGGTGTGCAGAAAACAGCACAGGATTTTTCGTCTTTAAGTAAATCTGTGAGACATTTGCAGTGAAACTGTACATCATCCTTTAGCTGACATATGAAAAAGTAATTGGTTTTATATAAATTATAGAACGTGGTGATGTTCTGTATTACTGGAATATTGTTTTTCAGTAGTGCCTGTCATATGCCTGCAATAATTTAGAACAATGCCTTCAGGCTTTAAGTTTGACCTGTACCTTGAGTCTTGTATATTTTAGTTTGGGATTTGGGTCTGTGCGGAGAGTAAATGTCTGCCTGGACAGGGAGACTGAGGCACAGGCTGCTGCAGGGGAACCAGACCATACTCAGTCTTGGCCCTGAAACAGAGAAGGGTTATCCCTCCTTCTGTCTACTTAGCCTTGAGCTGGAGTCCGTTATCCAAACCAGATACTAAAAAAGGGCAGTATGCATCCTGGTACTCACCTTTCCCCCCTTTCAGTGAATAGTTTTGTTTTTGCAACCCAGAAAACATGCCATTTATTCATTCTTCTCTTTTGCTGCATGCTAAGTATTGAGATTCGGCTAAGGATAGTTCTCTTAGTTTACAAGACATTTTAATGAGTATTTTTGTTTGTTTGCAGGCTGTTTCCCCTATTCTCTGCACACATGCTGCTATCAAACAGGCAGACGTCAATACTGTGTTTTGTCATCTGAAGTGCAAGATCAGTAGGAGAGCAGTATGAGACTTTCCTATGCTCAATGCAGGCTAGGGAAAGGAGTTGTCTTCAAGCAGCCAAGTGAATGTAAATTGAACAAGTAAGATTTTCTAAGAGAGCTTCATTTATTAACTGGCCAGAGGGTGTCTCTGAAAAGGATAAGTTTACTGTTATTTTCCTACTTTGCTGATTTTACTGAAAAAAAAAAAAAAAGGAAAGAAATGTCTAACAGTCTGGAATTTTCAGAGCCTAACAGTTGCAGCATATGGTGTCTTTCTGCAGCACCAGCGCAGGGCACTAGGAGTGACCAGGATCCATTTCTGCACTTGCTCTTCCAGACTTAACCCTACAACCAGCAAAAAGAAGAAGAATAGCATAGAAAAAGCACATATGCCTCCCTTCTTTTTTGAGAAAATGACAGACATTAAATAGATGCGTCCTGCATTGTGTTTATTACTTAGTTTAGGCTTTTGATGAAGAAGCAGTAAGAAATTTGGCACTGATTTATTTTGGTATCTCAGGTGCTGAATCCAGACAGAATGAGTATTCCTGAATGGCAGTTAGACAAGGACTTGCAAATCTTTACTACAAAGCCCAATGGAAGGAAAAGAACGTCTTATGTGAGTATAGGAAATTCTTTTAGGTGGGGAGGTCAAAAGAGCTTAATCCTTTAAACAAAAAAATGTCAAGAAATGTTCTGTGGAAGACTTTGGTTCACTCTCTCCTTCCTGCAAGTGTAGGTTTTGTTAACAGATACATCTATTTTGGTTTTTCCTCAGAGAGTTATGAAGAAGAGCTCAGAAAAAGCCCACTGTATCCACCTGCTTGGGAGGGATTACAAGCATAATTAATAGTGTCTAAGTGATCATAGCTTTTAAGAAGAGGAAGAGTAGCACTTCCTGTCTATGATTTAGGAGTGTTGTGTAAATCATTGAAAATACAGACATATTAGCAGTAGGTGGCCTGAATTCTAGGTCTTGCTTAGCTTTTGTGGAGTCAAATCCGTCCTTACCACCTTTCAAAATTCACAGATTGATATTTGGGTGCAACACTTTATTTTAATAGCAGCTTAGGCAAAAATAAGTCTATGTGAATCCTACCCAAAAAGTCAAAAGTTAATTTAGAATATGAGATTTTTGATTTTAAGTCATTTAGAAACTCTACAAAAGTTTATGCCAAGCCCAGTGGCTTACAACATTAATGCTACTGAGCTCTGTGTCAGAAATACTTTTGACTTCTCAGTTTTGTAATAAGAAATTTGCGGTCTTGCTGCTGAAAACTTTCTCTAGTGTATGGTGAATTGAAATCAGTCAAAATTTATGTGTCTTTCATGTCTTCTTACTATCTGAATTTTTGTTTATCAAAACATATTCTAATATATTTTGATATTATTATCATCTCCATGGGGAAAATTACAGTAATTGTCAGCCTTGAATATTTTTGAATGAGAATAACAGCTTTTGGAGCACTTAACAAACAGTGGGCTTATAGGATAGAAGTTCTTGATCACGAAAGTAATTGTGTCTGACCATTTAACTATAAAGATGAGAAGATCTTAGACTCTTTAACTGCCAAAGAGTCTCAGTGCTAACACTGAAACCTTAAGATTTCTTTGAGGGTTCCTGCTTTGCCCCTGGTGACATGTGTTTCACTTATAATAAATAATAAATAATCACTTTTTTCACTTATAATAAATAAATAATAATCTCCAGACACCTTTGCTGTCAGAGCCTAAAACTGCAAGTGAGAATAGCTTTTGTTTTGTACACAGTGCTGTGTTTTATAGAGATTTTCTTTGCAGGAGGACAGAAAGGGAAGGCTACAGGAACTGTGAGTTCTGGGTGTGCTCTGGACCCTAACTGATGCTGAAGTCCTTACCAGAGCACATAGCTTTTGAAGTAGGATTGTGAGGGACAGAAGTTTCTGGTTTCTTTTTTCTTTGGAGCAGTGCTCCCAGATTGACAGGTGAACTTGGTATAGGAAGGGCCTAGAAACTTTCGTTGTTGTTTTAAATTCAGAAGTCTTTGTGCAGTAGAACGTTAACCTCAAGACTGAAGAAAATTGCATCACAAGGATGAGATGTCTGTGGTTCTTTGAAAGCACAGATGACAACATAAGAAGAAAATAACTGACAAGGCTCATAGAACAGGAAAAATATATATACTTGATCCTAATATGATGTATCATTTAAAAAGACTAGTAGCAAAAATGGTATAAATGCTAAAAATGCTAAATGTTACTGAGACGTGACATTAAGGTCTTTCATCGCATGAATGTCATCTCTAATGATAGTCTCAGTATCCTCAGAGAGAGGAGAGTGCAGAATATATGACTTTTTTCCCTCAGATCTACTCAAATGGTATTCTAGTTAACAATTCTCTAGAAAAATAAATAGGAAGTATTATGGGAGAAGAAAGAAAATACACAGAAATTATCTTTTATCTTTTCTTTTCCTCTGTCTTTTCATTCTTTGCTCCTTTACTTCTGTCCTTTCTTTAGAGACAAAGAAACAAAGTCACTCAGTTGTAAATATACATGAGTGGAGAATATTTTAATTTCTTTGGTAGACAAGATGTACAGATAAAGAAAACCCATTTGCAGGGTGCACTGAAGACACCATACAGTGATTATGAGACAGGGGTTGCAGGGGTAGTCCTTTGGCCTCTGTCAGCACTAGGGTCCCTGACACAAGAGAAGAGGGCCCACAACTCACAGACGAAGCAAGAAAAGGCCAATTCAGTTCCCACAGCTGAAGTAAGAAGGTAGGTGGACCCATTCCACTAACCTGCCAAAGAGGTAGCGTTCTTATGGTCAGTAGAGCATAGAAAGCTAGAGGCAGGAGAAACACCAAACCAACACTATGGTTGCCTGTTCACGAGTGAAAATCGTAAGCAAGAAAAGCATTTGTAAAGTAAAGCAGAAGGTGTCTAGTTACAAGAACCGTTGAGAGGCAGACAAATAACAGGATATGGCTGGTGGAATAAATAGACAAGGAGTCTACAGACATTTCCATGAGTCACCACTGGCCTACACACGGTAACCAAAATGGCACAGAGAAATTATTCAAGGGGATGCAAGAGAAGTGAATGCAGAAGAAATAAAAAAGAGGATGAAAGCATTGCAAGGCTGAGGAGACAGGGAAATTGATGAGATGGAATGATGTCATGGAGAGGTACCTTTCTTGGCCAGACATGTGGAAAATTGAGGTACATAGATTATAGTTCTGTTTATGATCAGCTGCCAGCAAATGCTTGTTTACAGCACTGAGGTTTAATATGACAGCTGTACCTTAATATGACAGGAAACTTTATTTCACAGTAAGTCTGATTGGTCTGGCAAGGGATCATGTCTGGTAGCTATGGAGGTCTGAACAGACTATTTAAATCTAGTAAAAATTTGAAAACAACTGAAGTAGAAAAAGGAGAATATATCTTTCTTTTTCAAATTTATGGTACTGAAAAAGAAAGATTATTTTTTCTGAGAATCATTGCTAGAGGCTGGTGGAAGCAAAAAAATCAAATGCAGAACTTGGAAATCAAAGCATATTTTAAAATGTAGGATTTTTTTTTATCCTTACCAGGAGTACAAAACTGGAATGAATCTGAGCCTGCTGTTACCATGTAAGTGCCTGAAATGAAATAAACAGTTTTCTGACTTAATGGCCTCTCCCATGGCAATGGGAGACGATCTTGCACATTAAAGACTGAAAGGAATGAATAGATCAGAGGGAAGCACAGTAGATCCTGACACAGCCTAAAGTACAGCATGTATCTGAACTGAGATGTGAAGGATACATGCAGAAGAAACATTCCCTTTATTTCCAGGGTTTATCAGTAATATGAGATAGAAATACATTTCAAGTCAGACAAGGGCAAAAAGAACCCTTGATACTTTTAGAAACACCGGGTTTATTGTGTCTGGATCATTAAAGGTGCATTACTTAATGGTCGTCTAAAAGTTTTGTTAGCTCGTCTTCAGTTACATTTATGATTTTATTATTCTATGGTTTTCTATTCTGTAGCTTAAATGCAGCCTTGGATAGTTACCAGGATAAACTTTGAAACTAACAGGAGCTGTGCCTGTTTATTCCAGGGTTGAAAGGCACTCTGTAGCTCTGGCTCTAAGCTGAATAACTTTTGCAAACCTGCAGCAAAGCTCTACATTAATTACTGTTTGTTTGTTTGTTTTTCTTTGTTTCAGTTCTGAAGTAAAACAAGGAGTGAGAAATAAAAATATCATTGAAACCAACCAGGTTCTAAGTTCTTACTTTGGCAAGAACAAAAACTGATGTTCTGACACAGAATGTTCCAATTTGGCACAAACAAAACCATTAAGATATTGAAAGAAAAGCCAAAGAAATAAAGCATTAGCTTCATAAAATATGATGTGGTAAATTCATGCTTTAGCTCCATAGGTTCAGGGATCAGATTTCTTACCCATGTTAGGACTGGCTGAATTCTTTTGTCTCCTACATGCTCAATATCCTTCCAGAGCACCCCAATCTCCAGCCTCCTAGCACAGTTCTAGTTTGAGCTTTGTCTCTAATCCCTGTTGATATTCTTGCACTCCATTAGAAAAAAAAATAAACATATTCTTTATATCACAGTGTGAATGAAGGCAAATTGTGTGGTTAGTTTACACCAAGAAAGTAAGAGCGCAGGCTCCAATTCCCTCAAGCAGAAAATGGAATTTATTTTGCATCTCTAGTATCTTGAACACTCCTGAAAAGTCCTGAAAAGTTTTGATTCTTGAGCTCTTGTGTGACTGGGAAACATTATTAAAACCTTTCAATACAGCTGCACTGAATTTGTTATTTAAATTCAGGCAAACTGAAATCCTACTTTCACCAATTAATATTCGCTAGAAAAAAAAAATCTACCGAGCTAGTGTTGAGAGGGAGTAAATTCTACCCAGATGATCTTTGCAAATCTCTCCAAGCTCAATTTCAGTCAGAACACCCTGGTCTTGACATCTTCTTCATCCCCCATGTCTCTTTCACAATAAAAATAGGAAAGGGGAGATGATGGCTCTCTTCTTCCCTAAGCAAAAAATCATCTGGAGTAATTTATTTTTTCTGATCTTTTTAGCCCTTTCACTGTTTGCGAAGCTAGAGGGTGCTACCTTGCCATGGGGCCAAGGGGAGGATTGTGATAAGATATCCCTTATTTTAAGACCACTGGACTATCCTAAATATATATAGATTTATAAAACAAAATGCTGAAGCCATAATTGACTTGGTTCTAATTTCCTCCACAGTTAGCACAGTTTGTTGCATGTTCAAATTTAGAGGTAGAGCCTGGAAAGAAAGTAATCCATTTTGGTAGTGCTATATGACGTCTTTGAAAACCCTGGTGGAAAGGGCCATTCCCCAGAAATCCATAGCTGCAGGGATCACTATGAACATTTATTTTATATTGCCAGGCAGGATTTGAAAAGAGCACTTAGAAATCGGAGTGATCAATTTATTTCAGATGGCCTTTGTTGGGTTAAGATTTTTCACTGAAAGAAGTTTAGGTAGAGGAGGAATTACCTTTACAATCCTCCTGTGCAAAATGAATAATAAGATTAAAAAGTCAAGCAGTCTAATGGGAAAAAAAAGCAAATTCACAGAGTTAAAGGATAATCCATGTGAGAAGAAACTCTAGGAGGTTGCTAATCCAACCTCTTGTTCAAAGCAGGGGCAGCTAGGAGGTCACACCAGGTTACTCATGGTTTTATCCAGGTGGGTCCTGAAAATGTGCAGTCCCTCAGAAACCTTCTCCATTGCTGCGCCATCCTCATATTCTCAAAGTTTCTATTTCCATGCACCTTGAACACTGTCCTGTTGCAATTTAGGTTCTTTTTCTCTCATCCTGCCTGTCTCTATCTTCTTGATGACCTTTTCATAGGTCCTAGAAGGCTGTTTGTACGACCCCCTTAATATTTTTCTTATTTAACTGTAGAAAACTTAATTAAAGTTTCCTTCTCAACTTTATTTTAGTTTCCTCTTGTATATGCATATGGCATGTCCTATCATAGAGTGTCTAATTACCTGAACAAATGCCACTTCTTTCTTAAGGTTTCATCCTCATTTACCCAAAAGGATGGATGGCATCTTACTTAAAGAATAGGAACTTATTAAATTTTTATCCTGGATTGTTCAGCATGCGCCCTCAATTTTTTTTTATAGCACACTCTTAAAATTAGCCTCCTAAGGAGGTTTTTTCTCATTATCTTTAATTCTGGTAGTATTGATTGTAAGACTTGTTTGAGAATTGGAATTTGCATTACATGAAATTGCATAGAATAGTCCTGTATTTTTAATGTGTGACTTGGAAAACAAACAAAAAAATGTTCTTGCAAAACATTTTCAAATTAGAAATTGACCTGTTTACGTTGAGCAGCTCAGACTGAACGAAGCAATAATACTTAGGTTACATGATTTGTTTTCACAATTTCATAACTACAAATACCAGGTGCTTTGAAAGTTTATTATGCTTATTTTATAACTAGGAAATCAAAGAACAGAATAAGAAATTTTTAGGACAACTGTATATTTTGTATTTCTACACTTAGACACCTGAGAACATTGTTAAACAGAGAGTCCTGAGCCTTCATGCTCTTCTGAATAAAGAGGTGAACACTTGTGAACCCTAAGGAGACTATGATACTCTAGAAAGAGACTGTAAGGGACTTGAGTTTGTCTGTTAATATGTGAGGATCTTCACAGGGACAAGCATCTTTACTTAATTACATTCCCAGCTGTTTTGGAGAATGGAGTGCAGCTCATACATCTGCTGGGAAGGAGAACTGCCAAAAGTTGACACTCTGATTACAAGTCCAGTACAAAACTAAAAATAAGTGATGGTTTTCTGATTTGATTATTCTGCACCCAGACACAGTCAGTTTTGAAGGAGAACATACAGAGGCAGCCAGTATCTCTACTCAGAACAGAAATCCATATCCTCTGCAGTGTTGGTGACATGTGGCAAGGCATGGACCACAGCTCCCCAGGAACATGTATCCCTGAGAGATCAGAGACCTTAGACTAGATTTAGCTTTTAAGGGTGGTTGCAATTCTGCCCCTGAGGGCTGTAGAGTCACCAGGGGCCTCCTACGAGGGGCCCAGTTTAGATGTGCTCCTTGCTGGCAGCACATGGGTGCTGTGAAGATGTTCAAAACCCAACTGGATACAATCCCAGGCAATGGGTTGTAGCTGACAATGATTTCATGCACTCTTAAAATAGTCACCTAAGGAGTTTTTTTCTGTGCTAAAGTGTGCTAATCTATCTACTTATAAAGCAGATCTACTACTCATCTTTGCCATCTTCCACTGTTTATTCTAGTAGACATATCCATGGGCTGGGAATACGGGACTGTGTGTGATGCTTAAGGTATGGACAGACAGCAGCATTGCATTTTTTCTTTTACCTTTTCCTTTTTTTTAAAATTCTTTCCCTTTTCTAATAATGTGTAATGTTTTGTTTTATCTACTGAGCAGACATCCTCCTGGAATAATCCACATTGCTTCTATGATCCACTTCCTGAGATGTAAGAACTGATCTAGGTAGAGCCGTTCAGTAGAAAATATTTAGTTAGAGTTGTTTTTCTCTATGTTTTTACATTCATCTACATTAAAATTTATCTGTAATTTTCAATTTTGCTAGACCTGTGGCTTTCCCAGCAATACCCCAATTTTCTAAGGCAGTGCTTCATCCACTTTTTCTGGCTTTGCTGTGCTTTGGTTCTGCTACCTCACCATGATATATTTGTGGCCTGCCTGCAGCTGCCTTCTTCAGAGCAAATAATTTGTCCATGCTTTTGGTGTTAAATTAAGATGCTTCATCTGTGTCTTCATCATATGTACCTATCCTGAGTAACCATCTCATCAAAAATTTTGTCACTAACTTATTCCAGGTACTCAGTCTAGAGGTAATTTGAGCTAGTTAATTATATTTTAAAAGTCAAATTTCACTGAAAACTCATGTCTATTGAAAAGCATGCTGTAGTCAGACCTGGAATAATATATTCCACAAAAATAGATGTATATGATCACTTGTTCAAGCATGGTTACTATCTAGTATTGTAGTCTCAGAGAAGTCAGAATTACTAATAAAAAACCCTCATCATAAACAATTATATTTACCTGTAATTCCTTAATGGGCCATCTCTCCTTATATTGTAAGCACTAGCTCTTTCAGACACCTTGCTATGTATATATGTTCTTTGTGGTTTTTGTAAGTCAAATAGCTGTAATGAAAGCAACTGTTCTTTTTAGGTTAACATTAAAGTTTTTCCCTACTCTCAGGTTTTTGATTGTGTAAATCATCCATATACCAATCCTTTGAAGCATTTATTTTTTCTATAATAGCTTGGCAATCATTATCTTGGTGCTTTCAAATAAAATCTCAACAGTACTGAAAGCCTTGCCTTACAATAAAGTCTAGGAATACACTGTTCTGATTCTCCAGGACTATTTTTTGTAGGATCTTGTTCCTAACAATAGTGCCAGGAATAATAGTCCTCATTTTCACCTGAAAGCAGACCTCATTTTTAATCAGATTCACAGGACATAACATACCTCTTGACTTAGCTTCACTGCACTGTCAAAATGCTCTGAATGTGTCTGCAACCACTAATTCTTTCCCCACTTGGTGTTCAATTTGCAAATCATACATTTGTAGTTGAAAAAAACAAGCTCTATTCTTAGCGGCAGCAGAATGGTCTGCCAGGCCCCTTTTGGCACTGTCAACATGTGGTTTATGGTCAGTGTCAGCTAATAGTGGCCTCCCATAAATAAAAACATGAAACGTTTTTCGCTCATGGACTGAGACCAAAGCCACTTTCTTCATTTTCATTTATTGGAAGCTTGGTTTTACTTCATTCCTATGATGATTATTCTATTGAGGTTTTTAGGTTTTGACCGCACCATTGTAAAGGATTGTGCAATGCTTTTCTTAGAGCCATCAGTGAACAAACTTGTTTTGCATTTATCATCATAGCAACTCATGACTGAAATCTCATCAACCTCATCTTCCTTTCTTTAAAGGCCAGAATGAGTGTTTTGTCTCTATAAAGATGCCAATTTACTAAAACCTGGATCACTAAGCACAGGAAAAAAAAAATCCCTTATATTTACAATTTCTCTAAATACTCCTCTTGTTTCTAGATAAGAGAGTTTTAGTGTAAATATATAGCATCTTGGAGTTGACATCTAAATGAAGGGTCCTCTTTCCACACTGAATTACACCTGCCTGGACATTTGTTGATTCTTCTTGTTGCTGTGTGGTTCTGAATCAAAGAGCCTACTTCCCTATCTTCTTGCCTCATACTCAGGAAGTTTTGTGGGATTGCTGGGATTTTTCAAGTGGAGTACACAGAAGATATATATGATTTTGATTCCTTCTCCTTTGAAGGAGAATCTCCTTGAGATTCTTGGAACGTGTCTGACACAGCAGGTTCCCCTGCCATCTCCAGTGAATGCATCTGCTGGATGAAACCAAGGGGTTTGGCACATTTCTAACGTGGTCTTTTCCTCTACTACTATTAAATGAACGTGTTTTGCATACTCTGTAAAATGGAGTGTAAACACATCACAAAAGAAACAAACTGGGAAGAGATAATTAAAAGATACTTCTATTATAACATTCCTTTTGCTTTTTCACACACACGAGTATACAAAGTTGACACCAGAGGAGCAAATAAAAAATCTGCTGCAAAGACATGGTGAAGCGAGCTGCAGACTTGCAGCAGGAGAGTAGCCCATGGTAAGAGGAGATGGGCAGAAAAGCCAAAAAGCCAAAAGCTGGCTGGTGAGTGAGCTTGGCAGGGAGTAGAACAGGCCATTCTGGGAGAAGGGCAGTGATGCATCGATGCACATGAGGAACACTAACACAGAGCTCTGAGCTACCCTGAATAAAAGCATTGGATTATGGCAGTCTGTTCTCTCCTGTCCATAAGGTTGCTGCTGGTTTTATTACCTCAGATCAAATGTTTGCTTTTGACACCACCTTGGCTTCTGCTCCTCTGACCATATTAGAAGTACTGTGTCCCATCAGGTCTTGGGTCAACTGTCCATTTGTCATCACTGCCCTATAAGGCTTGTCTGAGCTATCAGTGTGGTGGTGTTAGCTGTTCCTCCTCTGTGTATGTATCACAGAAATGTGTGTCCAAGGTTTTGTATCACCTTTTCCACATGCTTAACATCAGCAGTGCTGTTTGGCAAAGGATACACAGCTTTTTGTGTTATTTCCTTGTGGAATTTTATTTTGAGTTCTTGCATACTTTTCTGTCCTTGGTCACTGTTTTTACATATCGTGCTGGGCTTAGATGTCCTAAAGAATGTCATTCTGGCCAGGTAGGCTCCTTTCCTTGTGGAAATCTAATGGCTTTGTTCAGAGGTTAATTTTGGGAACTCCACAACACTCTTGAGGAATTCTGTCTTGCATCTAAATCCAGATATATCATTTATTATGTGGTTTTGCCACATATCTTCCAAGCTGCAACCTTCAGCTATCGGCCTCTGTTCAACTATTTTTACTTCTTTCTGCTTCTTAGAGTATTGAAACCCGTTCCTCTGAAATTTCATCATCACATAGAGATAGAGATAAGAAACAGCAGAAGAAAGCATCAAAGTGAAATTATGCAAAATCAATTGCTACATTCTTGTTTCTGTAACACATATGAAATGAACGTGGTACTACACTGCACTGAATGTACATAACTGTACCTTTCCTGATTTTTTCAATTATTATTGCTCAGACTTTCCTAAAATTACCACTTTCAGAAAGTTCAAAATATGACTAATATCAGCCTTCAGACTCTGACATCTATGAAGAAACATGTCTAAAGAAAGGGCTAATTTTTAGTAGAAATTATTTTAGTCTATGAGCTGTTTAAGCATTGACACCAACATGCTGCCTTTTTTTACCGTCCCTTAAAATTATATTTCAATAAACTTCCTTTTCTACAACTGCAAGATAGAAAGAAAATTAAATTTTGACCTACCAAGTGGTACTGAAAGAATAGGTTCCCAGGGTGTGAACATGAAAAGAATATATTTGTTGCCTGCTTTCTCCTCCAATGCTGACCTAAATGACCCACTCCCCCACCTTAGCATCTTAGCAAAGAATATGAATCAGTTTCTACTCCTGAGGGGCAGTCATATGTTTGCCATCACTCAGCACCACAGTTTGCCTCTTCATAAAGCTACACATGCTGACTTGAAATATGACATTACAGAACAGTTGGGTTGGAAGGACCCTTTGAAGGTTATCTAGTCCAAACTCCCCAGCCAGAGGCAGGGACAACTTTCATCAGGTTGATCAAGACCCCATCCAATGTGACCTTGAACATGCCCAGTGATCGTGGAATCATAGAATGGCTTGGTTTGGAAGGGGACTTTGAAGATCATCTAGTTCCAAGCCCCTGCCATGAGCAGGGACACCTTCAATTAGACCAGGGTTCTCAGAGACCCATCCAGCCTAGCCCTGAACACCTCCAGGGGTGAGGCATCCACAGCTGCCAAGTGTGGGAAACCTGTTCCAGTCTCTCACCACTCTCATCATAAAGAATTTTCCTAATATCTTCATTTAAACTTCCTCTCTTGCAATTTGAACCCCTTCTCCCTTGTCCTGTCACTAAATGCTTGCCCCTTTTTTCCTGTAGGTTCCCTCCAGGTACTGGAAGGAAATAACGGGACATTCAAAGCTTCTTTGGGCAAGCTATATGCTTCCTTTCTTACCCTAAAGACATCCATATTTAATTTTTATTGGTGCTTTTCCTTGACATCAGTAAAACAACCCTTATTATTCAGGCTGGGAGCGTTTCTTCAGAGAAGTGCTCATGTGTCAGTCAGTTCTCTCACACTGACCCATGAAGACAGCTTTCATACAGCAGACCTGCACTGTGACCTAAATCCTCCTCTGGCTTTTGCAGAAAAGCAGTCATTGAACAACACCAAGAGCAGGAGCTACTCTAACTCTCCACAGCACCTATCAGTAGGGAAAAACCTTCCTACCACAAGTCTAACCACTAAATAAGAACTTTTCTACCTGACACGCTTTACCACTGTGAATTTCATGTTCTGCAAGCACCCTCACAGCTTCCTTGGGAGTGATGTTCAGCAACTGTAGTGCCCTCCAAGGTCTCCCAGGCCAGAGGACTCCCTGACAGGGGCAGGTCTGGGGCTGTCACTGCACTGCAGAGCTGCACTGAAGGTAGTGCCAGCAGGGATCTCTGGGCACAGATGGCTCCCAGATACCATGTCCTACGCACTGGTATGGCTGCCTGTGCTTGGTTTGCTCCGTTTAGACAGTGTTTGACTTCCTCTGCATGTCTCTCTTGGAAATTACCTGTTTCTGTTTCATACATCAGCCACTGTTCTAAGCCATAGGTATAGAGTCAGTGGCTGATTGTGACCTGCCATGGCCTCCTCTCAATGTATTATTGTTTGAACATCTGCCTGTTTAAAAAAGCCCTGCTTGCTCTAATTGCAGCTTTGGGCAGCATCTTGGCACAATGCACTCTTGAAGTTTGATTGACTATTTTGTCTATTTTCATCTTCTGTGGAATGATTTTGCTCCTTTCTGAGGATCATGGCATGGTCTTTGGAAACATCTCAAATCACTGCCATAAAAATTAATGCAAAGAGCAGAGGGTGCGACATTCTTCCCTCCCAAAATTTCTGAGTGCTCTTGTTGGCTGGATAAGCTCAATCTCCTTGTATGCACTGGAGCTGAGCCAGCTGACACCACTTGTGAATCTGGCACTTCGCATTTAGACAAAAATACTGTTTCATGCAGAATCTATTTTTTACCTCTAAGAAAGGAGTCCAGGAACTGCAATCACAAAGGGGTTTTACAAATGAGTCTATAATTTAAAGCCTCAAATCCACTGTTCAAAACTTTATCCTGGATTAGATACCGCATGTTCCTGGGAGCCAGTGTGCTGGACAGCTGATGCTGCCTTCTTAAACTCACCTCACTAGACCTCTGTATGAGGTTAGGGCTGAGCAAGCCTGCCTGGGGAATACTTGACTGATTCGGCTTCCCAAAAATTGTGTCAAGATAGCGGATGCAGACCCGTTAGTTGTCATCATCCTCACTTGTTCAGCACCTCTGTGATTACCCGTGGTATCGGACATCTGTGAGACAAATGTGACTTCCACCAGAGACCATCACACTTAACTGCACAGGGCAGGGTAGAAATATTTATATTTCCTTTGGGTCTTTTTTCACTTACCTGGAAGAAGTCAATTCACAGTAGTTCATAGAAAGAATGAGGATGAAATCCTTGTCCCCAGTGAATTAGAGCATACTAACAGAAAAGGGGATACAAGGATGCCACATGTAATGAATTTTAAGTATAAAGTAACATTACAGAAATATTTAGGCTCTCCCTCAGGTAGATAAGCATGTTGATCACTAGTCTGTAAAATAATGCCTATAATACTCATTGCCGATCTTGGATTCAGTCACAGTAGGTATTCTCTCTTAGGAACTATAAAAGTGCCCTTTTTTTTTTTTTTTTTTTGTTTAATTTTTGGTTTTGCCATTACTGGAGTTGTATATATAGATGAAGGATAGCCTTGAATAATGGGAAGCTAGAAACTAACTACAGCATGATTTTAAATCAGTGAGATATCTTGCATGAATCTATATTTAAAAACAATGTTTGACATGTATAATTTTGAGTTGGGTAGCTCACCAAGAATCCTTTTTCCCAGAATTTAAATCCATTTTTCTTTGTTTACACTGAAAATATTCTACATTCCCTAAGTACAGAAAGCTACTCTGACTATAAAGCCTTTCAGATGCAGCTTTTTCTTTTCTGTCACTTCTAGCAGTTGGAGACTCTTATTTACGACTTTAATATAAATTTTTTCCCTAATGTATTTGTCATTGAGGTCTTGTCGAAATTTTTGTTTCAAGTTGCAAAAGTCCTTTATTCCCAAAAGCATTATTCTCTATGAGAATTTTGTCTATTTTCACCCCTAAAAATGAAACTTGAGGTTTTCTTGATACTCTGTGTTGATTTTCTTCATCTTTAGAATTCTTTTCAGTGACTGTGATCCCTCTTGGGTTTTACGCATGTGCTTTATTTTAAACTTACGATGAACCCTAAGAGACTCCATCTTGTCTGAGAGGCTGATGGGATGGACAAGAAAAGATTTGTACCCCTCATTTCTGAAACTTTGGACTGGAGACAGAGAATAATACCTAAGTACAAGCTGCTAATGCAATTTGAGATAGCAGATGGCTCAGGTGACTCAAACGTCCTAGGGCATTTCAACTCTATGTCCCTTGCAATGACAATAAATGTCAATGTTCAGGTAACCGATTTCCACTGCAAGGAGGTGGGTTTAAGACACCTGGCTTTGGGTAGCTAAATGTAGGTGTTTACGTGTGAGCTAGGTGCCAAGCTTGCATTATAGCCAGCAGGGCTCCATTCAAACCAGCAGCTGGAGGCACACTATCTGGGGCTGCACGTCACTCCACATTTATTTTTTATTTTCATAAACAGTATGCAATTTACCTTATATGTCACACTGGGGTCAGAAGAAATCACTCCTCAGCCAGAGCTGTGCCAAAGGCACTGCACAGTTGTCCTCTTTTCAAACAAAGTGGATTTTCATATGCATTTGTTTGCTGGGAGCCAGGTGGGCTGTAAAATTAGCCAGAGCCACACAAAAGCCTTGCACCCGGAGCCCACCGTGCAAGGTCCCATAGCAGAGCACGACACTGGCAGGCTCCATGTCCTCCTTGGTCCTGGCCGTCATGGGTTCCTGCAGCTCAGCAGCAGAACTGCCCCTGGAAAACAGAGCTGGGGGCTCACTGGCACTTCCAGGAAGAAAGAGGTCTGGCCACATGACAGGGGAGAGGCTGGCTGGCAACACCTCCCTGCCACACTGCTGAGCAGGGGGTGACAGTGCCCTGGGTGCAGCTACAGGGTTCACACAGCACCGCTGAGAGCTGGGGACAGGGCGTGTGCCAGACACAAGAGGTGGAAATGTTATGGGGCAGGCACAGACCCACCACACACATTTTGCTCTTCAGGAGGCTAGGGATACCTAGCTAGGCCTGCCAAGGTCGGTATGCTAACAGGGCAAAACTCAACAACTATTTCAATAATTTCAAATAACACTTTTCACTGAAACTTGAATTTTGACACAATTTGAAAAATTGGTCAAGTTGGGAGAGGATCACATCTGGATTTTTTCAGTATGCATTCTATCTTAAAATGGGGAATATTTGGGGTCAGAAGCCTGTTAGCTACTTAAAGGCTCTAAAAATACCCACATGTTAGGTGTTGTAAGCCAATGCTATATCTGACTAGATACATATCAGATATGTGTTTTAAAGATATAATTATTACTAAGATGCTGAAGATCATGTCCTAACAACCCACT
This sequence comes from Daphoenositta chrysoptera, assembly GCA_013397915.1. Classification (NCBI taxonomy): domain Eukaryota; kingdom Metazoa; phylum Chordata; class Aves; order Passeriformes; genus Daphoenositta; species Daphoenositta chrysoptera. Next base: position 1,298,620 of record VZRO01001341.1, on the reverse strand, counting down.
TTCATCCCCAAAGAACTAACAAATTTATCCTATTTCCATAGCAAATGCTTTAAGAAAAGTGAACAGACTAAATAATTTTTAACAGGCTGATTTTCTCCTAGGGGAATGTTGTAAACTGCTCTTAAACATCACTGCCATCTATCAATATGCAGCCCATTACAGGAATGTCAAGTTGTCCCAAAAGTAGCAATGGGAAGATATTTTTCAATAAACATTTATGCAGCAGAACAAATTCTGAAAAGCATTTTTCTTGTCTTTTCTGTGATGTGGACTTTTTTTCTGGAAGGTTGCGGATGGTCTCCAAACATGGAATCACAACTAATAAAACTACTTGTAAAGAATCAGACTTGGATGGCTGTTTTCCTTAATGCACCAAGAGTGCAACTTACTTCATAGAGGGAAAGGGAAGGAGTTGTAGGAAAGAGGTTTCTTCACAACACGGCTAAGGTGAGAGCTGTTGGTGCTGAACAGCAGAAACCACTGGCCTTGACAGAGCTGAAGTCCCTTTCCCGTGGCTGCCCATGAAGTCTGGCAATCACCATTCACTGCCACCCCTGCAATTGGTGTTGAAGAACTCAGGAAGTTCTGACAGTGCAACCTGAAGCACAAAGACAATGATTTATCTGGCATCACTCCCAAAGATTACATTGATAAGTGACTCTGTTGTGACCTTTATTGGATTTTTTTTCTGTCAGATGGTAGTGTTTAAAAGTAGATGAAAGAAGGACACGATGACGTGGGTTTGAAGAGCAAGGCAGGAGAAAGGAGAGTTACAGTCAAAGATGAAAGAGAAATATTAAAATTCTCTTGAAAAACATACAAAGTAAATTCCCTCCCAAAATTATAAGAGAAAAATAAGACTGGTTTTAAACTCTTGTTTTAAAAAGTCGTTTGGATGGTCTACTCTTACTTGTGGGACAAATGAAGTCCCTAATTTGCTGATGTTTGGAGATAGTTGAAAATACTTTACACTGTGAGGCCAGCTTTCTGTCAGCTCATGTCTGTACTCTTGTAGGTACCAAATTGTCTTTCAGAGTAATTTCCAGAGTTACTGAAAACAATGCATCCAGGTATACAGGTATGAGGAGAAATGGCAAAGCTCAATAATAAATAGAATTTATGATTATTTATTGTACTTGATGTTCTGGGTGCACTACAAGTACTATGTATTAAGCAATAACCCAACACTTAGTTCCTCAAGAGGCTTCAGAAATTAGGATCATAACCCTATTCTTCATCCCAAGAGAGATGATTGCCTACTTCAGTTTTTTGTAGTGGCAGCAAAACTTCTAAACACAGATTTCTGTTTCTAAATGTCAGAATGAAAGTGTCAGCCAAGTTCATCTGCAATTTCACTCTATTAAAAGACCTATAGTATCACCCAAGTCAGGAAAAACACTCCAAACACTCTAAATTTAATACGTTACTCAGCCACAGTCCTGGGAGTAGAAACACACATCAGCTACTATCAAATCAATCTGTGGAGAGTTTCTTAGTGGAAAACAAGCAAGGAGTTGTGGCAGCACAGCTTTAGCTTTAGCTTTAGATACCTATTTTAACCTGCAGCAGAATATTTTGGTTAAAACACTTGAGTACACTTTGAAGACTGTGATCTCATCTTCATGGCTTCTAAAAGAACTGTCATATCATTCTCTTTTTTTAAACAGCACTTGTTTGCATTTTAAAAGGCCTCAATTAATCTCTCTTCTTTGAGTTACACTCAAACCATTTTCACCCAAAAATTATTAAAAAGACGTAGTCTTCTTAATTTAGTTATCACTCTGAAGTCTGATAACCACCTCAAACACAGAGGAGGGGAAACATCTGATACCCTTGGAGAAAATTACTAGAGGTTGCATAGTAATAACATCCAGAGGACCCACAAACAAATACCCTTAGCTAAATCTTTTTCCTTCACAGCAGACTTTGTAGGTTTATTTTGAAACCACTTGGATTATGTTATTACTTTCGGTAGAAAAGCTGTAAAAACATATTTTGTGTAAGCAAAAAGTGTAAAAAAATTCTCAGCAGTAAGTTATTTCTAAATGCCTTGAAGGTACAGTGGGGAAGAAAAAGGAAATAAAGCAAAGAGAAAAAAGTAATCTATATCATGCTGTACCCAGTAAATATCGCAAGGTTAGATTCCTCAATCTCCTGAAGTCATCATGCTACAGAGCTCTGTGTGTTGTGGGTCCTGCAATGTTTCCCCCTTCTGCTGATGCAGGCACCTTTTGGGTAGCTCACATTTTTGCTGCCATGGGAGCTGGAGGGAAACTCTGGCAAGCACTAGCTGTAATTTCTTTACAGATGGAACACATCCCCCTCAAAAAATATATTAATCTATCCCTAACTGTAATTCCCGATTTTAAGTAAAATTTTAGTTCTTCATAAGAAGTCACCAGAATATGATTTAAGTTATAAACCTTAAATATTTTAGCATGAAATGTATTCTTATATCTTAGCACCAGAACATTGTACTCTTTTGCCACCCTGGGTGAAATCTCACCTCTTGAAACAGATTGCTATTTTGCTGTTCAGTTCAGGAGAAAGAAGAATTCCTATATTGAGCACATCTTTGTTCTAGAAGTATTGAAATAGTCCATGAAGTAAGGGCTTTATCAACATTAATGAAGACAACCACTGTCTTCAGTCATTAATAACTGAAGCCATACTGTCATGATATAAAAAACTGAAAATTGTCCTTGCAGAAGTAAGCTCTAACAAATAGATGTTCAAAATCCAGAGGAAACAGTAAAATGCATTGTGTGATTAAACAGACTGACATCTGATATTTTCTGAGTATCCATTAAAATAAAGGGTTTAAAGAAAAATTGCAGACTGGGGCAATGCATTCCAGATGTTTTTTTGGTCGAAAAGGAAAATACGAATTGAGTACACAATTTTTTTCCATAAGAGATGAAAATGCAGGAGTCCTGTCCGTGCAGCAAGGACAGGACAGTTCCTAAAACATTCACATAGGCTTCTATCTGGTAGAAGAAGCTATATCCAGCTGGGGGTGGCTTATCAATAGGAAAGAAATGAATAAAAGAGTTGACTGGGAATTTGAGGATATGAGGGTGTCCTCTTCTGCTTGTTTTTCCAGTTGGAAGTCTCTGCATCCCGATTTAGAGCTAGCCGGGCTTCTGGAACCAATTCAAGAGAAGCATGAAAATCTTTGAGGAAAAGTCAGCTCTAACCTGGCTGCTATTTCTGGAGAAGACAGTGCCTTTGTGTGCTACCAAGTCATCAGCTTGACGTTCACAGGGGCTGCCTGTAGCCCTCTCTACCTGTTCCAAACAAAAGATTTGCAATGCAGAATAGGGAGCAAAAGAAATTGGAACAACAAACACAGAAATGTGATGTGTTGGAGACCCTGTGCTTCAAGCAAGCAATTAAAAACCCAAATTGAACTCCTGCCTAGGAAGAAAATTCACAATTTGCACAGTCAGTTTTCTTCACTGTCATGAGGTTTCTCTGGTAGCCCCTCAAAGCCACCTGCCATAGAACAGGGATGGCAGATTACATGGCATTCCCTTGACATGTGGGTCTTTCAGGGTCTGACATTTGATTATATTCTCCATTCTTTCTAAATGAAAGGGCTGTACATGTTTTTAAGAAGAATGCTAATGTGTGTGCGCGAGTGTTATGTATATAATAATGTGTACATACACTAAATTATAATATATAATGTATATCATATTAATTCATCTATTTCATATATAGTAGATATCTACTATACATATACATACATATATGAGGTGTGAAAGGCATTGTGTAATTCTAGAAAACTGTCAAAACCAACCTTTGAATCACTGCTGATTATTGTTCAATGATTTAAAAAGTTGAGTGATACATCACAAACTTTTTCTAATGCATTTTGTAGATAAATGCTATCCCCAGGCAAGGCACCTGTAAGATGCCACTGTTATTAGATGGGTGGCTTGTTCCCTAGTGTGCACAGGAACAGGCACACAAACCTCCAAGCAGAAGCTGGAGAGGGCAGCCTTCCCAAGCTCATTGCTTCGTGGAGGCTGCAGAACTCCTGCAAGGTGATGGCAGGTCATGCACAGACATGCACATTCTCTCTCTGCTGCTCCTCACCCCTTTCCATTCATGCATCCATTTGCACCTCTTCATTAAATCATTGCCATTCTCAGCATAAGGACCTGGGAGGCTCAGGGTGCTTCACAGCAGTCCTCAGACAGCATCAGTTCTGGAAAGAGCAGGAACAGTCCATGTAGACAAAGGTGTTTAGGGAACATGGCTCTCAGAGATATTTCACTAAAGGCCCAGCTGAGGACATGCTGCCAATAAATTACCTCTCTGGCACTCTTTATCTCTAGCGCTAGTTGGCAGCACATTAGCAGCAGGCAAAGGACACTGTTCCCAGCTGGAGATGACAGAGAGGCTCCCTCAGAGCTGTCTCACACAACACCTTTTTCCTTTCTCTCTTTCCTTCAGCAGAAAGGGAAAACAAAGCTGTCAGCTCCTGGTGCAAAGCCAGGTCGCAAGCCAGGTCCTCTCCCACCTCCAGCATGATGTGGCTGGCAGTCAGGATCTAAATGAAGGGGTCCACACCGCTACATTTCCATGCCCCAATCACAGCAGGAAATATATCCACGTATTCAGCCACTCCCGGGTCACCAGGCTCCTCAGCAATGAGATGCCCTCTTTCTAAATATGGAAATAGGAGAAAATGAGAGGAAGGGACAAGAAGGGAGGAGGAGGAGGATGAGAATGGGCTTCTGTAAATGCTGTCCTTTCTTCTGGGCTTGAAAATAAGTGGTGTCTACAGTTTCCACAAACCCAGAGGCGATGAAGGCAGGGTGCTCTCTGCCCACAGCCCTGCCCACAGCCTCCCATCCTTTGTGGCTGGCAGTAATGCTTTTCTGCTGGAGGGTGGAAGGGTTGGTCACCAGCAAGTCACTTGGTGTGTTTGCAGAAAGACATGGATAATATTTAGAAAGTAGAAGTGGCACCACCGTTAATAAACACATCTTTAACTATTATTTAAATATTTTCAAAGTTTAGTAGTTGTTTAGTGCAAAAATCTGTGGAGAACTGGTGCCAGATTTAACATCAGCAGGGACTTCAATGGGAATTACTGACAGAAAATTATACTGCTTTTTAAAATAAATTTGGCATCAGACACAACAAAGAGTACCATCATTTCTGCAGAAAAAAAAGATCAGTGAAGTATGATGAAATACTGGAAATTAATATTTTTATGCAGGAAGGTTAACTGGGAAGCCTAAGAAACAAATTACCGTCTTTCCCTCATCTTAATTTGCTATTCCACATCTTATATTTTCATGTAGTGAAATTAGATACAGTTTTTTATATTTCGGCCTAACTTGGAGATGACCTCAGAACATTTTTAAGGGAGTGCTCTTCTACTTGTGAATTAGTCTTATTTGGATATCATGCCTATGTGACAGTGAACATTTTTTTTATACAGTAGTCATGAGGGATCACTTATAATGTAGAAGAAACTATGCTGATATTTCTTCTGTGCCCTTTAGTACCCATTAAAACCACACTAGAATTGACAAAAAAAAAAAAAAAGTTTAAATGTCTTTCTGCTTTTTATTAACCTTGTAACAGATGACTCTATTTTCCCCAGAAATATTTGGTTCAGTGTTGAACCTCTTTTTCATTTCTTTAAATGTATGGGATAAACTAGGGTTCAATTTGAATACTTTTACTGTGTGGAGAAATTATATTAACATGATATTGATGTCTGTCTGTCCTTATTAACAGGAGTTTCCAGATTTTGAATGTGGCGTGCTAGTGTATTTTATCATTTTGTTTTTCATTGAAAGAAACTTAATATATGTAAAAAAGGCTGCATAATAAGACTAATCATTAAGATATGTTTTAATGCAATGAAAACCCACCCCATAATTACAGGATCCTAATCTGCTGTTTAATGTCAGTTACATCAGTGAGGTGTCATATATTCAAGGTGTTTCATGGCAGGGAGAAACACACTTATTTTTCAGTTCTTTACCTTCACAATAAACAAGTTTTCCAGAACTGGGCAAGTGGGTCCAATGATCTTTATGTCCTTTATATCTCTAAATCAAATTTGAAAATTGGGTATGGTAACAAGCCTAATAAGATAAAGAAGATTACTTACTTAATAGAGTATGATACCACATTTGCCAATTAGTTGTCTTTTTAATTCACTGTATAAGGAGGTGGCTGTTGCCAGGGACTTGTTCTTCTTTAATTGGAATCCAGTGTTTATGAAGCATAATTGCCTGTTAGAGCATTTAGTTAAATCCCTGTTCTTCAAATATGCAGACAACTGTCATAGTTCAATCAAATTCTGTGGAATAAGTTACTTATGCTACTAAAAATAAATGCAAAATTCCAGTAAAATCAACTTTTAAAAAAATACAGTGAAGTATCTAATCTCAGCAGTAGGACATTTTCTTTATTAAAAGAATTTCTTTCAAAATTCAGATATTTGTTTGCTACCTGCCAGAGCTGAAGAATGTCAAGAAGATTTATCTTTTGTATGTGAGAAATCAGTGACTGATGGATAATATAAATGATGGTTTGAGAACTAAATTCTGAAGTAGGTGCTATTATACACTCTCTGCCAGTTAACTGAGTGCTGCTGTATATTATAATTACCTAAGAGTTCCAATTTTTATTTTATTTAAAAAAAAACAAACTCTTCTATTATTCTGACTACAGTTGATAATCAAACAACTAGCAGAACATATTTTTATTAAAATAGTGCAGCTCTCTTCAAATGCTTTGTGAAGCCTTGTCTTTTTTACTCGAATTTCATTTATGTGAGGAAAAACCAGGTTGAAAGGCTCTGACAACGTCAAAATAGTTCATTTTGACATCTTTGAATGGAAGTCTTAGGGTTTTTTTCCTTGAAATGGCTCTTTATTTTGCTTTTTGTGTTTCATACAGATATAAGTGAGATGTGTGAAAAATCTAAATTGGGAAGAATTGATCCATCTGAAAATATGAATTTTTCATTTTGCTGAACGCATTAATATTTAAATTTTCCAGAACTGGGATCAAAATGTCTCTAGAAAACTCTAACGTTTGGAAGGATTTTCATTCTCCATATAGTTCTAGTTTTGCCTTAGTTTATGTAGGAGATATGTTACCAGAGTCACGGATAAAATGGCCTCTAATAACTCTCTATTGTCTACCCTTGAAATGTGAACAGACACGAAAGCTCCAAGACAAGCAGCTTTTGGGTGTCAGCTTGAAATTCAGGGACACTTCTCTCTGGTGGCTCCATTTGAAGAGTAGAACTGAAACAAAAGAATTACATTGTCTTTTCTTTAAACAACTCTTACCCACCCTGCCAAGGAGATGGAGATGTTCTTCTGGAGAAAATGAATCCTTTGAAGCCTGAGAAAGATTCAAGTCTTGTTTTTACCTTTCAAAATTTCCTGCAAACCATGCAGTCATCATTGGCTTGTGCAAAATGAGTCTTAGGTATCTCAGAGTGGTTGTCCATGGTTCTCTGCCAAGTTACCCTTGCATCTGTAGAGAAAGGGAAACAGAAATAGGTGAAATTTGAGGATGTTATTCTAAAAATGGAGGCAAAATAAAGAATATCTTAGGCTTTGGGAAGGCAAAATTATGTTTTTCAGAGGTGGCAGAGTGGATTTATCAGGACCAGACTTCCCAAAGAGATACAGATCCCCTGACCCCTTACCCACAGTAATGGCAAGTTGTGGTCCAAACTGTCACCAAGTCTGACCTTGTTTTTCAGCTGGCTTCAGCTGATTGCATGCACCTAGTCCTGCCCAGAAAAGGTCTGATGCCAGCCAGAAGAAAGGAAGATGAAAAGCTTCCTACTCCACTGCTGGAATGACCTGCTACCTTGCCTCTCCTATACAACAGCCAAGAGGAGTTGATGGCAGAGCAGCTCTGAGCACTGTTTTAAAATTTTTACTGTCATGATTGCTACAGTTGGGGAATGCACTTGATGTCCTCATCCTAAACTTTTTCAGGGATGCTTCTGTGGAGGCACTTCTCAGCCAGCACAGGTCAACACAGACCATGGCCAACAATATGACACAAAGACGGTGTTGATGTTCTGCCTGATGTTGTGGTTTCACCTTCCCAGAGCTACATCTACAGCCAGCAATGGATAGTCTTGTGTGCAGCATCTAAAAATGAGAAGCAAACTTGCACATTCTCCAGCTGTTAAAACATTGACAGCCCGTGGTGACCCTCTTGCTGCGGCAGCTGTTCACATCCACCGAGCATGGGCAAGGGGAGGGGGTGACATGCCAAGGCAGGATAACTGGCAGGGCTTTTGGAGGTAATGAATGACAGACAGTGCTACCACTAGGACATTTCTCCCAGGAAGGGGAACGGCTCAGGCAAGTCTGCATGCCCAAATGAAGCTCCTGATCAGGAAAAATGGAAGTTGCCAATGTGCTGAGCAAGTCAGAACCCACTGCAGGGTTTCCAAAAGCAAACCATGGCTGTGCAACCCTCTGTGCCCTTCTGTCTTCAGGGATGAAGCAGATACACAGGATTTGTTGAAAATCCATAAGGACTGGGAGGTGGGATAAATCTGGGCTTGCACAGTGCTAGTTTGTAATGTGATTCTTCTTGGTTTTGTACCCAGAATAGATGGTCCTCAGGCTGAGTATTAGCTTACCAGCAGGAAAAACAAAACAATTTGAAATGTGTTATATAAAGCCAACTATATAAACAAATTGAGATAACCTCTATATTTTTCTTTGTTTCTGCTCGTTGTAAACTATATGGCAAATTTATTTCCTTTTTCTATTTTCCCCAATAAACTAGGTAAGTAAACAAAGTTCTGACAGTATTTATATATACTAATACATGCGTGTAAGCTCTTTTATCAATAATTTAAGCAACCTTTATAGAATGTAATAAAAAACTACATAGTAAGTGAAATGCCTATTTTTTTCTTTGTGTTTTTGTTGGATTTGTTTGTCTTTTGATGGCGGGGGGGAGGTTGTTGGGTTGGGTTTTTTTCTAATTTTGAGTGGTGGAAATAAATTCCACTTTAGAAGAAGTTTACAGTACTGTAGTGAAGACTATCAGGAGAACACATTAAAAACTTTTAAATCACTTCCTGTTTATAGTAGCCCCGTGTTAATATAATAAGAGCATTCAGGTATTGGAAAGACTTCCCACATGCTGTAAAATGTAGTTGAGTAGTCACATTCTGATATTTGGTAATTTTACATCCAGTCCTTGCTGGAGTAAATATGGGGAGAGGCTACATACTATGCCTATATACTACTCACTGCATGTTGATTTTTAATACTATGCAGTTCTACCAGAGAAATACAAACAAACTACAGTACAGGCGATTACACAGACCACATTTAGAAGTACATCTCCAGGGAGGAAAAGATGAAGCATTCCACTGGATTGACAGGTTTGTGCTCAGAAAACTCTAAATTCACCTGTCTCTCATAAATGTAAATACTGACTTAATAAAAAATACGAGACACTGGAAAAATAAACATGGAATGAGATATTTGAAGATATAGGCACTATGTACTTTCTGTTACACTATCCATACTGTGTGGTTTGTGGTTTGGAACAAAAGCAATTCCTCAGTAATTTCTCTGCAATACTAATAATAGCAACCATGTATGCCAGTAACCTGCCAACGAACCATGGCCAGAAACGAGTCCTCAGGTTCATATTCCCAGCTGGAAAAATGGCCAGAGGTATTCCACACACAAGAGTTCCTACTGGCTAGTGGAAAGTTAAAATTCCCTTGTTGTTCACAGGAATTTGTATTTAATATATGACTTGAAGTGGCCAATGCAGAAGGAAGTTTTTGAGCACCTGTGGCGCAGTAAACTAAGAGGGCCAGCTGCTCACCAAAACCCATGAGCCTGACACTGAGCCAGAGGTACAATCTACTGCATTCCTTGATAGTCCCTCAGAAATTTACTCGGGGGTTTTATCCTACCTTCCCAAAACAGGGCATCTGGTAAATCCCCTTGCCTCTTGCAGCTCAAGCCAGGCAGCTTAAGCCATTGTGCCATGTGAGTGATGAGAAAAGGGACAAACAGCAAAGTGGTGGAGGAACCTCAGTTTATTCAAATACCAACACAGTGCTTGCAAATATCATATTGAACTAGTCAATAAGTAGATAAATTAATTTGGTGGAGAGGGAAAAGGAATTTCAACATCTCCTGGAGGAGAGAGAGAGGAATATCACTTTAGTGGACACATACTCAGAAGATTGTACTTCAGACTAATATTTACAATAAAACAGAAGCGTGCCTTGAGTTTGATGTGGGTTTAAACCACTCTTTTTCATATTGCTATTTCTATTTGTGTGCTTCAACTCAGGGCTGTTTTTTGTTTGTTGTTTTTTTTAAAGTGGTGCTCAGCTGCTACATAATTAAAAATTTTAAGGCATTTCAAAATTATCTACAGGGTGACTGTGTCAGATATTGATTGGTTGTTTTGAATAACAGATGTTTGTTAGTCCTGTAGAGCAATATATCAACATACTACAAAATTTTCCATTAGAAATGCATATTTGTTATAAGAACATTTAATAGATTTACCTTGTGGTAATAATTTTTTTTACTCCTAGTCATATATTAAAATAGATTTATTTTGCACAATGACAAATATAAAAAACATCTCACTAACTAACATCCTCTCATGTCAGAGTTATCCGGGTTGTGAGCACAGTCCTCTCCATCTGTGGTAGATGACTGAAGAGATAAGCAAACTGTGTTGTTTCTGAATAGGGAGGAAGAGTAGATGTATTTAATTACGGGCTGTTAAATCACCTTGACGATGATAGCGGCCAAACTGCCAAAAATTGTTAGGGATCTCGTTTAACATCAGCTCAAGTAAAAAATTGTTACTCCAATTTTACAGTTGGGAAACTGAGGCACAGACATGCTGTGTAATTTCTCCAAATCTGCTCGGGGAGGCTGCTGGCTGTAAGAAGACACTGATCTCCTAGCAAACTAAGGGATTTGTTGTACAGTCCTTCATACACAAGACATCCAAGATAAATCAGCAGCAGTTAAATTAGAAAACAATCTTAATTTCAATGCTTTCTCATAACATCTTATCTTTAATTAAACCCACAATTATTTCTCCCTCTTACCTGATTCCATACAAGTACTTTAATTTTAAAGTTGAGACCCTGACACAATTCTGGCCAAGATCTGAGTTTCTTTTATGTCCTGTTCCCCAATAGCTTAGAAAAGGGGAGCTGTGCATTTTGGGGTTCTCTCCTGCAATACACTATATTGCCTGCATAACTTCCAATTGTGCGATTAACTAGAGTACTTAAAATGCAGAGTTGTCAACAAAGCTGAAATAGAAATCCCAAATACTTTATTCCTCAGCATGCTGAATTACTAACTCAGACAAATGCTTTTCTGATAAAAAAGGCAGAAGGCTCACAGCCCCTCTAGAAAAATTATTTAGTATCAATATAAACCTTTCACTTGCTTATTTTTTAAACCCTGCATCCTAAATTTTTCTTAAAAATCCAGCAGAGAAAGGCTTCCTTCAGGCAAATCTCTCTAGTGATCCTGCCACAAACCCAATGCTCTCATGTCATGGGGAGAATGCTTAGTCAAGCCCCATTCTGCAAGCCTCTAAGAGGGGACAAAATGTTTGAAGTGAGTTTCAAATCTCAGCTTCACTCAGACAAAGCTGTCTGGAACAAAATGGACAGAAATGTGCTAAATGGCAACATGGCAGATGCTGAACCCCTTTAGTAACACACCTACTGAAAATCAGGGAACTTGGTGGTATGCTCATAGCTAAGCTCCTTTCCAGATACTTCCTGAAGATGTCATCTTTGCCCTTCTGTCTCCTTAGAAAGGGTTTGTGCCCTCTGAATAACTGAGGAAAGTTAGGGGTAGGAAGATTTGGGAGCTTCTCTTCTGCAGAAAAGAAGGACATCTTAGGGATCAATAAATGCCATGAAATTCTCTATTTAAATTAGAAAAAAAAAAAACCAACAATTGCTATTCAATACCATTATAGCACTTGTAAACAGAGTCATAGAACTTTTCAGAATTTAAATCAAGAAAAAAACAAATTTAAAGGTGTTACAGTGTGGTAGAAATACAACTTGTACCAATCACAGGAGTGATATGGGAATATTTATTTTATGTAAAAAAAAGAAAAGAATTAGATATGTTATTAAGCATTTTATTTTATCAGAGTTCTGTGATAAGACGCTGAAATAATCACACTAGGAATCACAAACCCCATGATCCTTAGGCAAACACAGTCTTCCAGACCTTCTTCATCTTTTTTTTTTTTTTTTTTAATATTAGTCTCAAAGCAGAAGCAGATTCTGATTATTGGAGTAAGCAATATAGGTACCCACAGACAATTACACAGAGAGTTACACAGACAACTGAAAGACAAAATCTTGGAGGAACCTATTTCAGATATGCTAGTGGTAAGTTTGTAAGGTAAGGCTACATTTAAAGCAAACAATAAACATCTATGCTTAGTCTACTTTACATTATTCTGGCAGAAGGACTGCATGTAAATATTAAATTCATAATTTAAGTTTGTTTACCTGCAGTTACATGTTTTTCAAGAAATCTTTAAGCTGAAGATTTCATTTTAAGTAATTGCAAACGATCTAGTGCAATAGTTTGACAGCTGGAAAGTGCAACATGGAAAATGCATAGGAATTTGCATTTCCACAGCCTAACACCAGTCAGACTTCTGCTACTCTGCTGCCTTTGTACCAACCTCTTCCATCATATCATACATTTTAATGAAAAAATACTGCAGCAATCAATTTGAGAAGACTTAAAGCCAGGGATAGAACCTGACTTTAAAAAACCAAAAGCCTGGAAATATTCTCCAGTGGGAAGCAAGTAGAACAATACAGGAAAGTTAGGTGTTACTGAATGCTGCAGCAGGCAAACAGAGCCGTGCAGCCATGGAAACCATCGCACCAGCAGGTCCTCTCTGATGGAATGCACAGCACCTCACAGGGATACACAGAACTACCAAAACTGCACCTCCTTCCTTCCTCTGCTTCCCGCTTACTTCCTCCTCTGTATTGATATTGATCATCATCAGTGAGCAGGTGAGGAGGAACTGTCAATCAGTATGCCCCTGTGGATTCCAGAGATAGGCTTCTGAAGTGCTTGTCAATAAAGAAAACCTTGTTCTTTCCCCATAAAATATGTATGATTTCCTAGTTGCCTGAAGCCCCAAAGCACAAGACCTATAATTTCTTTTAAAAAATGGAGTCCCACTTAAAATAATTTACTAGCCAGCAGATGACTGCCCAAAACTGCCACAGTTTTGAGTAGAGGATATACAGCTTCTGAAAATAAGCAGATAACTGCCAAACAGTACATGCAAATGAGCCAAATAGATAAAAATAGGTATTTTCATAATTTATAAACAGGTGCTAGGAAATAAATATAACCTACAAAATAAAACACTCCTTTACTCTTGCCTTATTCTCTCTTAACTAGAGAACCATATGTGTTATAAAAACCCCTAAAATAACCAAAAATAATGAATGGTATTCATTACTGATGTCATTCCACTGAAGCTAGCACAGGCACAGTGGGGAACAGAATCTGGATAAGCATCTCAACTACCCTTATTTAGATGAGTGTTACTTAAATAAACTCCATTCAGCAATTGTTCCTGCAAACTCTAATCCTTTTAAAATGTAATTACTAGTGGTAGTTATTAACAGAAAAAAAAAATAAAAAAAGAGAAAAGAAAATGAAAAGGAGAGGTTTAATTTAAGATTACTTTAAAACACTTAAGATACCATACAAAAGGATATTGCAGAAACATACGAAATACGACAAAAAGAAATAGAAAACAACCACAGACACCTTTCATTGTGCTTTTATAAACTCAGCACGTTCATATGATTAATATTTTGGAACTTTAAATAAAGAAGGATCTCCCTGTCTGAAATGTAATTGTTTCAGCATACTTTTACATGGATACTTCTTTACATATCCTCTCCCTTCAGGGAGTAGCTGAAGACTAGCAGTATTTGTAAATCATTGTGTAAACAGCCACAGAACTATTTAACCACAGCAGCATTAAATTCATGTTGACCAAATTTAACTAAAACCCCTGCTTTACAATGACGTTTTTACCATCATTTACACATAAATCCAGTGGCAGACATGGTGGTGAAAGGACTGAATGGATAGGGGAGCCGTACTTTACATTTGTTTTGTGAGGCTTCTGGAGATTTTCGTGGATGGGTTCTTTTTGGCGGGGTTGGGGTATTTTAGTTTGGTTCTGATGGCATCAATTTTTCTTTGAAACTCCTTTGAGGAATTACTTCACGTTTATTGTGAGACCCA